>VZTH01014505.1:381598-614948 GCA_013397815.1 Aleadryas rufinucha | reverse complement strand
GGGGGGGGGGCGGTTGAGCTTGTCTCCCCACACACCCAGCCCAGGATGCTCCCAGGTTCCTTGTGCCGGCACCAGCTCCGACATAGTGGTGCAGCCAGCCAGGCTCACCAGCCACAGAATTACAGATGCTTTTCTCCAGGTATCAGGGCCACGTACTTCTGCCTGGTAAACCCTTTTGTTGCATAAAGCATGGATGGGGCTTTGAGCAGCCTGGTCTACTCAAGGTGTCCCTCCCTGCCCATTGCAGGGATCTGGAACTAGATGATCTTTAAGGTCCCCTCCAACCCAAGTGATTCTATGAAGACAGCTTCTAAAATTCTGTCTTGTGAAGTGGTTGTAATTTGACAAGGATTCCTTTTTTTTCCATAGAATTTAGTTCAGCCTGCAAGATGTGGCATACAGTAATATTCCTCCTCTAGATGTATGCAAGGTGCTCTCCTGAAGAAGCAGGAGAATTGGCTTGTTGCCAATATCCAAGGATATTCTTGGATATTGGCAACAAGCTGGATCTTTCTCAGGAGACAGCCAGGACACAGATCAAACAGGAACAGCAAACAGCAATAGATCTCCTCTTTGTCATGAACAGGTACTATATATTCTTAATCAGGTTACTAAGCCTCTTTGCACTCTTTGACAGAACCAGTTGTCGACTTGACTATTTATTCTATCACCAGAAGTAGGAAAGAGGAGCAAGATTACACAGCAGTGATCTCATGATGTTCTCTCAGGATACCCCAGGACAGCAGTTCTGATCGTGCAGCTGGCACATCAGCCTTCTGCAATCTCCCTACAGGAGACTACAGGAATGGGACTGGAAGACCTTATGCAGCAACATAGATTGAAATGTCAGGAATAGGTCAGCTATTATAAAATGGTGTAGGTTGGAAAAAAATATGGAAATGATAAAAAAGTAATTTAGGGTGAAAGGAAGTTCTTTTAAAAAGCTTCATGCTATCAAACTGCTTCATGCAGAGAGAAAAGATCCTTAAATCCTTAAGATGGTCTGCAGCCTGACATTTTTCACTACTCCGGGATTTCCAGAAGTTGTGATTAAGGAAAAATACCTTGGCTATCAGTATCTGGTTCCTCTTCTGGGATAACCTTCCAAGACATGTTCTCCCTCCCCAAATACAACTAATTTTTATTAGAAGACTAACATCATCCCCATTTCCTGCCTGCTTCAGTATAAGATTGCCCACTTCTAAGTGTTAGTTGGAATCCCAGGAAGCTATCTGTTCAGGAGACATAGGTTTCCCAAAGTACACCAACCTGGCATTTTAGCTCCATCCCAGACTCAGAGACAAGATAACAACAGACAACCAGTTTGGGTTCCAGCCGGTGATGTGAGGGAAGAGTTAATTACACCTCTGAGTACTCCATGATTTTGATAAGTATTAACTTACCAATAGCATGAAGGGTCATTTAAGACATATTAAAAATACTGAGGAAGTAAAAGAGATATTAAATTGTGTTGGTTTAGAGTATTCCTGTGATGTTATTTTTGCTCTAATGGTAATAAATTTGTTCTTTGTTTTTCATACTAACATGTTTCCATTTACTTGGCAAAAGTGATGACAACAAAAGTTCTATGAAAATGTCACTGGATCACATGAGAAAGTAAATACTTACAATAATGATTTGGTTAAATTATCTCCTCTGGCCTCCTTGAAGGTAACTTAGGATTTCTGAGTTCTAGTAATGTCAAAAAGAGCCTTTGTAGAATACCATATGGCTAAAAACATAATGAGCTTTACTGAAGTTCAGCAGAAGGTGTGTGTTTGTATGCAGTGACTAAGCATATGCAAGTAGGAGGCAATTACAGATGGCTGGAAATATGCTACTACTGCAAAACACATATGATGTTTTGTATCCCAGAGCAGAAAGCAGAAATGCTCTAAAGTACCAAGCTTGGCTACTAGCTAATACTGTGATTCTGAATTTGTGTTATTTAGGACCACAGCATCACACTCAGCAGATGCAGATCACCAACAAAAAGTTGCTCACTTCTGTTTCTTAGATTGAAAACAAGTTAATGCAATCATGGAAAGTATGCAGAGGTAAGGAGAATAGACCAAGTGGGAAACAGCACGACACATCCAGTAAAAGCGCCATTAAAAACAAAGGTATTAGTTAACTGTGACACAGCAATGCTTAGGGCACTTAGGAAGTGAAATCTCTTTACTGTATGTGCCAGAGTGGTTAGCCTGCATTCTCTCCTCCATTTTGGGGTTGCCTTATCGATTTTTTTGCCATACTACAGTTCTGAAAGTGGTTTGGGCTGCTTCTGACTGTAAAATGTTAATTTGAGGAGTATTCATTCTCTTAGATAAACTATACATGTGTATTTGTCACTTTACCTAAGCAGTCACTGGTGCATTGAGATATCAACCTTCACAGTATTTACCAATTTTCACCCTAACTGGAGATGGAGGTGTCCTGGAGAGGCTTATCAAGAGATTGCTTTGGAAGCGTTGAGTGGGAACTGTCATAAATATGAGGTTTGTTGGAGAGGTCAGGGAAATAAACAAGTTGCAGTCCCTTCCCACCTACGTGGGACAGACCTGGCATTGGATGACAGGTTTGTATTTGGAAAAGAGGTGTTTACAAAATAAACCCAAAACAACAACTTCAAAAGCAAACCACAAACCACTCCCCATTCCGCCCATTTAGGTTTCAAACCAAAAAACAGTCCTACTGTTGTCTACCAACTGATCTGAGGTGGGCTGAATGGAAAGAGACACCCTGATTTTAAGAGAAAATAAGTCTATAAAAGGATAGAAGGCATGACTAGGACCCACGCTACTGATCCCATCAGCTTTGCTCTGGGCAAGAGAAAAGACAAATAACAAGGCATTTTATATAGATATAAAAATAGATTTGTATTCTAAATTTTAAAAAATTATACAATACATTGTATAGTATAATATTATAGTATATTATATATATAATTATGTTTTATATAGATGATATATATAATTTATATAAATTAGAGCTACTAATTTCTTCTTTCTTTTTTTACCCTCTAAGGTCTGTTCAGCAACCTTATTGTAAAGTCAGCAGGGCACAGAATTCTGCCTTTAAGCCTCAAAATTGCATCAATGAGTGCAATTGCATATTGAAAGACTGGGAAAATGAAAAGAAACAAGCATTTCCCACTTGAATACAGCAGGTAATATACATTAGCATACTCTGGCCAGAATCTGCATGTGCAGCAAAACCCTAAGAAATAAGTCAAATGGAGACCTCTTTAGGAAAAGTTACTCTAAGAGCATTCACACTTCCTCTGTTAGGAAATTAAGACCCATATACAATGATGTAAAATAGGCTCATGCAGAGGACAAAAATGAAAACTCATTTTTTTACTCTAAATTGCTCTCTGGTGACTTGACGGGAACCCTCATGGGCAGCGTGAATGGCCCTAAGTGCCAGAGATGTTTATTCTGGTGGAACTGGTCATTGAAAACATCTCAGCTTGATCTTAAACAAGCTAACAAAGGTGTAATTTGAGCAAGTTCTGCTCTACCCCTCAGGTGTCCGCCATCTGCATTGCCTCTTCTCCAGTGAGCCTCATATATTTTCTCTCTCAAAGCTTCCATCTTCTGACATCTTCAGCAGGATGAGTACCCAGCAATTCTCCCTCTCCCTTGTTTAGAAAACAGAGCCCTTGCTGAAGCACCATGTCAAGCTTTCTGGGGTTTGCAGTGCTGTCAGTCATGAAGACTGATGCTCCACCACGAAGTAACATGTGGTGGCTTGATGTGTACAACCTTTGTCAGCCTCTTAGAGAATGACTGTAGGTGGACCTTAGCCATCCCAGTGCATGGTCTGAAGTGGAGAGTAGAGTCACTCCAAGGTGGGCCAGAACAGCTCTTTCACTAGTGCCAGCACCCAAAACCTGGGCATTTTTACTGTTGGTAAAAAATAGCACTAGAACAACAGCTGGAAGTGTATTTTACATTAAGGAGCTGATGGTCCTTTTTTTTTTTCCCAGATGTACGGTGACTAACTTATTGACTCCTGGAAGAACAAATCTTCCCGTGAAGAGGAAAAGTCAATGGCACTAATTAGCAACAAAGTGGTATAATTGAATAAAAGTGCTAATAGAATCCTTGAACACACTGATCCTTGAGGGCACAGTCACAGTCTTTAAATCCCAAGCCAATGAATGTATTAACGAAGAAAAACCATGACAGAAATTGTGATAAAATTGATCAATTTATGGAACTTTTTGCCAGAAAATGCAACTAAGGTTACAACTCTAGTAAGATTTAAGAAACAGAAATTAGGCTAGAGGAAACTTCCAATGGGGCTAAAAAGAAAACTTATCTGTTGAGAAATTATTTTCTGTCAAGTACCAAAAAATTCTTTCATGTTTTACTGAAGAATTCTACTGAGATATTTTTAGACTACATAAACTACTGTTTTTATAGGCTCTGATACTATTTTGGTAAATAATATATCAATATCTGTGTTCCTAACTATAGTCAAAGAATGAAAAGCATGTTTTTGTTGTTTTCTAAAACATACTCATTTTTTGTTTTTGTAAGATAAAGCATGTTTATCAGCCTGATAGCAATCTTGACAGCAGAATCAAGTTTATGAGTGCATTCTGAATCACTATAAAATTCATATTTACTGCTTTTGAAAATTATCTCAATTGCTTATGGTTTTTTCCTCACACTATCACCTAGTTTACTCAACTTGAAATGTTAACTATGACAGAATCATAAATGGATTAAGATGCTATCTGATTTTTGCTAGGATTTCTGTGTGCCTCAGGAACAATATTCTGTGAGTTGTTGCAAGGATACTTTTCAGGAAAATAAATGCACCTGTCCTCATGATAGCAAGTCAAAAAGACAGTTATATTCCTTATTCAACTGGAGGACTATTCTCCCGACACAAGGAAAGATGTGAAGAGCTACTCTGTACTGTGAGTTTGCTTTTTTAACTGAATTAATAAACTAAAAAGATAAAATAATACATATATTATGCAAAAATACACAATAAACCCCAACAGTTCCAAAATACTGCTTTTCTGACTCTTGACTTAGGATTTTGATACACATCCAAACCCTGTTTTAAGAAAACAGAAGTTGTTCTAGAAGTACAGTGCTTGAGGCTTTACTGACAAGAGGGGATACAGACTGAACGTGATCTACAACTGTGCTTCAGCCATAGCCACTTGACAGAAGGTAAGATGTATCTATGGATAAGGGGAAAAGAGCACTACACATATTCTTGAGGTCCTACATGCTTCATACCAAACTAATTTAGAACACTGTCCCTAAACATACAACAAAAACAATGCCAAAGGGCTTTAGAGATTTGGACAGCAAGATAAGTACTCTTGGGAACTTTACTATTTTTGGACCGACTTGTTTCTGACTTTGCATAGTGTAAGAATTATATCATGTTGGCAACAGATTAACAGGAAAGAAATAGATGGGAAGTTACTTCTCCTTGCACTGTTTACTTGAAATTTGCTACCAAAAATAGCTTTTAAAAATGCTTCTTCATGCAAAGCTGTTTCTTTTACCAGCTCAGCAAACTATCTTGATGGTTACGTAAAAATCATACATATAGTTTGATATGTTTCCCTAGTGCAGCACTCTGCCTAGCAGGTGAATGGCTATTACAAAAAATATTGGGGTTTTTTTAGTCTATTCAAATGAACTGAACACTGTGAGGGAAAAACTGAACACATCAAAACATTGCTTACCTATTTTTTTCATTTAAAAATACTGTATTTTAATAGATGAAGGAAAAGAAAAAATATTGCCCCGTTTAGGTTTCAGAGCTACAGGACAATTGAGGTTGGAAGTATCCTCTGGAGGTCATCTGGTCCAACCTTGTTGCTCAAGCAGGGCCACCTTGCAGTTGCCCAGGACTGTGACTGGCTAGCTTTTGAGTATGTCCATGGATGGAGACTTTACCACCAGCTGGGCAACTTGTTCCACTGCACAGTCATCCTCACGTAGAAAATGCATTCCAGAGTACTGTATTTCAGCCATTAGGATATTCTCATTCTAGTCTCAGTGTTGTATTTGAACAGGAACAGCTATCCACTGTGGGTGCTGGCTGATGCACAGAAAGCAGAACCATACACTGTGGGGTTTAAGCAGCATCTAGTGGCTAACCTTAGGTAGGCAGCCATCCTATTTAGCTCTATTTTCTCTCACTATATTTAGCATCAGGAAGTAAGGGAAGGGGTGCATTCCATCAGTTTTGGTAAACATGATCCAAAAGCGTGCTTGCTTTAAAAAAATCTTTACATATCACTACCATAAGAGCAAAATAAGAGAAAAAAACCACTGTGCTAATCACACCCTAAAAATTGGAGCAGATTTATCACCGGAGAAAGACTGAAGTATCTTCAATGAAAGAATGAAGAAATTAGGTTTAAAATTACTCTTGCAAGGCCATTTGTTTTTTATGCAAAATAGCATCATGCCATTCCAGTAAGAGGAGGTATCAAGTGCTCACTCCACTTTTGCAGATGTTTTGAGATAGTTGGAGGCTGTCTTGTGCACAGTAATCATTAAATTTACCTCAGTGACGGGGAAGGGCATGGAGCAGATCATCTTGTGTACATCATGCAGCACATGCAGGACAACCAGGGGATCAGGCCCAGCCAGCATGGGTTTAGGAAAGGCAGGTCCTGCTTGACCAACCTGATCTCCTTCTACACTGAGCCACTAAGTATATAAGGGAAAGGCTGTGGATATTGTCTGTCTGGACTTTAGTAAAGCCTTTGACACCATCTCCCACAGCATTCTCCTGGACAAGCTGGTTGCTGATGGCTTGGACAGGTGCAGTGTTCTCTGTATAAAGTAATTGGCTGGATGGCCAAGTTCAGAGAGTGGTGACAAATGCAGTTACATCCAGCTGGCAGCTGGTCACAAGTGGGGTTCCCAAAGGCTCAGTATTGGGGCCACTCCTGTTAAATGTGTTTATCAGTGATCTGGGGAAAGGGATTGAGTGCCCTCAGTCAGCTTGCAGGTGACAAGTTGAGTGTGATTGTTGATCTGCAGGGGGGGTAGGAAGGGTCCGCAGAGGGATCTGAACAGGCTGGATTGATGGGCCGAGAACAACTGTACAAGGTTCAACAAGGCCAAATGCCGGGTCCTGCACTTGGGTCACAGCCGAAAAGGCCCTGGGGGTGCTGGTCAATAGCAGCTGAACATGAGCCAGCATGTGCCCAGCTGGCCAAGAAGGCCAATGGCATCCTGGCCAATGGCAATGATGTGGCCAGCAGGACCAGAGCAGTGATTGTTCCCCTGAGCTCGACTCTGGTGAGGCCACACCTCAAATCCTGTGTTCAGTTTTGGGTCCCTCACTACAAGAAGGACATTGAAGGGCTGGAGCGTGTCCAGAGAAGGGCAACAGAGCTGGGGGAAGGGTCTGGAGCACAAGTCTGATGAGGACTGGCTGAGGGAGCGGGGGGTGTTTAGCCTGGAGAAAAGGAGGACTGGGGGGGAAATATTGCTCTCTACAACCACCTGAAAGGAGGTTATAGTGAGGTGAGTCAGTCTCTTCTCCCAGATAACAAGTGATAGGACAAGAAGAGATAACCTAAAATTGCTCCAGGGGAGGTTTATATTGGTTATTAGGAACGTTTCCTCATGGAAAGGGTTATCAGGCATTGGAACAGGCTACCCAGGGATGTGGTGGAATCACCACCCCTGAAAGTGTTCAGAAAATGTGTAGATTTTGTACTTAGGGACATGGATTAGGGGTGGATTTGGCTGGGTTAATGGTTGGACTCCATGATCTTAAAGGTCTTTTGCAACTTAAACCACTCCACGATTGTATGATAAAAGTTTTTTGCCTATAGTAACTTTATTGAATGTTGTACCCTGAGTCAGCTAAATGACCAGAAAGCAAATCCTCATAGATCTTGAAGGAATGATTGAAACTACTGTTCCTGGTTGCATTTTGTAACACACCCTGCAACTATAGCACTGCAACAAGTTGTATGAGCACTACTAGACTGCTTCAGTGGAGTCAGCTTGATTAATGTGTTTGCCTTTCAGCAGTGATTTAAGCTATTCCAGCAAATACAGCTTTACAGCTCTTCCCCTTTTTGGAAGGTTGTAAAAATTTACCAAGCAACCACTATAAATAAAACTGAAGACATGAGCTGATGCACCTGATAAAGGACAAGTTGTAAATGCTCTACACCTTTTACTGAAATAAAGCAAAACACATTTATCCATTGCTTTGAATAAGGGAAAACATCTTAGGGTTTTCAGCACTCAGTTCAAAATAAATTGCTCTGAGGTACTGAAAAAGTGGGAGAGGTGTTACAACAGGGAAAAATCAATTGGAAATTCTAATATGCACAGAAGCCATAGGAGGAATACATCACATTCCTCCAACCCAAACTGTAATAAGATCACCTGGGTCTAAACTCTCAAATATTTGTTAGTCCAATTTATTTTTGGTTCTCCACAAGCCTTCTGCAGTCAAAAGAAGACCCTATAAAAGTAGTCTTCTGCTTACACCTTCAATACTGGCCTTTCGTATGCAAAGGTGATGCAGTTAAAGCAAGGGAAAATGTCAATGATTCATGTGCTGCTGAGTGACATACCTTCAAGGACAATTTCTGTCTAATGTATAAGAATAGAGAGATAGTCACTTGGAGTCATATAGTGAAACTTGTACCATTAAGCAGCTGGGCCTATGGTATGCACTGTCTGTTGCAGTTTTACCTGTTTTTTTTTTTTACTTACATAGTTATGACTAACTGCTTATAAGATGGATGTTACATTGTACATCTTTGTATTTCAATTTAATCAAGCTGTTTATTTTGATAATTTCTAAAATCTGGACTCTAGTATTGCTAAGAACAAACAAACCCCAACAAAACTAAAAATCTCCCTTAAACAATGCTGCATTTTACAGATATAGAAAATATGTATCTCTTAAAAAAACCCATCTGTGTGATTCAGTACATTACATAAACAAGTAACATGGTATCTCAGAGGTCTCTCTTCCCCATTAGCCCTGACACCTCCCTTACTCTCCTTTTTTCTCCAGGAGCACCACAAACATCTTCTTTCACCTCAATAAACCCCTTGTCTGATACTCCCTTCTTCTGTGGGATTCAACAGAAGTAATTTCATATATCACTACCTCTTCCATGAGGAAAGCTACAGCAATTGCACATAATATATGAGAAAATGTATCTTCTATTGCAGTACTAATATCTTGGTAATTGTTTAAATGAATAAAAATGACATGAAAAGCTTTTACTCCATTCCAAAAAGCTGAAGATTATAGTTTGCAATCACAAACATCAGTGTTTTCATAAAAATCAGTGTGGATTCTGAGATTTTGAAGGTGCTGAAGGCCATTAAGAACTGCCTGAATGCCTATACACAGGTTATGTCAATTTAAATCTTCGTTAAGGAAATCTACTTCAAATGATGCAAATCTCTTTTCAGGAGTCAATTGGTTACATGGCCATACGTTCCACACACTTTGCATGTGTCACATGGAAGCCACACCTAAAGTAAGTGCACCACACCTAGTTTTGACTTGCTCTCAGCTTTAAAAATAAATGGCTTCAAAGTTGCTATTGCAAGTTTGCATTAAAATGAGACTAAGAACAATCAAGTATTAGAATAGCATATTGTTCATCACTATACCTAACACAAAGTATCAACAGTTTTGAGATGCTCTGAAACTAAAAGATTCTCCCCTTCTCAGTAATTGCCTTGACCAGATTGATACAGAATCTCACTCTCTTGTTGGAGGTTTCTTCGGTTTGTTGTTTTTTGGTTTTTCATTTTGAACTTTAATTCTTGAATGAGAAGTATTCTTCTGGATCATGGAAAGATGAAGATTGATTGCTGAGAAAAATATAAAATAAGATTTACAGTTTGCAGCATCAGTGCTCTAAACACTAGGAGCCACTGCGAGTGACAGCCAGCAGGATGCTGGTGTGGGCACCTAATTCCTGACACAAGAAAGGGAACAGACAAAGAAATGATCAATCTCAGAATCACCCAACTTGTACACAAGGTATGTAAAGGCAGAACAACCTTACAGTTAACAGAGTCAGACTGAAATTCAGGTACGTTTAAACTCAAGTGCTGATGTTAATCAGAATATAAAAACGCTGTTGAAGGCTTTATTAAATGTCACTAGATTTCACTTAAACTTTCAGGTTTTTTTCTTCTCTATAGGAAAATATTTCTATGTATTATAATTCTGTTGTAGAAAACAACAATATTTTCATGAGACAAAGTAATCTGTAGCTCTAGTTCGTTACAATCTGAAGACAGCCCAAGGTGTCTAATTGTGCCAGAGCTCGCAGTCTTCCGAGTCTTGAATTAGGATTTCTCAGAGCAGAGCTCCAGCGACATGCAGCACACAGCAACCAGGAACAACTACCTCTACCTTTGGCTCTTCCCAGGGCTTGATTTATAGGGCTTGTGCCCACCCTGCAGCCGATGAGCACTTCCGGTGGAGGTAGTCCCAATTAACGATTGGACCCAGGAGGGTCCTGGTCTTGAATGAGAGTTTGGTAAGTGCATGTCATCAGGGCGTAACTACAACTAATCTTAATAGAAATTGAAATATTAAATTCTGTCCCTTTTTTGGCCATAGACTTTTAGCGAGTGATGTAGCATGAGAGATTAACACAAAATATGTATTTCTGAATAATTTTAAAAGGACAGATGGATGTTTTGACAAGATTTTATTGTGAAACATCGGATTTAGAAAAGGTACAAAATGTCAACGGTCAGATGTGTGCCAGTACAGTATTTCAATAATCTATACATGTGGACAGCTGAACAGCTTCACTGCAGAACGCGGATTTGGACAAACTATCTAAAAGGGGGCTGCAATATTCACAGGCTTAAAACACATAAATAACTTGAGCCAAAATGACCATTACTGGCCAATGCTAATTAACATCTGGAAACAGGCTAAAAAGCACAATACAGTACAACAATCTCCTTGCAGATCCATGTTTAAAGAACATCAGTTTATTACGTCAATAATCTACAGCTCCAGGACATGATTCTCAGGACTGGGATTCAGTTCAGTTGGCTAGTTAACAACTTTAAAAAATTAATGTTAAAAATGAGATTGTGTAAGAAAACCCACAGGTATTTAATTAGAACTAAAGACCATGAAGCCCCTAAAAATTCTTCTGATTGGGATTTATAATTAATTACTTCTAAAACAGAACTTCTGTTTGTTTCTTTAAAATGTCCTGACTGCAGCTTGAACTGATATAATTAAGTAATCTTAATTCAAACATTTCATTTTGCTCTGCATTTCTGTATTTTAAAACCCATTTCACTGAACATGGGTCACCATCAAACTGGAAAAAAAATTTACCCAAATACTAATTCTGAATTAAAAAAAGTCATAAATTTGTATACTAAAAAAATTAATAACAACCCCAAAGATAGCAGCATTCTCTACCCTAGTTTAGTACGTTTAAAGAGGAGCATTTATAAACATACAAAGTTGATTTTAGGGTATAAAAATACACATATACTATATGAAACAAGATAGCTCAAGTTTTTAATATTTTTCAGTAGTCTGTCACTGCTGGATCTCATTCGAACTATTGAGAAAGTGTTCATAGTTCAGTACCTGGGTGAATAGCCAAGGGTCTATAGACTTTTGTTCTTTAATTAAAAATGCGTAGCTGTTTCTACACAATTAAGCTTGCTGAAATATCAACAGCTACCCTGTTACCCGTCAGTATCCAGAGCTGACTTAAACCTTTACCCATGTAAGTCTACTTCCCTTCATGCTGATTCATAACTTACCTTCCTGAACAGATACCTTGGGGTATACTAAACTATTGTTTGATAGAAATTTCTGAATATGACTCATGCCATTAGGAGCAGAGCTAAACTTAAACTGATGTAATTTAGAATGAAAATCCACCCAAAACATTAAAACCCACCGTTTGACACCATATCCACTCCCTTAATTAATTTCAAGACCATTACTTTTGGCTACTCTTTTCTCATTGTGTATCTTCAGTGGGGGATGTGAATCTTACAATTCATTAAGAAGAATCACCATAAGTTACAACCAAGTACATTAAATCAGACAATGGGGAATAAATGCATTTAAAACTTTGAGTGTGTATCACTAGCTAAGGATGTAACATTGGGAGTACAATGTCTGCTATGGAATTAAAATTAGCGCTGTGCCAAATGGGAAAAATATATAAACAAACCACGAAACTCCAGTGTGGCAAAAAAACATTTCGTTTTTTGTTCAGTAAGTGTTTGGCATGAGCAGCACTAATAAAATTCTACGCCTCACAGACACAAGCTACAAAGGTTATCTAAAGCCAATACTCACTGTCCATCAATCAGCTAGCTAGCTCTTAATGCTGCCTCGAGCACTGCACTAGCCACTTTGATCTTTGTTTCAGATCCCTCTGTACACACATTTATATTTACATAAAACATTTATTAAACATGATTTTAAAACATAAAAGCCTTATGTACAAAATACCAACATTCCTATAAATAAACAGTTGGAGAAAGGCACTTGCAAGAAAAGTCTACAGTAAATCTTACAAAAACCACACTGCCTCTGTTACTGTACAATAGATAATCTTTCAGTCAGTCCCTATCACAAGAACGTAAAACACTAATTACTTGTTATAACTAAGAATATAACCGTTACAGTCATATTTACACATACATATATGCCTCTTTTTAGTTCCACTTGAGAGCACCATGATTTCCATTCCAAATTTATATTTTCATACAAAGTAAAAGGACAGTTGCCAGAAACCAGTGTTCAGTGTCACTGCAGATTCATAAACTTTTGGCTGACACCAGTGTAGTTTAAAAGACTCAGTTGCTACTTTGTAAAAAGTACACCTAGCTTGTTATTGCATGTTGTCCTTTCTGAGAGAACACTGCTAATGTTCTCTACGCAATTGTTTAATACTATTGCTGGCAAAAGGTTTCCAATATCAAAAAAATAAAAACATTCTTCAAGCCAGTTGAAGTATTTCATCTGAACAGTAACTAAAAAAAGCTGCATATTAATTATAAAAACATGTAGGAAACATGCCAACTAATCTGGTGTGCAAAAATATTTTTTCCACTACACAGGAATTTAAGGGCTTTACAGAATTACTCAAATGTACATTGAGTAGCAAACCCCACAAATAACCAGTTCCTCAAGGAGATGTGAGGATACTCCCGCTTTTATCAAACTTTTTACCCTTTGACAATGCTGCGACCTGTTTGAGCAGTTCTCTGTTTTTGGCCTGCAATACAGATTAAAAAAGTGTGAGTTACTGAAATAGTAGTGTCATGCACTTTGCATTTAGGAACAAATTCTCAAAATGTACATGCTAAGAACATTCAGAGAAGGTAACGATCACTTTTCAAAGATCTTTATATGCTTTTCGATATGCATATTCTGTCTTCCACAGAGAAAGTAACCACATTCCCCATATTGCAAAATTTAGTATATCCACTATTGCACCGAGTGTCTGTTCAGTCTGTGATTCATAAGGCAACTAATTCAGGCTTTCTTCCTGATAAAGCATGCTTTAACAAGACATATCTAGCTGTCAGTGTGTTAATGCTGAGTCCTTAAAGTGGATCCATAGCCCAATGACAAACAACTGATAAATTGTGAGAGAACAGACACAAAAAATAGACTTTGAGAAAGCATGTGAGGTAAGGCTTTACCTTTTAAAGTTAAAAGAGTGAGTTTAATTCACGTTGAGACTGTTGACTGCAGAACTGCTGTACAATGCATCCAAAGTTAAACATGGCAATGACCACTCACAAACTTGGTACTACTGTATTGGAGTGAACAATACTGAGTAAGCAGCCTGAATATATGATTCCATCTGAAGTATTTCCCAAGTATTGATAAGCAATTACGCACCTGCAACTGTTCCACAGTTTCCTTGTGAGCTTTCTCCATACTGTTCATCTTTGTCCTCAAGTTAGACTCTTGGTACTGGAAGTCTGCCTTCAATTCTGTCAACTGAAAAACACAGATATTATGAAGATTCCTTGAACTCCAACAGGACATGTCTTCTAGTCAATATGTGAAATCTTTAAGGAAGCCTCAGGAATCTCAGGAAATACTATTTATTTACTATTGCTGTATTGACCGCTCAGCACTTGAGAAACAGTTTGAAAAATCTGTATACCTATTTTATATGCAGAAAGCAACTGCAGTCATATAACCATTCTGTTTGCCCAGGATTTTGTATAAAAAAGGCTAAACCTCAACTAAAAAAAAAGTTCAAACACAAGACTGGTGATTTATAATCCTTGCTGTTCTTTCAGCTGTGAGGTGCTTATCACAATCTTCACTTACACCTCTCAGTTATATGGTGTAGTAACATGAAAAATCTTCTGTACAAAGACAATAAAAAAGATTCTTTTGTGTCCTCTTATGCTACATTTTGTCCTAAGCAAAAGGAAAAATATATACAATTTATACATTCCAGATTTATTTGGAAATAAATCCTCTTTGCCAGCAAAGACAGCTGCCATAACAAACCAGAGCATACCCCGCCATGAAGAGCCTACCAAGTCTGCTACTGCCAATCTCAATATGTGTCAAATCACATGTAGTGAAACAGGTATGGTTCAGAAAAACAGTCAATCAAATGTCAAGTGCAGGTGTGCTGATACAATGGTACATAACTTACTGAACACACACCACTGCTCAAAGCACGCACTTATGGCTTTCGGAGACTACAGGGCATCCAGTGCAAACCAACATAGCTCACGCTAAATATAAAAAAAACTAGTGCTAGTGTTGCACCACAGTGAAGTACGCAACTAGATGAGCAAACACATAACCTGTGAACATTTAGCAAACTGTGGTCCTCTCCTAATAATGGAGTCGCAGGGCCTCAGGGTAATGTTGTGGTTTCTCACTACCGTTTTGTGCAGAAAGACAAACAAGGCTAGTACTGCAAACAATGAGCACTGATAATGACATGGCTGATATACCCTGACTCATAACAGAAAGTGATGAATGAGTATTATCTGTAAAGCTGGTGTACTGAGCTGTTCTTGTTGACATGCTATACAATTCAGAGGTTTTACTTTTGAAGCATTCAAACTGTTCAAATGTTGTCCCTTCACAAATCTTGATACATGACCTTAACAGGAATCTCCCACAGGTATGGCTCAGGCTTTTCACCCAGTACATGTCTTCAAATTTACTATTTCACAGTAAAAAAAAAAATCTGCAGTATGTTCATTTGTTGCAATTTTTTCACTATGCAAGCGTTGTATAATGTGTTCAGCTTTTCTCCTCCTTGCAGCAGCTGAAAAAGTAAGTGATATTCTGAAAGTGAGGACTTCATGCCTGAAGAAGACTAACCTCAAAGAACTCTGAAGTCAAATAAATAGTTTTAGCAGTGGAGATATTAAAATCATCAGATGCTCTCCCTATGGAAACAGCACAAAACAAGTCACTGCAGTGCTTATGCAGAAGTAGGTGACATTTCCTTACCTACCACTTTTGTTAGCTTTGCCCAGTAGATTAAAAATAAAAAGAGGTAAGTGAATTTCCTACTGACTCATGATCTCCTGACTTTATAAGAGAGAGATCAGGGCCTAATGTCTGTGCTTTGGAGAAAATGCCTAAAGAGAATCCATGACAGACTGTTCAGCTCTTTCACATTGAACACTTAAAGGCTTGAAATAGCAAATACTTCCAACACTAGGCATATTTTAACAGTGACATAAATGAAAATAGGTTCAATATCCTTTACAAAACACAGCTACGTGTAGGAATGAAGATACTGAACTATGGTTTAAAAGTGGAAGCATTTTCCTTTCAGTATGAATGAGTCTTAACCATCAATGTTTGGTAGGCCACCATGCATTCACAATCAAAATTTTACTTGAAAATATAATAAATCTGTTTGGAATACAATTCCATAACCTACTCAATCCTGAACAAACATTCTAGAGCCACTGTTACAGTGTCCTAAAAGCATCTAGTTATTCAGATGGCAGAGCAATAAAGTCTAGTAAATGCAAAGCAGTGTGTACTTGTAGTTTTTCCTCTTTTCTTGTTAGTCATTAGTTTGTTTGAAGGGTGAATCGTCTCTAAGAGTTTTGCTGCAGCCACTTGGGCCCGACAATTTCATTTAACTTTTGCTGACAGCCATTTAATCCAAGCTTTTCTTGTAGTCTCTGACTACTCACAAAGACTTGCTAACCTACAGTACACATGCTACCAATCCTATAAAAACAAATCACTTAATTTTCATACACTACACATGTAAATTTGGACATTGACTTATTATGGCTAGAGCTGCTTTAGTTTAAAACTAAATAAAAACCATGCTAAACTCAGAATGGTTACTAGTCTTTGCCATGACTCAGTTAAGTGCACGTAAAACATGCAAACCACTGTCTGGTATTTTTTCCATGACGTGTGGCACGCAGCCTGAGTAACAGGCTAACTTCTTCATGGCTGAAGTGAGGTAAGATGAATTACTCTTTGACTTAGAGACAAAATATATTCATGATACAAAAGTCCAAAACTTTTCCTTTAAATGGTAAGGTCTGATTAGCTGCTATATAAAACAATTGTATCTGATTTTTGTTTTATCTTATTGTCTTGACATTTTTAGGAGACGACAAAACAGAAAACAAAATTATGAAGTACTTATTGAACAGCTGTAATTTTTACCTTTTTATCTTTCTCTAAAATAGTCTGATCTCTTTGCTGCAGAAGACGTTTAAGTGACATTACTTCTTCTTTCAGCTGACTTATGAGGACAAAGTTGTCAGTTCCTCCACTGTCTGCAGACTGATTTATAGAGCTACTAAAAATGAAAAACAATAGTTATTTACAACATCAAAAGAAAAAAAACAAAACACTTTAAAAAAAAATCAAATTGGATAATTAACAATTCCATAAACATCCTTAAGGACTAATGCAAAAAAAGTATGTACCTGACAGAAATGGATGCAACTGGCAAATTACCTTACTAATGGCACACATTACATACACCTGCAGAAATATAATTCAGTATTAGCTTTGAGGGAGATAAATACCTCTTGAGTGAAGCAGCCACTTTTAACTTTTATTCTGACCATTTGGCCAGAGACAGAATAAAGATTCAGTCTCCCACACTAAGGTTCAGAAGAATTCTCTAGATACTGGGTCAGCTTGAAGTAGCAGGTTCTACCCTGCATCTAACTGACAAAACAATTCCCTATGGGAGGGAACACCAGTGTGTTGATAACTGTTACCTTGTACATAAGCTTTGTTTAATTTTGCCCCAAACAGCTTAAAAGCAGGAAAATAGTGCTAGTTTTCTGCTAATAGAGTAACTTAATTGACTGACAGCACTCAGATGCCACCCAATAATCCATCTGGAAAGATACAAGTTTCACATCCCTCATTCTTCAGACAAACAAACAAAAAAAAAAAAAGGCAACTTGCCACAGATCAGTGCTCTGTTTGGTTGAAATAGCTCAGTTTTACAAAAATATAACTTTACCTATCTCCATTTGATGGCTTGGATTCCAGTTTGGGTTTTTTCTTTGGAGTTTCATTCTGAATAGCTGCAGAGGATTTATGGCTGAAATCAAACAAAATGTAAACCTAAAGCCTCATACTATGTAACTCTCTAATATCACCATTTCGTACATGTAAAAAAACTAACTCATGCTCCTAGGTGGAATGCTAGAGACTAGCCAGAAATGCAAGAAAAAAGAAATTCTTTAAATGAAAACTGCAAGAGAAATAAAAGAAAATTAATAAATAATATCATATTTACCTCTGTTTCCATAGTCCCTGATCTTGTTCTGGACTCAGATTGCTGATTCTGAAATACGTGAAATGTACTTGGTAACTGACCAAATATGCCATTATTTGTAAGTTTATGTGAATGGTATCTGTACTTGAGAAAAATCCTCCCACCCTTTTTTTTCCTAATACAGTGAGCATTTATGAATTTTCAGTTGGACAAGTTCCTGACCATGCTTTACTATGTCAGGATGCTATAAAAGTATTTCTTGGCTAAATATCTACGCTATTGCAAGTCACAAGGGTAGTCACAAGGGGTAGACCTTAAGATGGATGGCTAAACCTTTTTGCTGATACCTCCCAATTTTTGTGAACTTTGTCTTGCTAATCCCATCATCAGCAAGCTGGTCTAAAGCACCTCTCCTGGGATTCCCATACTGCCATATGAACACTGCCTGAAGTGATGCTCCTTTGGTGCCAAAAGAGTAAAGTTAAGTTTTAGATCCCTGAAAATAACTGGCGTTCTCAGGTGTAACCATTTGCCTTTAATCATTTCAAAAGCAACTAATAAAGAACACTGATATAGGAATGGTAGAATGTAGAAGACTGCACTGAGTGAAATAGTTCAAAGAATCTGTACCTATACCTTATTGTCTCCATTGTCTGATCTAAACAATAACTGAAATGGACAAGGAAAAAGAGGCATATTAATTGGATCAGAAGCAATGGACTCGTGGCAGCCTACAGAAAAAAAAGGTGGGAAATCAGGAATATTATGATCTGTATGCTTACTGTTGTAACTCGAGTGTATCAGAAGCTCTATTCTGCAGTAAAGAGCTAACTTTTTTTTAATCCCTACTGTACCTGTGCCAAGTGCATTAAATTAGATTTAACTTTCTCTAACTCATTTTTCAGCAGAGATTTGAAAGAACAGGAAAAGAGTACAATAACTTTATGCATGACAAGAATAATCTTCGAATTCCTAAAACCCCAAATCTTCTTTTTCTCTTTTTTAAAGTGAAAGTATGGGCCTCTCTTTTACTCATTCCCAATATAATTTCCTCTTATTTTGCTTCTATCTTTAAGTCACACTTAGGCAAGTTTCAGACAAGACAAAAAATTACAAGCACTAGAAATGTGAAGTTTAGAAGGAAAGTGTCTGTGTGTCTGGGATCAGGGTCATTACCATTGCAGACACAGTATTTACTATCAAACACAAAAAATAAGTAGTTCTGAAGTTATGCTGCCACAAATCTACCAATAAAAATAAGAATCATGACTACTATTATAGCAGCATAAAATCCCAAATGAATTCTGGGGTTTATGACTAAATAAATTGGGTGTGTACATTAAGGTTGGTACACTGTTTATGCCATGGCCAGAGATGATGTGTTGAGAAAAGTTGCAGAAAATGGGACAAAACTATGTGAAATGTTATCAGTGACAGTAACTGAATGGACAGTCTTTTGTCCCCATGTCTGTATCACAGCCACTCACAAACTGTCTATTCCAGCAAGACTTGATTATAAAAGCTAGCAAAGAGGTACAAACTGGTCCTAGACTGAAGGTAATCCCACACTGTTGCTTCTGCTTCTCCTCTTAATTGTGAATATTTGTACACAAATAAGTCAGAGTGAAGATTCTCACTGGTAATACACACCTTTTAACCCATGGCAAATGCATGTAAAATAGCAGGTACCACACAGCAGTTACTTTCTAGAAACCCAAATACAAGTTTACCCTCAAGTAACTTGTTTCTGTAGCCATTCCATGAGCTTTTTTCCTAGACCTGCTACCAATTTTAACATCAACTAGTCTGACGATTGCCAAGAATTTTTTTTTTTATGAACGACCTTCATTCAAACTCTAAGAATCCAAGGATTTTGACAGACCATGAAGAACAATGTTATGCTACTGCTTTTGACACCATGTTTGAAATAGCTTTTCTTACTATCTCCATACAAACAGAACATGGAAGATGAAGAGCTACCAATACATATTTCAATTTTTGAAATACTTACTTATGATGGCTGCTACTATGACGATGATGATGATGGTGATGGTGGTGGTGTTTTGAATGATGCTGGTCTTTCTCAGTAAGAGATGAGGATGAGGAGTTAGAATGTGAAGATCCCAAGCTCTTCCTCTGTTCTTTTGTCTTCTGTAGCACTCTCTTGTAGGACAGCGTGCAGAGCCAACACAACAACTTTCCATCAACCTTTTGGGAAATAATTCAGGTTTTATTTCCAAGTACATTTGCACTAGAAGATGTAGTTGATATTTGCAAGGAAATTTTGTTTCACTTCATCCATTATCTTTGGGAAAAACAGACATCTTTCGTATGAAACGTCACTACTGTACCTCCAATGTATGCAAGTTTCTTTTAGTACAGTGAATCTTATTCCACTTGTCATTTAAAGTTATGTTACAAAGAGCCTAGCAATTGTTGGACCCACTCTACATGGCAGAAATAACAATAACTTTTTAAAAGGATGAGTCTTTTTTAGTTTAAACACCACGTGCCCTCTCTCAACCTATCATATTGCAGGCAGAATCAAGATGTCCAACCAATGTGTTACTTTTACCAAGTAAATTCTTCTGTAAAAACAGCATTATTCTTGGGGTCAGTCAAGAGGCTTTTGAGATCATTTTCTCAGCACCTTCTGGAATGAGAAAGTGGCACTCACCAAAGCTATTTAACAAAACAGAACACAAAGGGCTCCTCAGAGCAGTCTACCTCTCTGGTGCTCTACTTAAAGGCAAGGCAGGCAAATAAGAAGAGGTAAAGTGACAGATTCAAGTTATGAACATACATGAGATCCAATGGATGGGAAAATAAAATAAAAATAAATATCAAAACACAAGGAACTGTTCAGCTGCTTAACTTCTGTTCCACAGCTACAACTGTCTGCTAACACTTATGCCTATTTTTAGAAAGTGTGATTTAATTAAAAGTTAGCTCAGTAGCTAACATAACAACTGCAAATTACAAAATTTAATTTGAATATTGTAAAGCACAGATCAGCAACTTTAATCTAGTATTTGAGAAGTTAAGATACATTCCTGTTAATCTTTCTCTTTTGAAGGAGGAACACTGTCCATTGTTAGCCTAAACCACAAAAAACGTGGAACAAAGCCTACCTTCCTTCTTCCCTCCTCTTTTCGATCAAAAGCACATTGCTGTTTGCACTGCTCACAGGTCTGAGGCGGGCCGTACTTCTTCTCTGAGTTGGTGCAACGCTGGCATTTTGTGCCAATAAACGCCGCAATAATGTTACAATACTGACAAGGCTTGGGCTAAAAAAAAAAAGTTGAACTGAAGTCAGTACATTTGCATTTTCTGTAATGAACACAGGTATTTCAACTCACACAGTGATGCCTCGAAACTAGTAGGACTTCATATAACCTACCTTAAAGAACCCTTTTCCTTCCATTTTTATCTTCAGTACTAAACTTTTCCTCTAAAATAATGCTTCTTTAGTGGTTAAAACCAGCCTGGAATTTCCATGAAAATCCAAGCATAATAAAAGAAACAGACACAGTTATCTGGTTACCAACCTCTACGCCTACTGCTTTTTATTTTTTTAAATATGATTACATTTTCTCTCAGTTATACTACACTGCTTAAGAAATTACTTACAGAACTTTAAAAGAAGAGTAACCAAGTGATTTTTTTTTTTAGTCTAGAAGTTTCTGATGGCATCCCTCTCCTTTGCACAGCTCAGGGATTCAATAACCCTACAGTTCCAAGATTAGTATCCTAATCCCTGCAATTCTGCAGGAAGCTTAAAAAACAAAACAAGTAAAAAAAGCCCCTCCCCCAAACAAAAATCAAGTTCTGATACTACCAGGTCAGGTTACCAACTTTTATATCATATGCTCAACTAGACTAATACAGTGCTGAAAAATAAAATTGCTGTCAGTTTTCATAGGTTAGAAGTGGCTGATTATCTTCAGTGCAGTTCTGTTTTTTGATGAACTACTGATAAAATTGTTGCTGGATCTGTCCTGCAATCCATATTGCTGCATTTTAAGCTTTTGAAAGCATTTCTTTGTTCAGTTTACATGTACATTCACAAAGTGCCTGACTACATACCAACAGCTATTACATTTCTCAAATAAGTTGAATTTCAACTAATATGGTTTACGTCAAGTATAGGGAAGTTATGCCTTTTTGTTTTACAACAAGATTATCTTGATACCTCCTAAAAACTTGTATCTGCAGGGCAGCTCAGATACAATGTGTGCATTAACATAATAGAAAAATTCATTTTTCCAACAGAACTGAAGCTGAAATTCAACATGAAAAAATGCAAAGTAACATGAATGCAGATAATACTTAAAATCTTTTCTACTTATTAGCTTAACACGATTAACATGCATTTTTTAAGACTTACATAATATAAAGTATGTGGTATTACTAGATTTTCACATTTACCACTCACTAAAAACAGCAAGAGTTAATGGTCTTCCTGCCATGAAGCGTGTGCTTATGAGCATATGCAGGGAATAACTTAACATGTGTGACGTGAAATAACATTGCTTTGTTACAAATAACTATACTGAAATTATTCTTAACTGTTAAGCTATATATAACCCAAATGGATTTCAATTCGGGAAAAGAAACGGTAACCCACAGACAAAATCAAGAGATGTCAGTCTTTTCCATCACCTTTCTGGATGGCAATCTCGTGTGTGGGTTTGTTTTTTTGTTTTTCTCAAAAGAAAATAAGAAGATTAGTTGCAAGAGAACTTTGTTTTCAGTTTGAAGCACAAATGAGCTCAACTTCAGCATTAAGAACCAAGTAACTACTCACCGTTCCGAACTGCTTCACGTTTTGGGCACATTTCTTGCATATTGTGTTGGTTTTGCTAAAGAGATAAAATGGCACAACATTGAATTAGGTGACAAACACGCACTTTGACATTTTTCCTCATGCAATTACTGGCAAATGGAATCACGGAAGAGTTGGGTTGGAAGGGACCTTTGGAGATCATCCAGTCCAACACCCCTGCCAAAGCAGAGTCACCTTGAGCAGGTGACACAGGAAGGTGTCCAGGTGGATTCTGAATGTCTCCGGAGACGGAGACCCCACCTCCCTGGGAAGTCTGTTCCAGTGCTATGCCACCCTCAAAGGAAAGAAGTTCTTCCTCATGTGGAGGTGAAACTTCCTGTGTTTTAGTTTATGGCCACTGCTCCTCGTCCTGTCGCTGGGCACCACCGAAAAGAGCCTGGCACCATCCTCTCGGCACCCGCCTTGGAGATATTCATATGCATTGACGAGATCCCCTCTCAGTCTGCTCTTCTCCGGACCAGCCAGGCCCAGCTCCCGCAAGCGCACTCGTCCCCGAGCAGACGCACGCCGTACCTCTCCTGCTGGAACTCGGAGCGGCAGTAGGTGCACTTCACGATGGGGTGGGCGATGCGGCACTCCTGCGGGGGAAGCGCCGCGTTACTGCCCGGCCGAGCCCCGGCCCGCGCTCNAACGCCGCCGCCCAATCACCGCCCCCGCCGGCCCCGCCGCCGCCAATCCCGCCGCGGGCGCCCTGCCCTGTGCCGGGCGGCGACGGCGCCCCTGCTCTACGATTGGCCGAGGAGCGGGGGCTCCCTTTGACAAAGGCCGGCCTCTTCCGCCCTCCTCCCTCCGCGCGTGCCCACGCACCGCCCCCCCGCCCGCGCGCCTGCCTGCAGGGGTCCGCCCGCCGCTCGAGGTCTCGTCCTCTCAATTGGCTGAGCAGAGCCCTCGCTCTTTCTTATTGGATTTCTGCGGTGTCACTCAATTCTGAGCAGAAGACGGGGCGGAACTTACCCCCGATCCTCCCTTCTCATTGGCAAGCTGGGAAGTCAGTCAAGCGAGCCACCGCGCGGGTGCCGTGCCTTAAAGTGACAAGGGCTAGCGCGGGCTCCCTTACGGCTGACATGGCGGCGGCGGCTGAACCCGGCCACCCGCACACGGTGAGGCTCGGAGGGCGGCCCCGTGGTGAGGGGCAGGACGGGAGGGGGGGCCGTGATCTCCGGGGGGGCAGCGGCTGGGCAGTGCCGGGCTGGCGGCTTGCCTGCCTCCAGCGTGCCGGGAGCCGTACGGGCTATGGAAGCTGGCTTGTCTGTTAAATGATGTGTGTGTATCTATCTGTCTATCTATCTATACACACGCACACATGTATGTGTATATATGCACGTGTATATAGGTGTTTATGTGTGTATATACGTGTGCATGTGTATATATGTATATATTTATGTGTGTGTATATATGTAAATTTGTGTGTATGCATGTGTATATATCTATATGTGTGTGTGTATATGTGTGTATATATATGTATGTATAAGCCCATGGTGTGTGCACACATGTTTTCTAAAGCGACAGAAAAAGAGACAGATATCTGCTATTGAAACCAGCCCTCTTGCTGTCCCCATACCCGTGTCTGGAGATCCTGTTTGTAAGTGAATGGGAACAAAATGTTGACTTTGGTTTGTTCTCAGAAATGACTTGGTGCCGTGATTTGGAAAACACCTGTTCCACGGGCAGGCGGGGCTCAGTCAAACCCTGTTTATGCAGTGCTGGGTCAGTCGGGCGAGCATCGCAAGCCCAGAGTTCCTAGTGCAGAGCTGGTGGTGGATTGCACGTCTGGTTGTTTCTCTTTGTAAAATGGAAACATTGCCTTAAGCTGAGGTTAAGCTTTAGTAGATACCTGTGCCCTTGGGCGTGTGTGGGAGCAACTGGCAGATTGGGACAGGTAAACACCTACACGCTGGGGACCAGAATTTCCGTGTCCGCATTGCTCCCAAGGCGCTGAGTGTAGAGGAGCAGCGGGACACGTGGCTCAGCTGGTGACAGGTGACGTGAGTAAGCGGTCTGTGCTGAGCTCTGGAAGAAGGGTGTCTGTCTCCACCTCAAATTCTCAGTTGGGGTCCTTGTTCGAAGTTTTGGCTTGATGTTTTTAGCTTTCTAAAGAGAAGTGTTTTTTTAATTGCTTTTCCTTGCTTTTTGGTTTTTTTTGTGTTTTGTTTTGGGTTTTTTTGTGAGAAGCTGTGTCTTACAGGTGCTTTGGAGGAGCAGAGATGCTGAAAAGGCTGCAGCACGATGGTGTGTGAGATCACTCTTACGGGATTCATGTTTTGGGGTCTCACTGGCTGGGTGGTGAGCACCCATCGTGGGGCTCTCTGTTGTGTGTCTCCTGCCGTGCAGTGTGCTCCCATACTTACACCTGGATCAGCAAGAGGAATTTGAAGACTCCTATTTCCTTCCTGAATGGAATTGTTTCTAGCATGCCTAGAGAAGGATGTCAGAAGACTTGTTTTAGTCTTCAGTAGGTAAATGGAGGCTGTTGATCAATTTAGTCAGCAAAACAAAACTTTTGGGGAAAAAAGTTGCCCACTGTAGACTTTCTGTACATGTTCAAAAAAGGAAACAATCCCTAACTTTATATTTTTCTGAACTTTGAAAGTAGCTGCTTTTAATACATCTGGCACTCTATGGCAGATAGTTGACAAAAATTACTGTGTTGTGCCAACGTTTTTTCCTCCCTCTTTGATGTAATTGCTTAACTAAGTTAATTTTTTTTATGTCTGCTTTTAACTAGAGATGTTATTGAAATGTAGAGTGTTCCTGACTCAGTCTGTATCAGGGAGGCACAGCCAGCACTTCACTTGGCCTGTGGGTGATAGGGGCTGTCCTTCCTTCCCCACTTTCCTAGTACCTCAGTAAGGAGGGAGGGTAGGCTGCTAATTGAGATTGTCCCTCCAAAATGACTATGAAAGTTTGAATGACTGGGTACTTGGATGTTTTATAATCAGTACATTCAGTATCTCGTTATTTTGGGGTTTTTTTCCTCATTCCCTACATAATTTTGCTGGGTTTGCTTTTTTTTTTTTTTTTAAACCAAGTGCAAAGACTACAGTGTGTCATTTAAAGCATTGCCAGGTATCATCAGTCTTTTTTTCTCTTTTCCTTTTTTTGGTTGTGGCATCCAGATGAGAACTTGCAATAGCACCCATTCTAATTTAATCCCTTTTTCCAGTGCCAGAGTGCAAGTACCAAAGGTGCTGACATTGTGCCTTCATGCTTTCTTTATGCAGCCACTGCCTGAAAGGTGTTGTGTCCTGCTGTCACTTTAGTGCTACGGTTTGTTTATAAATCATTGTTATTTTTACTGGCCACGGATGTAGTAATTTGGGTAAGATAACAAGAAAAATGTTTTTTTTTCCCTCTTCCTCACTGAAATGACTGGTACACCACTGAGTTTAAAAGCCCTCTGGATAGTTTTTTGTGGTGTGCTGTACCTGTTTACTGTGTCAGGGAAGCAACAGCGTTATGATGGGTCATTTTTAATGTCTACAGAAGTTGGTTTGAAAAGTGTCCCTCAGCCCCAAGCTGCTGATTGTTAGTGGAAAACTTTCTGTATGAGTTTGTGTCTTTTTTTTCCCCGTCTTTGTTCAGCCTTTGAGAGCTTTGGGAGGTCCCTGTGTGCTGGTGATGGGTTAAGTTATCGCTGGTCTGTGTTTTTAATATCCCTTCTTTCTGCTTCAGTTGGCAGCTGATATGCAGTGGTGGAAGCCATGAATTTTGGAAGGCAGTGTTGTCGGACCTGTGGAGATAAAACGTGCTCAGTTCACTGTTATGTAATAGAGTGCACTTGGCTCCTTGTGGGACTGTTAAGCTTCTTCATTTACTACTCTGAGGCTTTAATGTGGCTTAAGAAAGGAGGGACTGTAGGGAGTACAGTGAAAGAGAGGAGCTGTAGTTAGCAAATGTGGCCTAGCTGAGATTCAGAAGAAATATACAGTTTCCTGAATTTTTTTATGTTTCACAATTTTCCTGAGCATCAGAGCATGAAACTCCCTGAGGGACATTCCAAGAGCAGAAACAAACTTAAATGATTTTTAATGACTTGAGAGATAGGGGAGAAGAGCAGAGAATTGCTGTGATGTTTGAGCTTTGTGATGGGAAATTCTTTGATACTGTTTTGTAAACTTTCCCGAAGTATTCAGTCCAATTATTTAAAGTCACTACTTATGAAACTGAATATAAGCCACTCTTTTGCTTAAAAATAGATAATAAAAATATAGTTGGTAGCAAATTATTACTTAGACTGAAACAAAGAACGATTGCCTATATAATATGTGATATTCCAGCACAAATTTTTTCAGTAGCTATTTGAAGCAGATATCTCTACTGACTATTACACTATTCAAATTACTATTACAAATGATTGTTACTGACTATTCAAATTAGTGCCTATTCCCTGCATCCAGGTGGAATTTAGAAGACATGTAACTAGTCAAAAGCCACAATTTGCTTTGCTTTGTGTGACTTTGGTGCTCCAGGGTTTTGAGTACACCAGCTTTTTCTTTCAGTTAGTCTGCTGATGGCCAGAAAAATGTTACTAATGTCAGTAAAAACAAACAAAAGAATTCCCATACTTTAGTGTTTTTATGTAGTTCTATTTAATTCTCAGACAAGACTTTACCTGTAAAAACATAAAAGATGATAGTGACATCTAGAAGGATTGTGATGCTGTCAGCCCTACTTTGGTTTCAAACTGATTCCCCTTTTTCTTTTGACTGTTTAATGGGATACCTTTGGTTTGAATCAGTAGCAGACAGGACATTGATATTTGAATCGATAGTTACTGTTTGGGCTGCTGAGGCTTATATTGCTGCCGTTCCTGTATTGCCTGCTGCAGAAGTGCTGTGTTTTGCTTGGTTCATTTTTACTCTATCATTTGGTCTTAGTATTCTGTGCTCATCCATGCCATATCCTGTAATGCTGATGGCATTTTTGATGGTAGCAGCTAACAGGCTTTTGATCAGATAGATTCGTGTGTTCTGGTTAGACTTGTGAGGCTGCTGAGGGTAAAACAATGTGTATATGCATAAAACACCTGCTCAAAATAGTTTTATTAAAATAGTCTTTATTAGGGGTTAGTGTTTTAATTCACTTTCTTTGGTAGCAAATGTGTGTGCAAATGCAGTTATTTTGAGAAAAGCCATTATGTTGTGTAGGAAAATGTTACAAACGCAAACTGTGAAGCAGTCATAAAACTGTGCTTAGAAACACCAATTGATACCTTCAGAGTAGTTAGGATCCTAATTTTCTTGCCCACAATGATTCACTTTGTTTATAAGGGGAAATCAGCTGTGTATGGGCTTTAAATAACTTTACAATTTTATTAATTTTTTTTCCATATTTGGCTCCTTGTAATGCATTTTGTGCTGTTGTGTAATTTGCTATGAGATACTTAATACTTTTTGTGTTTTAATTTAGGTTGTGATATGCTCCCAATGATTGGTATTTGCAAAAGCATAAAAAATACCCTGCCAAGATCAGCAATTGCTCATTTGACTTACTGATGAAGGGGGAATCTGTAGGAGCTTTGCATCTGCCTGCAGCCCACCTCTCTTAGGTTGCCTTCAAATTCTGTCACTGAAATGTTTAGTGATGGGTGCAGTTGAGAGAAATTAAAAATAAACATTTCATTTAATTTGTATATGCAAGTTGTAAAGCTTAGGCCAGGTAGACAGTTTTTGAGTTGAAACCATAAACGCTGTATTCTGCCATGTCTCCTTTATTTAGAAGAGCATCTTCCCAGCTAGGTGGTCCTTTCAGGTCATTGCAAGATCCAAAGCACAGCAGATGTTGGCAAAATTGGTGCAGACTGCTGGGAAATCCATGGTCTCTATGGCCGCATTTTTCAGAACAGTCTGAAGCTGATTTAAGACTACATTCCTGCTTAGAGGCAGGAGTACTTTCCTCTGTGATCTACTGGTTTTCCTGTGCTGATACCACTAATCAGGTGTAGCATGAAGTCATCTGGATGTGTCTTGTGGAGTTCCATCTACTAATGGAAAGATAAGGAAGATGAATTGAAGCGAGAGGAGTTAGAGGGGCTGGGACTCTCACCTCACCTTCCCAGCTGCAGAGTGAGTCCTGTGCCCCATGTGCAGTCAGTGAGCTCTTGTGTTAGATTAGGGGATGTAGAACCATGGTCCTGGGTGTGCCTTATCAAGTTTGGCCACCTTAGTGCAGTATCTCACGTGCAGTAAATGTAACCAGTAATTCAGAAGGTGGTTGTTTTCCAACTGATTGTGGATTGCCTTCTCCCAGTAAGCAGTAGACAGTATAAGTAAATGGAAAACAAACTGTAAATCAAACTAGTATGGAAAAGACATTCTTCTATTTGATACTCTTTTTAGTGGAGGGGGAGTTGCATGTAAAAATGACACATCCTAAGGCTATAAAGAAGGAAGTACAGCTTTTGAGATATGAGTCTCCTGTAGCAGTACTTCTACACATCATCTGATAGAATCCTACTTTTCTTTATTTCTGTTGCTGTGACAAAGCAACAAATGTGCTGAATAATGGCTTTATTTTGTTTTCAGGATGATCTGCACATAACTTGTAACTCTACATCAGCCACAGATGGACTCTCTTCAACTTCATTTATAGAATATCCAAAGCACAAGCCATTTATTAATTCGGATTTGGAGCGCTCCCCATGGAAACCAGTAATTCCATATCCTGAAAGCAACAGCAGAGGTAATAGTTCAGCAAAGCTGGTTTCTTACCTGTTTCCAAATTGTGGTAAAATACTGTGTGTCTTCCACATCTATGAAGGTTGCAGTCTTTTTATCCTTTTATCAATTCCCAGTGTGATGTCCAGGTCGCCTGTTTTGTAGGTCCTTTGCACTTCTCTTTCCAAAGAACACCTGAGGATAAAGGTCATCTTACAGATGGAGAAAGATGCTCCTCTTTGGAAGTAGAGAATTGCAATATTGTCTGAGTACTTTGTGAAATTGTACTGACATGTTTTCTTTGTCCCTTCTTAGTCTTCCTCTCCTTCAACATTTCCTCTTCTGAGTTCATAGCTGAGTTAGAAATAAGGAGACTTCTGTTCCCAGAATGGTTTGGAGCAAAGGAAGATGTTTGGTCCTGTTAAAATTGGAAGGCTTGTAATGGACAAAGGGTGTGCTGTGCCTATCTGTCATATCAGTGAAGACTTAAAGGATACAGAGAAGGGTTCAACAAAGTGTTGAACTGAGAGCTCACAACACCAAAAAGGGAGGCAATTTTACTCCCATTTATTCTTCGTGTTTCTAGGCTGTTCCTTCTCCCTCCTTTCCCACTCTGGTCCTGATGTTCATCTCCAGATAAACAGATTTGTCTTGCCTGACTGGACATGAACACGAAAACTATTCTTGCTTAGTTTTCTGTTGTTGTAGTGAGTTAGCTTGTCATGTAGTGAGACTTACTCCAGAGCTGCCTTAGGGTACATACAGGATGCATCATGAGGAGTTGGGAGACTAGAGCTGGACCGATGCTTTGATGAGCTGTTTGGTCAGGGTCATTGCAGAAATGCTCCCTTTAAGACTGGAGTGGTGTCACTTCCTGGGGGGGCCGCCCTGGGGCGATCCAGGGTTGCGACCTTCCTGGAGAAAGCGTCCCGCAAGGGAAGAGCCTTTCCAAGGGGCCTTTGCAACTTCTCCGGAGCAGGGGAGTAACCCCTCTGGAGTGAGGGATGGTCTCTTAAAAATGTAGCTGCTTGGCTACAAGTGATTTCAGCTCCGAGTGATTCAGCCTTATGATATCAGCTCATAAGAGACCATCCAGGCAGGCCTGGGGACAGGAGAGATGAGGGAGTCTGGCATGGTGTATTCCCCAGATAAGCTTTTATTCAGCCATCCCTGTGAAGGGGACCAGTGGCCAGGCTCTCTTGTCTGAGCCAGGGTCCCTTCTGGGAATTTATAGGGAAAGCAAGGGTGGGGGGCATACCAGTTAGCCAACAGGGTAGTGACGATTACCATAAAAAGGAGCAATGCATGTTGGGCCCACTTTTTGGTCACCTTGAGCCTGAGGAAGGTCCTTATCTCCGGAGAGTTTGCCCTTCAGGCATCTCTTCACCAAGAGAGTGCAGGGGGCTCCAGCACCAGAGGCTGGCAGCCCTCCTCAGAGTGGCATGACGGCTTAAGGGTATGAACTACTTGATAGTTTTTCCTTATATGGAGAAAAGTGAGAAATGTTTAGGATGAGTCCTAATATTACCCAAATTAACTAAAAAATCAGGATGATATCCTTAAGTCCCTGTTCCAGTAATACAGTTCATGTCTGAGGTACTAGGGACTTCTGTGTTAATGACCTAGAAGATGAAATCTCAGTTCTTGCAGTGCTATTTAAAATGCAGTATATACTCTCAAGGCCATCAGTTTTGAGAGTGCTGTTGACACAAAACTAAAACAGTCTTTACAGATGAAAGATTGGATGCGCAGGAAAGAGCTTCCTTATGAATAACTGATGCAGGTATATTTTTGTAGAGTGTGCTCCATGTTGCATTAGCAATAAAGTTTTGACTTCCAAGTTTTCACTTGGCAATTTTCTTCAAATGGTGACTCTGTCAACTCTGAAATAAGGATGGGTGGTGGAAGACAATCAGATAAATTATATCCCTTTTTAAAAATCCGCAGATGTTTTTTGTTTTCAAAAAATGTTTAAATAAAGTGCAAGTAAATGTGAATATGTACTGAAAATTGAATCCAACACATGGATGATCCAGTATGTTTCTCTTTTAGCATAGCTTTTAAAAATGCAGAAATGTTCTGGAGTGTATATTTTAGTGAATTTAAGGATATGGGAATTAATTTCAAATGGCAAAATTGATTTGATTGTTCTCGAGGGTCCTTATTGCTATTCCTGTTCCCTGTATTAAATAAATCTTATTGAAAAATCCTGAGATTGAGTATAGTAAATTCTGTTTATTTTGGTTTTAATGTCTGTGTTGTATGTGCATGTCAGCATGCACAGTTGGCTTTAATGCTCTGACAGGAATGACTGAATGATACTTGACATCCTGCTGTGTTTCACCTTTATCTTTTCATTGCTTGAGTTGCTTCATTGCTGTATTTTGTTAGTCATTATTGTGAATATACAGAGATTTCAATGTAGCTTTTAAGAATAATAGTAACAAATCTGTTTATTGTTTCAGCTCTGCCCATTTCAATGAATCCTAGGAACAGTAATGTAAATAGAGAAGAGGGTGCAGTTGGTGATTCTGATATTGCAAATAGGGCCAAATTATCAATAACTTCCTCCTAACTGTGACTGCTGTCGCTACTTCTTATGTACTTAACAGGTTTGCATTGATGTGATAATCTCATGTGCTGTTATTCATTTCAAGATTTGAGGAATTTTTACTCTGGGATCTTCATTCTGATAATTATTTTTCCTTTTTTTTTTTTTTCTCCTTTTTTTTTAATTTTTTGGTAATCTGATGCACAAACCAATATGCAGTCCCAACTCTTCTAGTGCTCAAGCGTTCTGTAGTAAAGGTACATTCTTTCTCTGGAGTGGATTTAAGCACAAAGGAGTGGGCTAATGTGACCTTGCAGATTAGTCTGCTATATGAGCTGTGTGTACAGATGTTCTTATGTTTAACTTTAGCAGCACTGTATAGGGGAAAGGGCTTATGGTTATGGTTCCCTTTACAGAATTAAACAGCACAGCTGAGAGACGTAATACATCAGATTACCAGCAGATGGTCTAATTGCAAGGTGCTGTGAGTTCTATTACAACTGCTTTTCTTTTTGTGATGAAGAATGTAGAAAGGCTTTGTTCAGTAACTGCTAATGATGGGAATGCAGTAGAAAGGGAAAATGGTTCAGCACAAAGATATATGTGTTTAGGTGGAGGAGGGGAACACAAGTGCAAAACCAGAAGAATTAAAAAAGAAGTCCACTTATAAATAAGCACTTTTATAGCCCTTCTCATAGTTCACCTCTACTATGCTGTGTGGCCATTCATAGGAATGTTGTGATTGTGTATTTGTTGTGGTAGGAATAATAATATAGATAATTGCCACTGTTTTAACTATTTAATTGTGACTTTACATTTCCTTTTGATAAAGGGTCAGAGAATGCACTGTTTGTTCTTAACTGACACAATATTTATATGCCTTGTTCTGGGAAATAGTTGTATCTTTCCCAAATGTGTCAGGTGAAGGGTGTGCACTAAGGGCATCTATTTGTTCAAGACTAGTTTTAGAATCAGTTATGGTCTAAAGGGAAACAGGTCTTAATTCCTGGAAGGACTCTTGAATGCTGGTAGGGAACACTCTGACCTTCTTACATAACATGCTTTTATAATAACATTGCAAGTTCAGTGTTGTCTTGAAGTGGTGATTTCGTGGTATCTAACAAAAGGTACATGTTCAATTGCAGCAATATTTTCTGCTCTGAAGAATCTCCAGGAAAAAATTCATCGACTGGAGTTGGAACGGTTTCAGGCGGAGGAGAATGTAAAACACCTCAGCAGGGAAACAGCAGACTATAAAAAAGTACTGACTGAACAAATGCAACGCAAAGAACATGACAAGACTGAAGTGTCAAAGAAAAATCAAGGTTGTTTGCAGATTTTATATAGATACTCTAGAACATTGATGTGGATGAAACTTGATTCCTATCAATGCATAAACTAATTTTAATTTACTATGTTCAGCATCTTTTAATTTGCAATGGCATCTGGAGTTACAAAGAAATAATTTAAAGGCATTCTTTGATTTAGGGATTTTTATGCATATGTTCATTAGGCATAATATGTAAGTTTCTTAGATGGTCCTTTTCTTGTTTATTTTGAAACTGTCCTGAAAACCACAACAACAACAACAAAATCCCAGGAACAAGCAATGCATGATTTCCATTTTCTACCTTCTGTTATCTTCAGAACTGTCTTCTCAGCTGGCAGCTGCTGAGTCTCGATGCAGCCTTCTAGAGAAACAGCTGGACTACATGAGAAAAATGATCCAGCATGCAGAAAACGAGAAGACGCATCTCTTGGAGAAACAGGTGCGTTCCCAAAACTGTCTCAGGGTTAAATCATAAAAATCATTAATTATGTCATGATTTTTCGTAGTTACTGTAATTTTAATACCTTTAAGTGTGGATGTCTATTTCAGCTGGCCTTCATATACTTAGGTATGGATAGCTTCCCTAATTAAATTTCCCAGTCTTCTCACAACCCTGGTATTTTCTTTGTGCACCCGTTTCTAAGGCAATAGCAGGCTCTGGTATTAATATGAAGTGTTTGCTTCTGCATGATTGGCTTACTGCAGTAGCTCATCCTTATTCTCCGGTGTTATACCTGTGTGCCACTAGGAAAAATCCTGCCTTTTGTGTTAACACTCTTCAGGTCTTTGGGGATTTTCTTTATTAGCACTGCTCTTGCTAAATTGGGGCTGAAATACTGATTCTGTAGAAATAGCAGTAAAATTTCTATTTCCCACCATCAGTGATTGGGATTTGGCCTATGTCTAAAATGAACTTGAATTCTATTTTATAGAAATGTGGGCCACCTAGAGCTGTCTGTTCATTGGTCTCTGTGGCTATTCTGTTTCAGTCTGTTAAATATTTACTGAAGAAAAAAATCGAGAAAGCTATTTCTAATTTCTGCATAATGATTTTTTTTTATTGTGTTGGGTTGGGAGTAAGGAAAGACTGCAGAACCCTCTCCCATCAGATGGATTAAGTGTGTGGTTCCCTACTGCTGGTGGTGCAATTTGCTCCCTGATTGTGGCACCATCTAAAATTGCACAGAGGAAGTAGTAGCTCCTTTGGACTGTTTATGGGCCTCCTTTGTGCTCCAGACACAAGGCTTACTATAGATGGTCTTGTTTTCTTGTGCTTATAATTGTTTTCCTTTTCACTTCTCCCTTCAAGGGCTTCTTGGAGAGAGGTCGGCTTCTTGACCAATCACATGTTCAGTCTAAATTGGAAAAGCTGGATGTACTGGAAAAAGAGTATAGCAGACTTACTACGATGCAGTCCTTAGCAGAGGTCTGTCATTTGTGTTGGATACTATGTCAGATTTATCTTGTTTGTTGTAATGTGTACTTCACAGCTATATGGCAGCAGCAGAGCTGAGCAAAGCCTTGTGCTTTAGAGTAAGACAGCAACTAAACTTAATTTTAAAACTGGGGTGCTGTAAAAACAGGAAGTTATTGCTGAAAGTCTACATGTCCAGGTAGGCTTTGGGTCACTGTACACTGCCAGAGTTGGAGTTTTAATAAGCCGTAACAGTCTGTTGGTATTCCTCTTTTGTGCTTAGTTGGTGCCTAGGCATTGTAAGATTGCAGCCATTCCTAAGATCTTGACTTGCTTTGCATGCTGCTGAATGCTAGCAGTTACTTTCTGTTACTATCCAGATTTACCTTGGCTTGAATGAATTTGATGTATTTTTTTTCTTTTAGCCCTCCTTATTAAGAAACACAATTATTATTAGTTATTTTGTGCAGACTTCTGGAGCCTGGTGTTGCAAGGCCTCTAAGCACTGGGTGACTCTCAGTGGGTTTAAGTCAGTCTGCCTTTTCAGGACTCTATTTGAATCAGGAGCTTCTACAAACTCAGCAGGAGTGTGTTTGGTCATATTCTCTTGTGGTGGGTTGACCCTTGAATTTTTATAATTTTTGTAATTTTATGGTGAGAAATAAAAATCTTGCCATGGGCTGCAGGGGAATCTCCGCTCTAGCAGTTGGAATACCTCCTCCCCCACCCTTGTTGACCTTAGGGTCTGCAAAGCTGCTGCTTTCAAATATTCTACTCCTCTTGGCTGCTGTTCCCCAGCAGGTTTTTTTTCCCCTCCTTAAATCTGTAATCCCAGAGGTGCTACCACCATTGCTGTTGGGCTCAGCCTTGGCCAGCGTTGGGTCTGTCTTGGAGCCAGTTGGCACTGGCTCTGTTGGCATTGGTTCTGTTGACATGGGGAAGTTTCTGGCAGCTCCTCAGAGAAGCCACCCCTGTAGCCCCATTGCTACCAATGCCTTGCCATGCAAACCTCATCTATCTCTGTGTACCCTCTGTGATGCTGGCCTCTGAAGTCCCATCCACATACCTCCCTCTGTTGCTGTAAGACAGACCACAAGTCTCCCAAGCCTGGAAACTACAGAGAGCTTAACCAGGGAGAGGCTTCCTTCTGCTAATTTCTTCCCTGCTCCCTCAAAAGGACCAGATAGTACATGATTAGATTGTGGTATTGAGGATGGCAGCTCCGGATTCTATCAAAATCATAGGCTTGCCACCCTGCACACCAGCCCTTACCTCAGGTGGTGAAATAGATGGTGTTTCTCCAGAAGTACATAAGGAGATGTTTGGCAGTAAATCTTTAGCTGCTTGGCTTGCTGCAGGACATTTAGATGCTGCAACTGTTCTTGGAAGTCCCTGACCCAAAGCAGCTGCAACAAGCTTTTTAAGATCTTGACACTTCATTGTGGTGAGCTGCAGTTGTAGAGTACAAGTGGTTGCATTGTTTACTTAGGCCTAATACTTGAAAAGAGAAATTAGAGTCTCCTGGGTCTTGTACTCTGAAAGTCGCAGTAGTTGGTCCAGGATTAGAGTTGAAATAACTCGTTCAGCAACTGGCATTCCCTCTGAAAGGCTTTTACCAAGTTTTTGACTAGTGGTAGCTGAAGTTTGGTGAGACTGGGTTGTTTGCCTTTTTGTGCCTGGCTAGTGAAAATAATTTCAGACTTAATGGTTCTTCTTGTGTTCTTTTCTGGAACAAACCAGAGGTCTTTGATTCTTTATCTTTAGGAATTAGTAGCTGTCACAATTAAGTATGTTTTAGAGGAATTGGGTGTTAAATTCACTGAATTTTGAAGCAGTTCTAGGAACTGAAATAAATCTGGATTTAGCTGTGATGAGAAGTCATTTTCCTTGTGATCATTATGCTATCATGAGCCATTTTCTGGTTGACAGGTCTGCCTGCCTCTGTGGTTATAGGCTATGTTCCTATGTGAGCATCCATGTGGTAGGTGTTACCTTATAATCTTCAAAGAGTGACTGCACTCTCAGAAGCATTGCATCTGTTCCCTCTTTGATCTATGCTGTAGCTGTGGCAAGATCATAGGAACATTTTCAAGTTGAATTTGAAGCAAGAAATAAGAGACAGTTTCATACAATGTGCTGAAATGGGTGGAAAGTGGTGAGGTGATGGCTCATGATTGAGCGGTGATGTATCTGCCTCTGAGTTCAGACACTGCCAGAGCACAAGTTGTGTGGGGGTCTTACTGAGAGCATTTTATCTCCCTAGAGCCACTACCTGGCCCAATAAGTATTATCTTCAAGTAATTTGCTAATGTCAGTATTGCCTGTGAAAAGGAAATGCTGAGTTTCCTATTTATGTGACGTACTTGTAATTGGAGTACTTACCCTGGAAATGCTTTTGAGTCATCTTTATTGCAACTGTAGTCCTGTAGTGCAGTCTCTGGACAGCTGACTGAGATCTGAACATGTCTGTGTCTGAAGATGGAGTAAAGAAGTGGGGCTGTTCCCTGAAAGTGCAGTTTGGGCTGTGGTCTTGCGTGTAGCCAGATGGCCAGAATTTGAATCTGTCTGTGGATGATGTTTTTTGAACAACTGTGGTTTGTAGTAATTGATCTTAATGCTAACAGTGGGACTTAACCCCCCATTCTGTGGTTTGGGCTGCATCAAAAGCAGTGTGGCCAGCAGAGTGAGGGAAGTGATTTTGCCCTTCCACTGTGCCCTAGTGAGACCGCACCTGCAGTGCTGTGTCCAACCCTGAGGTCCTCAGCACAGGAAGGACATGGAACTATTGGAGCAGGTCCAGAGGAGACCACAAAAATCATCACAGTGTTGGAACCCCTCTCCTCTGGAGACAGACTGAGAGAGTTGGGGTTGTTCAGCCTGGAGAAGGGAAGGCTGCAGGGAGGAGCACAAAAGCCTTATTGTGGCCTTTCAGTTTTTAAAGGGGGCTTGTAAGAAAGATGGGGACAGAGGTTTTAGCAGGGCCTGTAGTGATAGAACAAGTGGCGGTGGTTTTAAACTAGAAGAGGATAGACTAAATTTGAGGGAGACATATTTTGCAGTGAGGGAAGCAAAACACTGGAACCGATTGTGCACAGAGGTGGTAGATGCCCTGTTCCTGGAAACATTCAGGATGAGTTTGGACAAGGCTCTGAGCAACATGGTCTACTGGAAAGTGTCCCTACCTATGGACTTAGGTGACCTTTAAAGGTCCCTTTCAACCTAAACCATCCTATGATTCTGGGATTCTGTGAGTAGGTGGTTGCATGAAAATCATTTTCCATTAGAAAACAGGCCAAAAATAGATATATTTTATTTCTATTTTGTCATTAAAGTTTTTTGCAGTGACTCCTGGTGATTTGAGTGGGATGTTCAGGCAGCCCAGTTTTGATCTGCAGTCTGCTTGCTGTGCAGTGCTGTGTTACATGATGGGCAGCAGTGCTGGGCAGGGTCTGTTTGCTTGGCTCTATGGCCTCTCTCTTAGTGACAGTAATCTGCATAATACCTTCTTCTATAAACAATAAAATCATTTAGGGAATCCAAGTTGGGTATATAATTTCTAACAGGGTCTATCACAGATGATATAGTAAGATATACTCTTGCTGTGCGTTTGAGCTGCACACTGGAGCTAAACAGCTTGCTGAGGAAATGCTCATTCATTTCAGAATGAAAGCCTTGTCCCAGCTTCTTGTCAATCTTCAGTTTAAACAGAATATTTTCCTCAATATTTTCATACTAAAAATTCTGTCAGACTTAACAGATTAATAAAAGGTCTTTGAGACTGACCGCAGGGATATCAGGAGTTGTGCCAACAACTGTAAAGGGCAGAAGATGATTTTAAGTTACCTAGAATACCTTTGTTTTGAATGAAAAAAAAAATCATCAGAATGGTTCTTTTATTCAACAGAAAAAGTTGGTTCCTTTATATAGTGCCTTTGTCCTCAGTGTTTATCCAGGCTTTTGCCTTTTAACACCTTTGTGTAACAGCTCATTACATTATTTTTGCAGTTAATGCTTAAGTAAAGCAGAACTGAAGTATTTAGTACCTCAGTGTAGTGGGTTTATAAACAAGTGTACAAATACAGCTGTCACTCTGTATAGCATGCTTTTCTGCCTTGAGTTTGATTAGTGGCTCTTGAATTATCAGTCTTTGGGGGAAGAGAAAGGAAATTGTTTTCGGTACTGGAGCTCTGGCTTGTTTTTTCACTGCTGTATAAAGCCAGAAAGTTACTTGAGAACTTTCACATTGGGAATTTCAGTGTCTCTTGTTTAAACAATGTTTTCATCTCGTTGGAGGTTTACAAAGAAATGTGTTCATTTGCCTTTAACCTTTTCCTTTGAAAAGGAGTTTCAAAAGAGTTCTTACATGCTTTTGTGATAAAAAGGTGAAATTAATTCAGTTTTGTTTAAAGAGGCATCATACAACCTTTCCTCCCTCTTCTTTTTTAAGAAGGTGGCTAGATGTTCAAAAATTCTTTTCTTGTAAGAGTGTAACTTGCAGATTTTAGCAAAAATATGATTAATGTTCTCTTGCAGATTTTAGCAAAAACACCAGAGCAAGTGTTCTCTTGCCTTATAATGATATGTCTTTGTTAGCTCTTTGGTATTACAGAATCTTGGAGGATCATGTATACAAAGCAACCTACTGTCTAGGGTGTTTTTACAATTGTAGAGAAAGAGCCTTGTGTATTGTATTGTGTATATTTGGCTGTGACTTAACTTCAGATACCAATTGTGAAAGTAAGAATAAAAAACAATTTAAGTGTTAAGCATAAGCTTTTGGCTGCTGTATTTGTGCGTATACAGGCAAAGCATCAGCAATCATTCTAATGCTCAAGTTTTCATTTGTCTTTAAGTCATAAGATGAACTCATAGTTTTGCTCAAGCTCTTAGTGTTGTAGGCTTCAGGAAGAAAAAAATTGTTTCATTAGTAACGCAATCATTTTTATTCAACTTTGACTAGAAAAAAATGAAAGAGCTGGAACAGAAGCTTCAGGAGGAAGAACATGCAAGGAAGCTTGTTCAGGAAAAAGCAGCTGAGGTAACCAACAGCAAATTTCTTTTGTGCTGGTATGCACTGTAATTAGCTCTTCCTTTTTATCAGCTTCTCAACTAAGCTTACTGAATGTGCCCCCATATGCCTCACAGAATAATGAAATCCTGGTTTTAGTTTTTTGTTTGTTTTTGGTTTTGTTTGTTTGTTTGTGTTTGTTTTTCCTCCTGCCTGAGGTTCTGAAGTTCTCTGAGCTTTTTGGAAACCTTTTTCTAACACCACCTGTGCACTGAAGCTTTGATTTCTTTACTAAAAGAAGTTAGTTGGAAAAGAGGAGTAGAAATTCAGACTAATTCATAATTGAGTATGCATGGGAACCTCTGAGTATCTCAAAATCAATAAATGGGCTCCCTTGTTCATAATTGTAATTAAAATATTGTAGAAGGAGGCAAAAAAGAGACAACACACTCTTGATTATGAGCCCTTAAGGATGCTGGCTGGTATTCTAACCTGAAAGTGGGATGTTCATTAAACATTCATTGTATGCTGAAGAATTACGGAGGTAATGTGTTAGGCTCTGACATTAGCCTTTGCCATGAGTTTGGGGTGATGGGGAAAGGGGTATCTCAAATTAATAATGAAAAATTGTGCTGTGAATGCTTCTTCAGGACGTGGTTTCTAAAGCCATGCCATATCTTCCTCTTGAACAGCGAAGTGTGTTAGGACTCTCACTGTCGTCAGGAAGCTCTAACCCTAACTCTTTCAATAGATGGTTTGGTGGTTAGTTTCGTTATTGTGGCTGTTTGTTTGTGGGTATTTTTACTGTCAAATTTAATAGAACTGAAGGAATAGTTGCCTAGTAACTGTATGTCATGGGATCAATTGATCAGGGTTGGGTGGCTTGAGCTCCCTAATACCTTGTCAAGTGTAAAGCACAGCTGATGTTTTGGCACTTGCCTGCATGGGACTAATGCACTAAGGCTAATTCTCTAATTTATTAGGATTGTTGATGAGTAGTGCTGCCAGAGGAAATATTTAATGTTTAAGTTGACCTTGGACTGCAAAAATATCCTAAAAATTAGCAGCCCTTGCTTTTGGAGAGGCTGTGTTTTAAAAATTCTTGGTTTGCAATTCTCTGCTTGCACTGTCTCTGATTATTCATTAATCTAATTTTAGTAACTCCCCTTATTCCCTCAATTGTAGCTTCAGACAGGCCTGGAAACCAACAGACTACTGATTCAAGCAGCATCACCATTGCTTTCTCCAAAAGCAAGACAACCCAGGAAAAAAGCTAAGCAGCCAGAGAAGGTAAGATGTGGAGAAGAGAAGGGCAATTACTGAGGAGTTAAGTAATGTTGTGTGCATGTGATCAGGGAGCAGGTTGCCTCTTTTACTACAAAGTAAAGGGAAAGTGGGTTTGCTGTAGTATAATTTTTGCTAAATACTTCTCTCTTCTTTCTTTCCAGAAATGCTCTCTTGGAAGACATTCCACTGTGCAGCCCCATTACAGACTGTGTCTGGGAGATGTACCCTTTGTGGCTGGGAAGGTGAGCTGATAATTCCAAAGCTCAGAGCTCAGTAGCTGCAGCTCCTTAGGGGACTTTGCCTTGGTGCACTCCTGACACCCAGTGGTCAGATCATTTAATTTTCTTTGACGCTTTTCTTACAGATTGTCTTCAAAATACTTGTTGCATATTGACAACTAGCTGAGCTGGTATTTCCAAAAATGGGCCTGTACTATGCAGCTTGACAAGATGTTCTTGTTACTGCATATTAATTGAAACAAAAATTGCATTCTTGTCAGCAAAACAGAAGTGTCACTGTTTTTAAATGCTCTCCAGTATTATCAAGTTGTTGATAATGCCATTTAAAAGAAGTCTCTTTTCCTTTCAGTCTACCAGTCCCAGTCATTCAGTTGCTGCCAATGTGCAACACGTGCTACACCTGATGAAACATCACACGAAAGCTTTGTGTAACAGACATGTGGTTAATGATACTCCACTAGCAAAACCCACCAGTATTGGTCATCCTGCTAGCAAAAGCAGAAGGCCATCCCTGCCAATGGACTCATCCTCATCTCAGGAAGAGCTCTCAGAAGTGTTGCTGACTTTACAAGATGAATTTGGACAGATGAGTTTGTAAGTGTGGTATATTTTCCACTGCAGATTATGAATGCAGATGTTTCATACTCTTGCCTCTTTGCTTTGAAATTGGAAGGTTTTGCCTGAGTAAGGTCTTAGTTTAGGAAGTCTCTAGCATGTAATCTTTGTCTTGCTGGCTGCAGAGGCTGTCAGTTCTCCTTGCAGTTAGAGGCTCTGCTAAACAGTCTGGACACCAGACCTGTGCTTACGTGCAGCAGTATATTCAGAAGAGTTAAGGGAGAAGTGTGGTCACGGCCCCACTGTTGTGGTGTGGACCCAGCCAGCAGCTCAGTACCCTGCCACCACTCACACACCCCCACACCCATCCCTACCCCCTGTTGGGATGGGCAGTATCCACCCCTTATACTGTACTATTTATGTCCTGCCCAAGCCTCTCACTTTCTAGTATGTCCCAGTTAACCACCATCACCTTTCCAGTCTTTTGATGTATGTACACACAGATATCATTCCTGTAGTCTGTGGACCATCCCTTTACTAGTCCATTGAATTAATTTAGTCCATGACTTTGGACTCAGCTGTCATAACAGTCTTTCAGGGCAGGAAAAAGTGGTGGGTGGATAGCTGAATGGCTGAAGTCACTTGGGGGGTGCTGGTGGATGAGAGGTTGGACATGAGCCAGCAATGTGCACTCACAGCCCAGGAAGCCAAATGTGTCCTGGTCTGCATCCAAAGCAGTGTGGGCAGCAGGGCCAGGGAGGGGATTCTACCCCTCTGCTCTGCCCTTGTGAGACCTCATCTGGAGTGTTGCATCCAGCTCTGTAACCCCCAACATAACAAGGATGTGGGCCTGCTTGAGTGAGTCCAGAGGAGGCCATAAAGACAATCAGAGGGTTGGAGCACCTTTATGGAAGGCAAGCTGAGAGAGCTGGGGTTGTTTAGCCTGGAGAAGAGAAGGCTCGAGGGAGACCTCACTGTGGCCTTCCAGGGCTCAAAGGAGACTACAGGAGAGCTGGAGAGGGACTTCTTACAAGGGTGTGTAGTGTTTGCATGAGGGGTAATGGCTTTAAACTGAAAGAGGGCAGACTTAGATTAGATATTAGGAAGAAATTCTTTACTGTGAGGATGGTGAGGCACTGGAACAGGTTGTCCAGAGAAGCTGTGGATGCCCATTCCTGGAAGCATTCAAGGTCAGGTTGGATGGGGTTCTGAGCAGCCTGGTCTAGTGGAAAATGTCCCTGCCTATGGTAGGGAGTTTGGAACAAAATGATTAAGGTCTCTTCCAACCCAAATCACCTCTTGTTCTTTGACCTTCAGCAGCCCCAGATCAGAAGGGTCCTCTGAGAGACAAGGCAGGGTAGACAGATGGTTCATTTCCTTTGTCTCCAAGGCAGCTGTACTGAAAGCCCACCAATACCCTTTTGGGTCCTTTAAATGCTCTTGCCCGAGACAGTCTCTGCCTAGGGTGCACAGAGCCTCTGGGCCAGCCACAATGGGGTCCTTCTGCCAATCACTGTGTCAGGCTGATTTTAGCATCCCAAGACCATCAGCTGTTGGGATCCCCCGTCACTCCAGAAATACAAATGGGTTCTGCCCCCGTATGGCTTGATGGCTTTAGGGTACACTGTGCCCCAGGGTCTGCTAAAGCCTTGTACTCTAATGGGGCTGATGTGCCCAGGCCATCTGATCCACACAGTCCAGTAATCCTGGTTGTCCCTCTCCTGCACCTGTCTGGAGACAGGGCTCCTCTAATACTGGTCCTAGGATTCTCCATTTCCTGTGAAAAAGAATTAGAATTCCTTTCCATAGCATCAGGAATAAGATCAGCCCTGCCATTCTGTCTGGAGAACTGCCCACTGAAGACTTAAGCAGCAACTTTCCTGGAAGACTCCCTATTTATGCTTTTTTTTTTCCTGCAGTTCAGATACGTGTGCCTCTAGGGTTGAGCTTTAGGTTTTCCATCCAACTTCATGTTCTCCCTGTGATCCCACAGCTGAAACTTGGGATTCCCTGCAGTGTGTACCCTCTATATCCTGTCTTTTTGTGCAGAAGGTGGTTTACTCTTTGTGGGGTTTAACCAGCAACTCAGTTGTACACAGCTGCTCGCTCACTGCCCCCAGACACAAATCTTCCCCTGATCTGAACCCCATTCAGCACCATGCTGGATCCTAGCACTGGGACCGCGCTGGTTTTAACACTCTGGGGCTATTGAGAGTTCTCAAAGGCTGTTGTGATTAGCCTGGAGAAGAAGGGGAAGGTGTGGGACCATGTCTCCTCTGTAGGCTGGCTCGCCGAGCAGGGAAGGAGAGGTGTAATTACACCGATTCCCCAGTAGGTGGCTCCCGCGGTGCGCTGAGGACACCCATTTCCCCCCGGGAATTTCATGGCCAGGGATTCCGTGGCACCATAAACCAGCATTGCGACCAGCCACTATTAAACCAATACAACGATTCCTAGAAGAGATTTGTCTTCACATACTCTGGTCAGACCTGTCATTAACCCCTCATAACCCACGTTGGGTGCCAAAAAGTACTGTCTTGGTTTAACCCCAGCTGGCAGCTAAGCACCATGTAGCTGCTTTCCTGCCCCTCTGCTCTGGTGGGATGGAGAGGGAGATCAGGAAAAGGAAAAACCCATGTGCTGGAATAAGGACAGCTTAGTAATTGAAATAAAGTAAAATGTAATGATAATAGTAAGGAAAAAGGGAGAGGAATAAAACCCAAGGTGAAAAAGTATGTGATGCACAGTACAGTTGTTCACCACCTGCTAACCAATGCCTGTCCTCAGCAGCAATTGTCCCTTCATGGCTAACTCCCCCTAGCTTATATACTGGGCATGATGTTCTATGGTATGGAATATCCCTTTGGCCAGTTTGAATCAGCCATCCCAGATATCTCCCTACCCCAGCTTCTTGTGCCCCTCCTCACTAGCATAGCAGGAGACACTGAAAAGCCCTTGGCTTAGGTTAAGCACTGCTCAGCAACATTGAAAACAATAGTGTTATCAATATTATTTTTGTACTGAATCCAAAACACAGCACTGTAACAGCTACTAAAAATGAAAGCTCTGTCCTAGCCAAAAGCAGGATCTGGACAAATAGTCCATTAAAGGACAGCTTTGCTGGGTGTTTTGCTTGTCCTGGTTAACAGAATGTGAATTGTTACTGTACTAAACAGCTGCAGTAGGTACAGATACACAAAATATTAACTGAATGAGTGCTGAGATCAAGCTCTCAAGGGGTTATTTGGTCATTTTGAATATGCATTTTGAAGTTGGAAGCTACTTAGATTATTGAGACTCAATGTTGCAGCAGCCTGCCGCCAGGATGTGCTACTGGAATAATGCTGCAAACCAGCAAAACTGTTCTTACTGGTTTGTTATGGTGTGTTGAACATGTCTGGCTGCTGATGCTATGGTTTCCTAGAAGTGTTATTTCTGAACTGGGGTACGAGCTGTAGAAGCCAGTGGAGCCTGATGCAAGCTTTGTTCTGTCTGAATTGTGTGCTAGTGATCACCAGCAGCTGTCAAAGCTCATCCAGGATGCCCCAACCATTGCAGTGAGGGAAGAACTGGAGAGGGAGCTTGATGCACTGGTGGGAAAGATGGAAGCAAAGGCAGACCAAATCAGCAAAGTTCGGAGGCATCGTTTGCAGGTGAGTTTCTTTTGCCTGTATTCATGCTCATGTAGAGTTGCTGACTTAAACAGGGTTTTTTAATGTTATATCCTAATCTAGCAGAAATTGTATAAAGCAGAAATAACTAGAGTAGCATTGTGTAATTCTAAGTTCTGCCTTTGATGTCCCAGAGTTAGTCTGCATACCTCCATCTATCCCAGTATTTTTGCAGAAACATCCCTTCTGTCACCCTTGTGCCCGCTCTTCACCCTGTCCTGGACAGAGCTTTCACATCTATTCTCACATTGCATTTTACACTCCTCTTGTTCCTTGAACATTGTTGAACAGTTTTCCTTTACTTGGAGGAAATGACCTATTTATTTTTTGATTTGCATTTTTTGAGACTCAAAATACCTGTTTTGCTTATTTTATAACTTTCAGAATGTTTTGGATAGTGTAGCCTTTTTGTTCAAAGCTATAAAACATATTGATTCCCTGTTTTCTTTTGTCTTCATTAATTTTAGTGAATTTCTTGCAAAGAGCTTAACCCCATGTGTTTAATCTGGTTCAGTTCACATGAACCACTATTCACCCTCACTTGATGTAACTTATCCACGAAACACATGCTGAGACCTGACATCCAGAACGGACCTGAGAAATGCTTGCTGTTAGAAGCATTACTCACTTTAGATATCTTATGATCTTCAGAGGAACTGCTGCGGAGAAGCAGATGTGCTGTAGTTCTCAGCAGTAATGGTGCTGCGTGCTGTCAACTAGAAGGAGGGAGCACCACCACCTGAAGAGAGGGGAGCTGTAGAAGCCACCCATGTTGCGGTTTGGGCACATGAATGTGTCTGAACCTCAGACTGTCCACCTCCCCATTCAGTCTTTGCTGGGGAGTACTGAGTCTTCCACGCTGTGATTTACAGTGCTGTGTGTGGATACCACGTCTTCACCCCAGCAGAGCTCTGGTATTTATTCTTTTCAAAGTTCCATCTCTGGCGGTGACTGGCTATTAAAATTACTAGTATGTATGTAAAAACCCCTTGTTTTCTTTTGTTTTCTCTTTTAATCACTGGATGGTAACAGTGACAAATCAACTTTTTTCATCTACACATTTCTGTTACATTCCTAATGGCGATGTTCCCCCATAATGAACCTCTCAGTTTTTAGAGAGGGGGTAGATCAGACTGTAAGCTAAACACAGCTCTAAAGATGCAAATATAACTGTGCTTTGTAAGGAAAATAAAATATTTATTTTTCAGTGTGACTTGGAAACAACTATTTGCTTACCTGGGTGAGATAAGTGGTGGGATATTTCAGCTGTTTGGAAGAATTGCTGAACATAAAACTGAAACAAGATCACTTCTTAATGTTTTTCTTTGGGCTTCTCTTTCAGCTAGAGAGACTTAGGAGAGAATGCAAGTCCAGAAAGACTTCTGCTAAACAAATAAAAGACAGCAGGTTCCCAGTCAGTGAGGTTAAAGTAACAACTACAGTAAGCACAAAAGGAAAGAATGCAGGTCCCATCAAAGTGAAGCCTGGAGAGAAGAGTCGGAAGAATCTTCAGTTGCTGAGAGACATGCAGACCATACAGACTTCACTGCAGAAAGATGATATCAGCTGGGACTGCTGACTCTTCTGCAGGAGATGCTCTTGAACCATCCTGGCCAAACTTTCTCACATTCTGGATCTAAAGCAGCTGCCTTTCTTGCAGTGTGGAAGAGACTACTGTACACTAAGCGCACTTTTGAAATACAGGCTTACGGGCTCTTGGTTCTCCATCCCTGCATTTGATTGTATATATTATGGTCTAGCTTAAATCACATTCCATTTTCAAGGTACATGGCCACTGAATCTTAACGGTAAGGCTCCCCTAGTTCCCTTATGTTATGGCTCCAGCAGTCCCTCTGTGTTGTTCCAGCACACCAAGCACTGCACATTTACGTGGGTTGGTGTGTGTGTGATGTGCCAGTGCCAATTCATGCTGTTGTTGATCTGGGAGGCTTCTCAGGGATGCATCTTGTGTGAAAACAGTGCTGCAGCCCTGGGTGTTGAGGGCTTTTTTCAGTTCTGTTCTGTGTGCAGCTGCAATGACTCCATCTCTGGGAGCGTCTGAGGAAGAACAGGTAAACCCCTTCAAAGGTGTTCTGTGGAGCTGTCTTCAAAAGGCTTCCCTGGTTCTTGTTCTGCTGTGTTGCATTAGTCAGCATCAGTGGCAGTGGATGTTAAAGTATGCAGAAAAGGAGCAAAATAACTTATGAATTATGTTGCTTAATGATCAAGTGAAATTTTTCCACAGAAATCCTGCTTTAGGAAAAAGCTGTAGCATAGGGGGTAATACCCTGTCCCTAGCTGACAGCTTTGGGTGGTAAAGAAGTGAGAGAAACCACAAGTGTTTTAAACTGCAAGTGCCTCAATCATGCCTTTTGGTCCTGGCATCTTGCTTTTAACTTGAAGTATGTGCTTTGATGAGCTACCTACTTTGGTAGTCAATTAAGTTTGTGCTCTGACTTGCACAGCTGATTAAATGTTATTTATTACGTTAATAATTTAAAGACTTTCCTATTAATGGAATGTATAGAAGACCCAGATTACTTGTGTATACAGTTGAAAAATAATAAAGCCAGCTTGCCTGTTGAATGAACTGTGGGAAAGCTGCACTTCCTCTAAATTAGCTGGGTGTTTGCTGCAGCACTGTGCCACAGCCAGTGGGCTTTTCATGGCAAGGTGTCTTCTTGCCAGTCAGGGTGATGAATGAGAGCTGCAGGTAAGGTTAGAGTCTGAGTTGTGCACCCTTGCCTGTAGCTGAACAGGGAGGGAGCTCTGCAGGGTCAACACAGGCAGAAGGGGGTTGAGTTTGTTGCCTGTGGGTGATCTACCCAGCTTGTCTCCTTGCATCTAAGGCACATAAGGTGTTAGCTGCTGTTAGATGCTGCTCACCAGGTGTAGTCGGAGTAACCACTCAAAGAGCAGTTCATATGAGACATCCTGAAAAATCAGTTAGCTGAAATTTACGCTCAGTCATTTTGCTCGGGAAGGACCTCTGGAGATCGGCTCGCTCAAAGATGGGTTAACTTCAGCATGACCTCAGGCTGTCCTCATGCAGCTCCTTACTGGTGGAGGGCTTAGGAGTATCTTAGGCTCCATCCATGCTGCCTACAGTGAGTGAATGAGGTGCCCAAGTTAGAATTAAGTCCACCAGGGTTGAGAGCATAAGGGAGCATCCACTGAGTTGATCACAAATAATCCCAGTGAATTTAGGCTTTGTGTAAGTTACATGCAAAAATGTGAATCTTCCTTTTACACAGAAGTTACTGTGCCAATGCACTGTAAGGTGCAGCAATTGTGGAGGGTTTTTTTTAGTCATGAAAGTATTTCAGAATACTTTGAGTGAAATACTTTTACAATTAAAAAAAAAATTCTGCACTTCACAGTGCATTAGACAGTAGCTTCTGTGAGAGTTGGGGTTGTTTAGCCTGGAGAGGAGGAGGCTCTGGGAGACCTTCTAGCACGTGAAAGGGTTGTAAGAGAGCTGAAGAGGGCATGTAGTGATAGGACAAGGAGGAATGGCTTTAAACTGAAAGAGGACAGGTTTAGATTAGATATCAGGAAGAAATTCTTCACTGTGAGGGTGATGAGGCACTGGCACAGGTTGCCCAGAGAAAATGATGGGTGCCCCACCCCTGGAAGTATTCAAGGCCAGGTTGGATGGGGCTTTGAGCAACCTGGTCTAGTGGAAGGTGTCTGCCGATCCAGGGGCTGGAACTGGATGATCTTTAAAGGTCCCTTCCAACTTAAACCATTCTGTGATTCTGTTTTTATAATACTGAGCAGCTAAGCACTGTATCTGTATTAATACTGGTCTGTGCAGGATAAATGAAACTAGTCCAAATATGAGTCTTGGTTTTCTGTCATTCTAGACTTCAGAGTTTCAACATTAGCATCTTGCAAGACCCTTTACAGAAGAATGAGAGAGATTTGGATTTCACACACTGAACTTGCAGTGCTATTTATTTAATATTTGCATGTCCTGCAAGTCCTTTGGAAAACCACATAGCTGAAAATAAGAGCTCAGAAATTTTATCCATTTATTTGTTTTTATTAGTGTTAAGGAAACCAAACAGCCTTCATCAAGAAACAAAATATACACACATAGTCAATTTGCTAATACAGAATAATGCTTTAAACCATCTTATATAGTGATTGTACGTAAGAGCAGACCTGCCCTTTAATCTCAAAGTAAATCCAAGTCCTTAGAAAGTATTTTGTGTGGATTCTTTGCACTATTGAACCATAAAGTGTCAGGCCACCCTATAACAAACGTGGTGAGGCTGTGCAGCCTCTTACTCATCCTGTCGGAAGGTGGCTGTGGACTTTACTGTAAGCACGCTGTGGTGATTGCAGCAGTAGAGCAGGCAGAAGTGGAGACTGCAGGAGGAAATGGCTGTTAACTGCCTTGGCAGGAATGTGGCTTTTGAAAGGCAATTTCTTAGGTGGAAATGGGTCTACTCTTACGCTCTCTCCAAAAATCCTTCTGCTGCGGAATAGCAGCTGAGGGAAGCAGCTGACAGGTATATTAAACAGGGGACCACAGTCTGGGATGCTGTCATAAAAGAGCAACCACACCAAGCAGTGCCCCTTCTTAGCAGACAAATGGAGAAGCAGCCTGAAGACCTTGCACATGCTTTAACTGCCTTTACTGTAAGCCCCCTCTTCTGCAACCTTGTGCTTACCTGTTTGGAAGAGCAAGGGGGCAGTCATGGTTTGACCAAGTGTGTGGTTTATCTCCTACAGTAAGTTTTTGTATTGAATTTCAACTTGAGTTTAGTTGAGTGACACCAGTTCTTGAAGCAGACTATGAGGAAAAAGGTACGGTTTAGAAAATGGCTAAGCTGTTCAATCTGCCAGAAAAACCTAAAGCAGCGATTGTAATGCAGGCAGCAAGGCGTCTTTGGTTGATACACAGTTGCTTCTATTAGTTAGCAGAAAACTGAAATACCATAAGTACACCACCATAACCCTGCACAGAAGCATTAAAACTGCTAATTATGCTTACCCAAGCAAAATGTAATGGCTGATCCCAGCAGCTCACATGTGCCCCTTGGTATTCCACTACCTTTCCCCTAATGACTATGAGGCACTGGAGGCCAGAGCTGTGGAAAGCCCAGGCGAGCCACACTCTGCTCCCCCCTCAGAAATAAAGGTGCTTAAGTTGCATCCTGGCACAGCCACTGTAAACCATAAGCAAGATTCTAAAGTTGCAGAGATGGAAGTAAACGTTTGTCCTACAAAATCAAGGCCTGTATGTTGCTCCTCTACCGCTGTGTTTTATTGGGAGAAGCTGCCCTTTCTTTAAATAAGGCATCATTTACATGGCTTCCTATGATCTAAGTTGAGGTGAAGGGAATGACAAGTTTCAGACATTACTGTTGCTTGTTTCCAGGTGTGCTGGCAAATGCCTCCATTCACTCTGCTGTGCAAGAGGGTGTGCGATGTCACAGCTGCACCTGAGGCTCCAATACAAAGTCAGGTTTGGCCTTTCAAACTTCTGAGCAGACATTTTTCCTCCACAGTACTTCATGCTCGTGCACAGACTCTTTCAAGCCAAGTGATTTCCAGCACATCAGTGAACAAAGAGCGAGCTCCAGGCATCTTACAGGTGGCAAGTGCAATTGGCTTGTATTGTAAGCTAGCCACTGAGAAGGTAAATTGCATAGGGGGCCTTGTCTGTGTTGGTTTTTGCTTTAAGCTTTCTCTAGTGGTACAGTACTAATAAATTACCCTGGAGAGAAATAAATAAATAGGTTGGCGTCTCCCAAGCACCATGCTGGAAATCCAGGGGGTTTCAGAAAAGCTGCCCCCCATGGTCCTGGGAAGGTACTCAGCAAAAAGAAGCCCATATTATACAACTGTCTGTACGGGAGCGACGCACTGTGCGGGAGAGCCGGCCCGCTCCGAGGATGAGGTGGAACGGTTGGTGATTTCTCTCTGCAGTTCCTCCACTTTCTTCTGCAGCTCAGCCCGCTTGGCCAGAAGCTCCTTGTAGCGATTATGGACAGGTTCCTGCAAGGAAATGTGTAGCTGAGCACTGGGAGGTCAGCGTGGAAGTGGGAGCCCAAAGCATAAAACTGTTGCTGACCTTACACACAGCTATGAGGGGAAGTACATGACTGTCATCGGTCTCCAGCCCACAGGTACCCGAGTGGTTGCTCTGGCTTTGGGATGCTCATTTGGATCCAACATGCACAGTGCAATGGCGGCTAAACAAAACAGTCTGAACGTATTTTGAAAGATGACTATTGCCAAACTAATCTCTGACATTTCTGGGGGACACTGGCCATGGCATCTCAGCCTGGACATAATTCAGGGGCCTGGGGGGGAAAAAACCAGCCAGATTCTTCTAAATATTTTCACATAGTTCTGACTGTTTAACAGCACTGCAAAGTGTTTGCTGGATTCCTGTATCTAATGCCGCAGATCTGCAAAACTGTTACCTGCAGGCGGGTGCTCAGGCAATTGGGAATTTTTGTCCCTTCCTACTAAAAAGTGATGTCAGCGTTCAGGGTCATGTTCAGACTGCTTGTCTGAGGTGCCTGCCTTGGGCAAGCCAGCTTCCCTGCTGGCTGGGGTCAGACCCCTGTGCCTCAGGCAACCAAAGCAAACAGCAGGTTCCTAATGCCAGTAATTTAAATACAGCCTCAAAATTTCAATTTAGAACCCTACATCCAGAGAAGTCTTAGGGGTCTAAGATCTTTTGTAAAGAGAATTCAGATCATTTTTCCTACATTCTAAGTGAGAAATTTCCCAAACTGCTGAGAATCTTCAGCTCCTGCAGATTTCCCAAGGTGGTGATGACCAGCTGAGCACCTCCACCAGGCAGCTCTAGGTGGTGCTTGCTCTTGCTGGCATTTGAATTTAGGTGTTTGTTTTCAGAGCAGAGGCAGCATAAGTTTGTACATTACCTAAAGGCCTTGATCTCCAAATAACAGTATTAGTACCAAGAGAGAGGGAAGCAGGAGTAGGAAGAGCCGTACCTGAGGCTTCATCCTGGGGTTCCAGCGGATGTAGTAGCCGACCCACAGCTCGAGGTGGCGCATGCTGGCCACGGGATACAGGACATGGTTGGAGTAGCTCACATACAAAGGGTTAGTAAAGTCTTCCAGTTGGCTGTTGATGTAAGACCAAAGTGATACAGTCTTTTTTGGAAGGCTCTGTAAGGGAAGGGGGTGGAGGAGGCTTTATTTGCCATATGAATCCCAGCTATCTACAAACTACAGCAGCAGAGACATATGCCTGTTATTAATATGGAACTGGTTGCTTTTTTGTAGCTTAAATAAACCCCCCCAAACTGTTCTTTTGATGTGTTTCTTGTACTCAAAGCACATGGATGCAGGCAGGCACACGCACCCTGGCACAGAACAACCCCTCTGACCCACCCAGCTGCCAGCACAGACCAGGCATCACCAGTGGTACAGCGAGGGGACACTGGCATGTGAACTCTCAGTGCTTTAGTTAAACTTCACTTCTCTGAAGAGCTCCTGGAGGACTTGCTGGAATATTTAATTGCAAAGGATGAAAAGAAAACATTTGACTTAGGCCCTGATCTAGTGGAATAATTAGGCCTCTGAATATTCGCACTGAAACCAGTGCTGAAGTACTTTCCAGATTAAGTACTTCACTAGGCTGAGGCCTTTAAAAAAAACCCCCAAACCCACATGCAAACAGCATGCAGATTTTCTTCCCTGGAAATGACAATTATTCAATCACTGTGGACTCCAGAGAAACAGGGACACTGATTTCACTGTAGTAAAATGCTACCACTTTTATTTTACAGCTAGTTTTTATGATTATTTTTAACTGATGTTCTATCAAATGTAATCGCATCAGGTCCGCACAGCACTGCCCTCGTGTACCTCTGTGCTGTTCGGCCATAGCCTTTGGTGACAGAATGCTTCATCTTTCGGTAGGTGAGACAGAACAAGTGCCACTATTTGATGAGGTACACATCTCTACACTCCTCCCTGGGCAAACAAACCTCGGCCAGACTACAGGGCAGAGCTGGCTTGTGGCAGGATGGAGAGGCAGATCCTTACTAACAGCAGGAGAGTTGTCCTCTCCTGGGAAGATGCAAGCACAGCAAGAGCACACATAAAGACCGGTTACTTGTTGTAACCTGTGTGTGCAGAATGACAGCACACACTAGGTAGTTAAAAACACCCTAAAGGGACCACTTCAAAGAAAAGGGACAACGAAAAAGTACCAGTTCCCACAGAGAAGGTTACAGTAAACTGAAGTTCAAAGCAAAACTGTGTTTCCACTACCTGGGAGACACTAGGAGATATTCAACCACTAATGACTAACTGGAAGTAGACAGTGTCCAGAAGGGAGGTGGTGTTGCTCTGAAACATGAAGTCTCCAACAGACAGCAGTTTGTGCAAAGAGGAAAATCCCCCAAGTCCCAGCTGTTATGAAGGGGGGCTTGGCATTTCCCAGGCCCACATCTACATCTACATTTGAGTGAGGAACCAGCTTCTGTAGCAGTATCTGACCAGCTAAAGCAATCAGGAACAGGTTTTACCTCGGAGAGAAGCTGTCTTACCTCCTTCACTCTCTGCTGCTCACTGCTGCAGAGGAAGGTCCCAAACAAACAGCTGTACAGGTGATCCAGGACGGTGATCAGGAAGTACTCATTGAACTCAAACGCTGTAGGAAACTTTAGGCAGAAACAGAAAATTAGGCTGAGATTTTGAAACAGGAAAATAAACTTTCTCCCACGCAGTGGTCTTGGTAAGGAGCAGGCCTCTTGATTTCTAGAACAGGATCTGTCCCTGTTCCCTGCCTGGCTGGATATTCAGGGTCATATCTGCTCCTTCCAGGAGCAAGAGTTTCCCTCTTGGAAAGCTGCTTTGCATGTGCAGAGAGGAATTTTGAGCAAAAGCCAGAGGTCGGCAGGGTCAGAGCACTGTGTTTATATACACTCAGTGCTGCTTCAAACTGAAGCTTGCTCTGCTGTGCCTGCCCCTCATGACAAACCATGCAGCAGGACTGTGAACAAAAGGCTCACGTGAAATAAATACATTCAAAAAGTGGAAATTTCCCAGGGCCAAATGGAAATAACCTGGGTGCCTAACACAGCGCTGCCCAGAGGGAACAGCAGGGAACACAGACCTTGTGACAGAGGTCAGCAGGAGGAAAAGGTATATGGGCACAGACCATGTTTGTTGCTGAGTTCTGTGCAGAAACAACCTAGCCTGAGACAGGGACAACTGAAGCTCCACAGAAGGTCAATAAGAATATATGCAGTGAACTGAAAAGACATGCAGGGGTGATGGAGAGGAGAACAGGAGGCCTTCCTACCTCACAACCATCCTTCTCTTCCCAGGCTGCCCCAGTTGTGACATCCTGACCTCACCAGCTGCAGGTCAGGATGCCCAGCTGTAAGAGCAATCCAAGGAGACCACAATGAAAGTGACTTTTGATGATGGTAAAGTCTCCTCTTGTCTCTGCATGGATGTGGTACACCTTCATATGTACTGGCATCCTTCTCTTCCATTTCTCCTGGTTTAATCCATGCTGAGGCTAGCTTTTTTCCAGTGAACTGTCTGACCATACCTGACTTTTGTGTCACAGACAATACCAAAAACCTTCCAGGTTCCACGTGCCTGGGGAAAACCCTCCCAGACATAGGGATCTCTCCTGGACTGTAGCTCTGCCTTGCCTGGTCTGAAGTGAAGCACTCAGCTCTGCACATCACGTTATGAACTGGGAGCAGTGCATCTGCCTTCAGAAGAAGTTAAAATGGAGCCCGTCTTGCTGCACTGTGGATCAGGTTACAGGATCAGCCTGAGCAGAGACAACAGGGATCTGTTGCACCCACCATGCTAGGGACTGACATTAGCAAGTGCCTTCAGGCTCTTTGCTAAACAGGATCCCAAAAAGCCTGCTGCCAGAATCAAAGCAAGAGTACAAGCCCAGGAAGGAGAGGCTGCACAGGTCAGCTTGGATATCATTCCTGTGTCCAGACACTGTGCCATGTCTCGGGGCACTGGCTCTGTGGACACGGGTGCCACCCAGCAGTTTACCTGTCTTGTCATTTGCCAGACACAGTCGATGAACTGCAGGAAGACGGGAGAGCGATCCGCATCCGCGTGATTCTTGTCCCCATGGCCAACCCTCTGAAACAGCAGGACAAAGTACACGAGTCACACAGGGCTTCATGGGGAAGCTGCTGGGGTCTGCCCTCAGCCATCTAAACCTTTACCAACAGCTTTAAAAAACTTCTAATGAGTCTTGGTATTGCTTTGTCCATATCAGTGGGTAAAGGAGTAAAGGACAGCTACTCCCTTTGTCTTTGAAGTGAAAATTCTTTATGGGGCTATTTTCATGCTAAGTTAAAACAAGAGTTGTTTGAGTAGGGGCTCCAGATGCTATGCTGGCACTGATTTCAGTTAATAGCTAAAGTTCAGAAGGAAAAAGAATGAGAATGCTTTTTGCTTCAGTTGCAGCTGTTGTCCTGGCTACTTCAGTAGTAGAGCGTGCTAGATCCAAGCACTACCTACAGGCACGGCATGCGGCGATAACCGTCACGCAACACCTCGCGGCTTCCAAGAGCTGTACAAACACCAGCCCAGCCCATCTCCTGCCACCTCCAGAGAGGCAGTAATGACAGTATTCCCTGAAGCAGGCCTCCAACCCCGACCGTGCTGTGTGGCCAACATATGTGAGGCACGACTCCTCAGAACTAGCAGAGTGCATTAATGGTTATATATTACCCAGGAGCCCCAAGTACAGTACAAAGACAGAACAAGAACATGTAAGCAACAGAGATCCCTAATACTGTTCTCCCCTCACCAAAGGAAATCACTGTCAATGTCTTCCTTGTCTAGACAGTGAAGAAGCTAAAACACTCATTGTTCCAATACCAGTTAGCAAGTTTTGCTGCAGCAGAACCTCAGTTGCTTTAGTGCCTCAGTTTCCCCACCTTCCTCAGAGCATTGGACAGTGCAACCCATCGCTGCAAGTGCTGTACACAGAACTTGTTCTAGCCCTTCCAAAATCAAACAACCATGAGAGAACAGCTATGAGCAAAACACAATAGGAACAAAGACTGAAAGGATACTACTGAAAGGCCCTCTCAATTCCCATCAGTGCAAACCGTAACAAATTGCTGTGTCACAAGCCCACAAAGCTGCCTCTCTGCCAACTGCAAGGACACAACCACAAGCTACTCTTGGTCCAGGCTCAAACTGCTGCTCTTTCACCTAAATAATTAGAAGTCTCTCCAAAAATAAAGTGTGCCTGAAGAAAATGTGAGGTCAAGTCTATTAGCAAATTCCCCAACCTATTCAATCCCAAAGCATTTCTTAGATGATGGTGCCCAAGCAGTCTGAGCGAATGAACTGAACTGGAAAGAAAGACAAAAAATACCCCAGTGGTCTCTGCCAACTCCCAGCAGAAATGCCAGCACTGAACCCAAAGCACACTGCTAGTTTAAGCCTAAGCATGGGAATATGACATTATCAGTCAAACACCTGAGAGATTTAATACCACCTGTTCCTTATATCTAACCAATACAGTCCCAAGGAGGTTAAGAGATGGAATGGAATTATAGGTAGAAAACAACAGCATCAGCATTCACCTATTTTCTGCGAGTTCAGCTGGGAAACTTCTCACAGGAAAGGCTAAACTCCTCTGAAATACTCCAAGAGGGACAGTAACTTTCTGTTCAGTGCCTTCCAAGGGCTAGTGACTCACCAGCTGAAATCTGTGTCCAAAGCTCAGCCACTCCTTCTCCACTAGCACTTCAAAGCCCCTGATAGTTCGGTAGTAGCCATCCAACATGAGCAGGGAGAGCGAGGTGAGCTGGGCTGTGCGGTCCCAGCCATCACTGCAGTGCACAACCACAGATGTCTTCCCTGATTCCACTTTGTCAGCAATCCGAAGGGCTCCAGCAAGAATGAGCTAGGACAAGGAAAAAAACAAATTACAAAATCTCTTTGGAACAGAAACTATAAATGAAAAATGGCTAGTGACAGCACAGGACAAACCAAGGGCTCTGTTTGCCTCAAGGAGAATGGTAAATCAGTTCCAACTACTTTATAGCTAGGACAGCAAACGGGTGAACACATTTTCTGTTCCAGTAAGATGACGACACATCTAAACTGTAGTGTAGGCACAACTCTAGAAGAGCCCTTGCATAAAGCTCAGTCCTTGGACAAGTCAGCGTTTAAATGCAGGAGCATTTTGTGTCTGATAGGAATGGCCATCACCTTGCAGCTGCCCCAGGAGTAGATCTGCCCCTGTCTGCACCAGCAGAGCAACAATGTAAACTGGACATTTTTACAACTGAAAGAACTTAATTTGAAAACCAGCATTTGGAGAAGCCAAAACATTTTGCCTCCTTATTCTGACTCTGGATTCCTGAAAGGCTGAGAGGGCACAAACTCCCAGCATTTGCTCATCTGGACCAGGCAATAATGCCAGGATGTCAAGGAGCCGAGTCAAGAGCTTGGAAACTCTGTGACTCCTGAGCTCTAAGCAGAGCCTTCACTGTTACACATCACCCAGGAACATCCTTCACTTCCAAAACACTGTCTTTCAATATTTCAGCCCCTTCTCTTGTCCCTCTTCTCATCTCCTTAAGATTCCTCACTCTAAGAAACTATGGTTTGAGTTGCTTATAAATGGAAAACAAATTCTAAGTCTTTAAAATTACAAGGAATTGAAAATCATGGAGTTAGCTCTGGATATCTTTCCCAGTGAACAGACTGGTAAGGACTTGTGGTTGCTCAGCCATATGCAGTTGATGCAGACATGCATACCTTGATATGCTCTAGCCAGTGAGTTGACTCTAAATTAGACAGCCAGTGAGTCTCCTCGATATTGGGATACACAATTTCTTTCAGTTTTCTCAGCGACTCTCTCATAACATGAATATTGTGAATGTCCAGGAACACTAATTCTGCATTCTGATAGGCATCCTCGCTCTCATAGCCCCCTCCTTTAGCCTGAAGAACAACATTTCACATACAAATCATTAAGCAAAAACATTTTGTACTTTATCCCAGTCATTTGTCCTGAGCAAATAGCAGCTGACAAAATACCACAGTGACTGGGCTATCTAAAGCAGGCAAGAAACATTGGCTTTATCTTACAATTGGGAGCAAACATGTACAGGCACACACTTTGTGTCTCTCTTCTGCAATAGCTAATAAATGCTATAATTTTAAGCAAAGAATATCACATTACAAGCCTTCTTTTCCTCTGTAATTATCATTTATAATTACATTCAAGCTGTTAACTCATTACATTCGCTAATCTGTCATTTAAAAATTTACCATACTATTACAGAGCAGGAGAACCCACACACTAATTGCCTTTCCTATGTAGTGGGAATGGCAGATTTAAAAAAAAAAAAAAGAAAAAAAAATATCTTTAGTGCAACAAAGCAGCTCCACCATTAAAACAAAGCTTAAATTGATGGCATGAAGCAGTTTTTGGAAGGGTAGAATGACAGACCCTGGGAACTACTGACCTGTCAGCCTCACCTCTCTGCCTGGGAGGATCATGGAACAGATCCATGGCACATGGAGGACAGGGAGGTGATTCAGGATAGCCAGCACAGCTTCACCAAGGGCAAGTCCTGCCTGACCAACCCCTTGGCTTTCTGTGATGGAGTGACTACAGCAGCGGACCAGGGAAGGGCTACGGGTGTCATCTACCTGGATTTGTGTAAACCCTTTGACACAGTCCCCCACAATATCCTTCTCTCTAGACTGGAGATGATGGGCAGACAGTTTGATGGATGAGAAGCTGGACAGTCACAGCCAGAGGGTAGCCAATAGCTCAATGTCCAGCCAGTGGCAAGTGGTGCCCCTGAGGAGTCCATACTGGGACCAGTACTATTTAATATCTTCATCAGTGACACAGACAGAAGGATCAAATGCACCCTCATCAGGTGTGCAGATGACACCAAGCTGAGTGGTACAGCAGACACTCCTGAAGGATGGGATGCCATCCAGAGGGACCTGGACAAACTCGAGAAGCGGGCCCATGGGAACCTCATGAGCAAGTGCAAGACCAAAACCAAGTGCAAGGTGCTGCACCTGGATCAGGACACTCCCGGTATCAGCACAAGCTGGGGGATGAGCAGATCAGATCAGCCCTGGGGAGAAGGACTTCGGGGGGCTGGACATGACCCAGCCATGTGCACTCACAGCCCAGGAAACCAAATGTGTCCTGGGCTGCATCCAAAGCAGTGTGAGCAGCAGGGCCAGGGAGGGGATTCTGTCCCTCTGCTCAGCCCTTGTGAGACCCCACCTGCAGTGCTGTGTCCAGCTCTGGGGTCCCAGCACAGGAAAGACTTGGAACTTTTATATCAATCCACAAAGATGATCAGAGGTCTGGAGCACTTCTCCTGTGAGGAAAGGCTGAGGAGGGAAGGCCTTGGAGAGACCTTATAGCAGCTTTCCAGTACTTAAAGGAGGCTTATAAGAAAGATGGGGACAGATGTTTTAATTGGGCCTGTTATGATAGGACACGGGGTAATGGTTTGAAAGTAATAGAGGGTAGATTCAGACTAGATATAAAGAAGAAATTTTTCACAATAAGGGTGGTAAAACACTGGAACAGGTTTTCCAGAACAGTGGTAGATGCCTCATTCTTGGAAACATTCAAGGTCAGGTTGGACAGGGCTCTGAGCAACCTGATCTAGCAGATGTCCCTGCTCATGGCAGAGGACGGCTGGACTACATGACCTTTAAAGGTCTCTTCCAACACAAACCATTCTGTGATTCTATAACAGCAGAAAGAACACAGCACCATTCCTTGACATTAGCAATCCCCAGTTATATTTTGAAATTAAAAATCTTGATGCCTGATTTTCAGAAGTGCTGAGTATCTCCTGCTCCCATCACAGTTAAGAGGGACAAAGTTTGGATGCTGTTAGAGGAAGCAGTCTTTCAACCATGTGAATTGAAAAAATGGTGATACACAAGGTCCAGGGTGCAGGAGTCTGACCTCAGTACTACTTGAATTTTTTTCCCCTTCCAATCTCATCTCCCATTGTAGATTAATGTAATGGACAGTTAGTAGTCACGCTGATATGTTACAGATACCAGTGCAGGTATAAAAGTCAGTTTAGAGAACTGGATCATTGCATGCAGACTTCCTTTGCAGTGGAAAACCCTTTTGTGATCCTTAAGAATAATATTAAATGGTGGTGGGAAATGTGCTCTAAATATTACATTCCCAGTTTTAGTCAGAGGAAAAAGTACCTGACCTTATTGGCTACAGCATTCACACTAGGCCTTGCATCAAATATGAAGATTTTATGGGACTGGGCATTAGAATCCATGATGGCTTGAAGGTACTTTTCATCCTCCTTGCTTCGTTTGCCACTCACTCCCACCATGGGCTGGCTACAGCGAGTGATCGTTGCTTGACTTTCTGGGTGAATCCATGACAAGACCTTTGGAAACAAATGGGAAACAAATCAGGGAAAAATGGGATTCATTAAACCAGGGAAGTGATTTACCTGTAATGGTTTGCTCTAGGATTCTGTATTAGCTGTTTCCAGAAGGCTGGATTCTACTAAGTCACAACTGAATGAAAGAACTCTTCTGTCCTTACTCATTCTGGTGGCATTCCCAAAGTATGAACAAACAAAAGGTGATCAAATTGTTTAAGTCTGACTTTTAAATACAATGCAGACTGTTTTTCTGGCTGCTGTGTGAGTCAGTATGTGGGCTATGTCTCACTTTATATTACACCATGTAAAAGTTAACCACTTTAGGAACAGACTGAATTTTCTATAGACTTGAGAAGTAAACCAGTACCTTTTCAGTTACCTCTGAAATAATAATCATAACAATATGTTTTATCTTATTTCATTTAATAAGCACTCTCATCAAGAGTATCACTATGTATTCCTCTATCCTCAAAGTCAGAGTAGGCCAGACTATTGTAAACAGCCAAACAGGGCTGCTTTGTTTTTCCCAGGAACTGAACTGAGATTTGGTCTGAGTTGTGCTAAATTATCTTATCTTCTAGTTTTGGTTTAGTCTACATCTCTTTCACAACAGTAGTTTCAGCAGATACTGTTGTTTTCTATGTCCTCAAACATGTTGCCACTTTTATTATCCATTTATTTGCTCCCTGGAATCCACTCAGCCTGATCTTGGTATTACTTATTGCCCAAAGGTATGTGTAAGAAAAGCACATCAGAGTGGCTTCTTCTGTCCCACTCACTGGTATGCGTCCTCTTGATCTGAAGGATGCCACTCTCTTTAATTCCTCATCGGGAATGTTTACAGGCACAGCTAGAATGGCAGGGTATGTGTCACATAGCTCGTAGCGCTCATTAATCTTGGTCAGCCTCCAGCTTTCATTGGGAATTCCCTAAAGAGGAAACTGCAGGTTAGCAAATGAGTTGCTCTGAGACCTCAGCACAGACAAATCCCCAGACCCGAAATTCAAGGCAACTTTTGTTAATGAAGAGCATTTAGAGCTGGCACATGGGAATGCGTTATCTTGGTAACTCACATTTCATGTCTCTCCCCAGAGAGGTGGATGTTTTGCTCAAGTCACTGAAGAGCAGGGAAACTGGGCTTCAGGCAGGGTCACCGATGGCAAAGGAACTGTGGAGGCTACAGATGTAGCAACACAGGTGGTCCCCCTGAGCCCATCTTTAAGATACATCCTGGTCTCATCATGGGCTTACAGGAGAGCCAGGAGCAGGACAGAATGGGTGACCAATTGAGTCCTCTCATGACACTTAGTTCAAACGTGGTGGTTGGAAACTGGGGACACAAAGTGGAGTTACCAGGCAGGATGGAGGGGAGGGGAAGAAGGGAGAACAGGCAGTAAAACACCCCCAAAAAATCAGCCTGATCTGGGCTTTGCTCAGTGTTTGGGGCACAACTGTGCAAACCTCTAAAAACACCAAAAACTTAACAATTGTATGTCTCTGGTTGCATGACTGTATGTGATGTGCAACTCCCGGGTTTCTGTCACACTAAGCTCTCTGGCTGTACTAAGGACTGGGACTGGGAGAGCAGGGAATCTCCACATGCACATCGTAGAGCTCAGCATGCCACGCTGGGGAAGCCGCTCAACAGCTTCCCAGAAAACAATCTCCAAGTAACACCTGAAACACAATGGGGACAACCCTGACAACCTGCAGACGTGGTTTGGCTGATGCTGGGAGAGAACAAACCAACAGGGAGTGGCTGGTGCAGCTGCCTGCAAGGAGAGATTTAAACAGACCCTTGCTGCTACAGGGGTGAGCTCCGACACAAAGCATCTCTGTGGGGAAGACACATCCACTGCAGCAAACATGGCCAGGCTGTGAAGCACAGAGAGTGTTCTAGGGGAACATCAGCTCTTGGCACAATACACGCTTCTGTTCTAGTAAACACTACTTCATTTTACGGGAGGGTGGTGGGACGCTGATTACCACTGTCGCGGCTCCCACAGGAAATAAACGACAAATCTAACACGAGTCAGACGAGCTGTGATAATTATGGCTGACCCACACAGACTGCAGCCAGTTCCCCATCCCAGTGGTGAGTCACGCTGTCAAAAGAGGTCATGGTTAGAAATCTGAGGGAAGGCCAGACCTTCTGTCTAATATCAGTCACACACCCTGGTTGTTAACTACCGCTGTCCTTTGGCCTTCCCTGGGAAGGAAATGTTACTACAAGGATCATGAGTACCCCAAAAGCCTGAAGGAAAGCTATTTTTGGCACTGTCTGAAGCTGAAGAATTGGCAGAAACAGACATCAAGCAGTGTGCATACACAGTTCAAGCTTACTGATGCTCAGAGTTCTACCTGCTGTACCCAGCAAGGATGGAATCTGCTGAGTACACCAGCTCTGCTGCTAGCCAGGGAATAGCAAGACTCTTGCCAGTGACCAAGCTGTTTACTACCTGGAAGTGGACTAATGGCAAATTAGTTCTCAGCCCTGTCCTAATAAGTACATGCAATGGATCCATAAGCAATTCCTGAAAATTTCACCTCCCCCAAACCTGAATGAAAATTGTGCTGTCAGCACAGTCTTGGCAAGAAAAACGGGAGCTAACAAGCAGCTACATGGAAGAAAGGCTCCTTTTCATTCTACCCAGCAACTCTACCAATGCTCATGGAGAAGACCAAGGAGCAGGCACTGGAAAGCACCCTCTTCACAGTGCTGGGCAGTGTGGCTTCAAGCATACACTGCCTGGGCCAGAACTGAGCTCTAAAGCTCTCCAAAGCTCCAAGTTTTTCAGCTGCCACACTGACAAATTTGAAGGAAATCTTTCCTCTGCAATAGCCCAGACCAGAAAAATCCATGTCAAGCCCCCAAAGAAAGAAAACATGCTGTGTGTCAGCATTCAAATTTCCTTTGACTCATGGGGAATGTCTGCTTTCCCCTGGCCCAGGAGCCTTGAATCACGGCACCACCCAGAATGCTTTGGATTTGGATCGTGACTTTCTCTAAGGACTGGAAGCAAACAGAAATAAGCCAAGTGGGCTAGAAGAGAAGCTGAATTTGCATCTTCCCTGGATGTTTGCCATCATGCAGTGTAGCTTCTGCATTTATTCGTGCTCCTTCAGATTTGCCCTTTCTCCAGCTGGAATCAATGGAAAAAGCTAAACGTGATATAAAGCACACTGGTATTTCCTCATCTAAGATGCATTTCACTGCTTCCCAGTAAGTTTTAAGCACCCAAAAGCCTACTACCAAACCAAACTGTTACAGATGTAACTCAATAAGCCTCTGCAGGCTAAGGAGTCGCTCTGGGAGCTGCCTGCCTGTGCATCTGCAGGAGGAACTCAGGCATGCCTTGCTAACAGCAGGCTGTGATCATCCTGAAGCTGCCAGGGCACATGGCATGTCCACATTAGTGACCAGAGACTTCTGCACAGGCCTGTCTTCTTCAGGTAAATCAATACTGCTAGCAGCCCCTGATTCTAGGGGAATTCTTATCTCTGGTGGCTGCCAGAGGGCAAACTGAGGAAGGCAGCAAAGCCACATCTATAGTGATAAATTAAACGTACCCATGACCGTTCTCACTGAGCCCAGCTGAACCAACACACCTCACATCCGTACTATTAAACTCATTTATCCTCCAAACAGGACAGTTTGTCCAAGCTGCCTACTGGTGATCCTCGACTTGCATCACAGTACCTTTGTGCATGGCTAAAGATGCTCAAACACACTCACACAAAAGAGGGATGGTAATAGCATGGTCTGTAGCTGTGCCTGGAACTTGCCCCGGTGCTTGGGAACACTCCTTACAACTGTATCATCTAACGATAGAGACATAGCCTTTGTGTCCTCTCCACACACAGACTAGATGTGGTTTCCCTCTAGACAGTCACATGTCTTACTGTAATAACTTGGGCTTGGTTATCACTTGATTTACACTTGATGGTGTAGAAGATGGAGTTTCTTTGTTTGCAGGGAAAAACTGTTGAAGCCACACCAGCACAGAACTGACACCACCACATTGCAAAGCACATGGTTAAGGTTAAGCCCATGAGGATCTTTCACTGACAGGAAAAAATAATTTCCTTGCTGTAGTTACACAGTCACATCTCTCTACGGGATCAAGCAGATCCACTCTGAGCTTAGATATGCAAGTGCACCTTGATCTGCAGCAGGCAAGGCAGGGAGGGTCCTGAGTTACACCAGCAGTGCCCCTCTCAAACTTGGTTTGAGCCATGAGATACCAAGAGGCTGAGTACACTGGCTGAGGCACATCCCCACACCAACACAGGATATAGCTGCAGAGCCAAGCTGGTCCCTCTGCCATTTACTGAGCTCAGGCTGTGTCCACTCAGCACCAGAGAGCTGTGATCTGTTCCACAGTAGAGACATCCTGAACACAAGCAGGACCTCAGTTAAACCATGGGACATGTGACAGTTCAATCCTCACTTTACTCCCCTAAGTTACACCCAACAATCCTCTGTAGGATGATGTTATCATTCTCTACCTTTCCCACTCTGCTTGTATACAAATGCTGGGCACTTCTTTTATCTTTAAAACAGGTCAGTTCTTCTGAGTTATTAGTCCCTACACGTTTGCTGATGAAAGCAGCAACCACAGCCCTACACTGTGGCTGTCCAGTAGATATGACCAGAGCATAGGATATTAGACAAGATTGACTTTTGTAGGGAACCATCACACAACTTCACAATCTCTTGTAATATTTTCCAAATGCTCCCCACCTTATTAAGGAAAATAAAGCTTTAAGTTACTCCAAAGGCATATTAAGGACTTTTGGTTTCAAGTGAGCCTTATTCACTTTGCAATTCTGTTTTATATTCTGCCAGCCCGTGTGTAATAAAAATCAGGGAGCAATTTCAGTTTTAAATTTCATTTGCCACATGTGATTCCGTTTACCAACTAAATCTCAAACCTCTCTGAGTTCCTTTTGTTCTCTACAGGTTGTTTATTACTCCCCACAGTTTTACACAATCACAGATTCTTAATCAGTTACATATTTCCATCCTTCCCAAGAATGCTAACAGGGAAGTCAGGGGTTTACTGAATATCTTTCCTAATTGCTACAACTGCTATCATATTGACACATTTCTATTAATCTTAATAAAACTCATAATAAATAAATCATACCACACTGAAACGTGCCATGTCTACCAGTGTGGACATAGATCTTACCATGGATCTTGGTCTAAAAGTCTTTTCTGGCTGCCTAGTAGTTGGGGTTTACTTTTGCTCCACTCCCTTGTCTGTGTGTCCCTGCTCCCACAGGGAAAAGACTGACCTGGCCTAAGATACAGCAAGTTAATGCCTGGCCATACTGCTGGGCTGCTGATGCCCTAGGCCAGCTCTTCTCTAACAGTTTTTAAACCAATTCCAGAAGGTCCTGCTGACAGTGCATATGTCCCGCTTTTCTATTTCTGATCACAATTCATGGAGTCAGAGACAGGTAATCCCATTATCTGATTTGATGATGCCAGTTTTGTTTCACTGTTAATGAATCCCTGCTGCCATTTCAAGACATAATCCTGATTTACTGTAGTATTTGTTATTGCTTTAGCAGAACCTGGTTGGATTAAGAAAAAAGGCTACGACATTCACACAGATAAACTGAACATCCATAGTTACAAATGCTGGAATTAAATAAACAGACTGAAATACCTAAAAGTTTTGGAGGGGACATAAAGCATCATGCTGCAGGACCTAAATCAATCTAACAAAAGGGATGAAATTCTCCTCCTGGCCAGATCACAACATAAACACCTACTGCAGTATGGTGTGCCTCTTCTTCAGCAGCTGGCGTGGGTCACTTTTGGAGATAAGGAACTGGAACAGATGGATTGTGTGATCTGGAATGGTAGTGACCGTGGCCCATCACGGGTAAAACTCAGAAAGGCTGTGGCTGCAAAAAATCCTGGTTTGGATTCACTTCTGCAGTTACCAATGTAAGGAAATGACTGAGGGCTTCAGCATGTGGACATTAATTTGGTTTCTTGACACAGAAGCAGTCAGGCAAAGTTTGTCCTTCTCACTCACAAACAACTCAAAAGCAGGCCACAGCACAAGTACACACTGCAGCAATGCCTCAGCTGGGTCATGTTTTACACCCATTTTCTTTACAGAAAGGCCATGAAGAGCTGCAAATCACATGCATGCAAATACATGTATCCTTTCACCATGTAACCAAATTCCTGACAAATTTAAGGTGCACCAAATCACAGGACAAAAACTAATATGGACAGAAAAGCTTCTATCATAAAAACCAACATGACAGGATTAAGAAAGTGGAATAATCAGCATTGAAATTATCTAAGGTCATCCTTTCTTCTTTCCAGGTGTTGTAAAAAATGTCTTTTGTACTTCACCTGTTTTAACTGATGCTTGGCTGAGTGAATGCTGTGCTTTCCAGTGGAGATTATTTTGATAGCACAGGTATTCTTCAGTAATTACTCCAAAATTCTCAGCCCTATAAAGAAGCACCTTGCTGAAATAGCTTGGACTGCAAATCCTTCTCTACAAGCAGATCTCCCCATAAAATAACTACCAAGAAAGAGGTGAATTCTAAACAAAGCAATAATTGCTGCATTCTCTGGCCTTATAGTCAAGTTGACCGTAGATACAAAGTGATTACAAACAACTGGAGCTTGTCTCAACCAGGATTTTAGACTGTGGCATCTCATTGCAAAATATACACCTTTTTGCAATGAAGGCAGCACACAGTAAGATACAGTAAGATACACCTCACTTCCCATTAGCAGCCTAGAAGCCAGGGATCTATCTTAGGCAGCTATTTTAGGAGAGAACAAATCACCCCCAACAGCGAAGCGCTCTCTCCCATCTGTTAATGACAGGCCTAGATAACCAATTTAGAAAGCATGCCCAGCTTTTAGAAGACTAGAGCTAGAAAAATGAATCCTTAGGTTTTGGATTCCAGGAATCAGATGAACAGCTAGGCTAGGACAGAGGTCTGGTTTTGTTTGATTTGATGAGAAAGACCCAAATAAATGTTTAAATTGCATGGCTTAAAGTTTCTTAATTTTACAATGGAAAATTGGTTTTATTCTGGTGGATGTGGAGGAGACAGGAGCTTACTGTGTCCAGGGCAAATATGTCACCAAATCATACTCAAATCATACTTGAGAATTTTTTGACAGGAGTGATTTCATTATGAAAATCAAAACTCTTCCATCTTTTACCCCAAAGAGGACTACTCAAGTTTTTACCACAGTACTCCTAATTGACAGCCTGCCACTTCATGATCATTAATATCTTTGATCAGTCTACTCTGGAACCACTACAACTGTGTGTTCTAAACTATGGTAAATCACAGTACTCTTTAGGTTGATCCCTATGCTGAGGAACCACACCTAAGATAGTGAAGGCATTCTACACTTAATTTTTTTCCTCCCAAGTTGCTGTTTGAGACAGGAAAACCTGGAAACAGTAAAAACTGATACAAGCAAGCACTGAGACATGAAACTCAACAATGGGATGCCTGTACCTGGAACAGGCACCCTCCATTCCTCACTGCCAGCAGCACCTGATCACCAAGCCAGAGCATTTGTTTTTTCTACCAGAGCCTAAAGTCAGCTCTCTGGAGCCTGAGCTAATGTCCATCAGTGGATGCTACTATCTTTAAAGCTGTACAGCTCTTAACAGTCACTGCAGTGTGGAGAACAACATCCTAACCCAGGCTGCATGGCATTTGTCAGCAGGCTCATTCTCCGCTCCATGTGACCTGTAATTGTATTACTGCACAGACCCTCACTCCTGAAGAGGAGAGGCTGAGGAAGGCTGTGGCACAATACCCACCTGTCTTCTGTACTCCCAAGTTGGGTCATATACTTTCCATCCATTTTCTGGGAAAACCTCTTTGTACTCAAAGGCAAAAAGTGGCTGAAAGAAAGAAAATTTACCATTAAGAGCCCACTCAGAGCCCATTTACAGGATGTTTCATATCTCAAATAGTATTTCATGACTGACCCTTCTTTTACCCCACCATATCACTTTTCTTTTAGGGCTTTATAAAAAAATTAACACTCTCACTGTAGCAGGTAATTAGTACAACAATATCCTTTACAATATGTCCCTGATCTTGCTTGGCTATTACCTAGTACTTAATGGACAAAAGGAGTTTGTTATTAAAGAGAGAAGATGGAACTACTTGGGCAAGAATGCTCTTACAGATTAACAACTAGATCCTTTCAACCAGCATTTGAAACAACAATTTCAGTGTCATAACATTAGAGAGCAGAGGGGCCACATTCCAGATTTGGGGCAGTGCAGTCACCATTAGCTGTAACCCTTTGACGGATGTCACTGCGATTTGAGTACTTTCCCTCTGTTACAAGGCTTTATCAGTAAGTCATTCCCCATGCATGAAAGAAGCGCACAGTAATCGGCTTTTCCCATTTCCTATATGATCTAAACTCCTACAGAATTAAGTTTAAAACAGATTTGAAAACCAGCACTTCCCCTCCTTCAAGAAAATGCACCCCATGTGAATGCTGTATTAAGTAGATGGGATAGAACAAAACAGTTTACTGCTACTCTGTGTCTTTTGGCAAAAGCTGAAGAGAAAACACTTACCAGATTATTTGAAACTGGAAAAGCATATTTCATTAGGTTCTCAAATATGGATCGTCTAGTTCTCCCTTCAGGCTTATGAGCAAATCGCAAGTTTCGAATATCCTAGGGAAAAAAAGAGGGAAATCAAGTTCCAAATTTCTGAACCACTTCAAAATCCAAGGAAAATCCAAAAGCCAGAATTCAAAACAGGGTCACATCACAATGCTCCTTCTAGCACTGATTTAATATTGTACTTTGAACAGTGTTGTACTGCAATGTTGAGCTTGGTTCAGGGGTTGTCTGCAGCCTTCAACAACAGCAGAGCAGCCGAGGCAGGGCACAGCTGTGCCCGACCACAGCATCTTGCCTTCACATGAAGCTCTCCACCTGCTGAAAATCTTGAGGAGAGCCCTGCTTAGGAAAAAGCTACGTCTGACTGGCAGGACTTGGTGAGACAGACCTTGGCTCTCACTGAGCTCTCACACCGAGCAGTGCCTCAAGAAGACCACTGGAGGGGATGGCCTAACAAAGTACCTCCCCAGAGCTACTGAACATACAGGGCCCAAGGACAGCCAGCTGGGTGCAAAGCATCCAATGCCACCTCCCTTTAAAGCTTCCATCTCTCAGTGCACTCAAGAGGATGTCTTGAAACCAAGAACTCCTCCACTTTGCACAGCAGCACAGTTTACACAAAAAGCGGTCCTTCAGGACCTCCTTTCCATAGTCATCTACAAAACCAAATTTGGAAAGTAAATAAAGCATCTCTAAGTTTTTGCAACTAAAATGCTTGCAGGAAAGAGTCTAAAACCCGTCAACAGGAAATGAGCTATCAAGTTTAAGTCCATGAAGACAGTAGAGCAAGTCACAGAATGAGAAAAACAGCTGAAGACTTTGCTTCCTTACAGGGATTACATGACTGGTCTCAGACAGAGAACTTTCTAGGATGCATAAGATGTACCTGTACCACTCTTATTGCACTGAACTGCTGTGCATATCCTTGTGAAGCAGGCTGACATATATAAATATGCTGTAAAGGGACATAATACCCATCCTATAGTTTGTGCCTGAGTTTCCCATACAGGGAAATGACACAGTTCACTTCAAACCTGACCAAGTGTGCTTATAGACAAAATGGCTGAGGATTAGGAATCCAGATCAAAACAGGAAAAAAATTAGCTTGCCAGCACAAGCACCCCACTCTATGTTAGCCAGGGTGGATTATGACTGCCACAGGACAAGGGAGCAGCTGGATGATTTGGTACAGATTGCAGTAACTGGTCTTGACTCAGCACACCCACAGCTTGACACTCTGCTTAGCTTCCTTGTGCCTCAAAATCAGTGACCAGAGCAGTTTGGGACTCCTTTTCATTCCTCCATCTGCTCTTATCCAGCAAGTGGCATCCTTTTAGCTTTTGAGGGGCTCTGACAAGCTCTAGGCAGCCCAAGACCTACAAGGTTCTGAATCCAGCTCTTCCTATGTGGTCACTGAGGGAAGGAGAAGGGCCATGCCATCCAGAGATATGGATTTAGGAGAGGAGATGGTGGCTTTATCTACTTTGTGGGTCTATAATAAGCAGACATGAGGAGGCAAATTGTTAATTTTTACTGCAGTTTGTATCTCCAGTTATTCCAAGGGCTCTTGAGAGGCACATGTGAAATATGTACTGCCTTGAAAGAAATGAAAGAACAGCCCTGACGAGGACTGAAGGCTACTCACCAGTCCCTCACCGCAAAGTACAGCAGCAAGTGGACAGGAGCTTATGATTTAGAGGGGAAATGTGCCCCTTTCTTGCTCTTGAAATGAGTGAATTGGCCTACAGCATTCCACAGTAACTGGAGTCTACCTAGAATAAGTCTGGTGGGCAACGCTGAGAACTGAGGGTGCAGGCCTACACTTCCATGATGAAGAAAAGCCATTGCCCAGCACACAGCCTGAAAAAAGGTTTGGACCTCTTCTCAAATAAGTGGAGCTGGAGAATACTGAAAATTTTAAAATCATGTTTTTTGACACCTGTGAAGTCATACAGACTGAAACATTTTGCAGAACTTCCTACAGTACTACAGAGAAAACCTTTAAAAATAGATGTTCCCCTTCCCCTATTGTAAAACACAGATAAAAGTTTACCTTGCATACGATCTCCAGACCGTATGAATTCTCACCGCGACTGGAAGCACCTCCAATTTTCTCCACTCTGTTGATTACACCTAAAGATGCATCTAGGACAAAAGGAGGGTCCTGTAGACAGTTGAAATTTGTGAGTTTAAAAAGGGGAGGGGGAAAAATCCTCAGCTCCTGCTCCCTTATGTCTATATTCCCAAACATACAGCTACATTTCACACAGAAGTACTCCCAAACAACACCAACATCTAAAGACTGAAAAGGTAATGAAAGCAGATAATTTCAAAAGCTTACCCGTTCCATGCTTTTAAAATACAGTCTATAATTGGTAACAGTAAGGGTTCCTCTGATTGCTCCAGTGAAGGGGCAGATGTAAGTAACATCNTGTCTACAGTACAGCTCTCTTGAGAAAGCACAATTCAAAAAAAAAAAAAGAAAGGAAAAGAAGAAGTTGTTAATTTCACGGTTAATTTACAGGAGAAAAATTATGTCAGTAACAATATTTGGGGGCTCTTCCTTGCAGAACATGAAATTAAAACACGCTTAATCTGGGGTTCTAGCCTAGAGCCTAGAGCTAACATGCAAGTTTCGGTTCTATGGAGAAGGTAAGAGTTTGAGTAGAAATAGTACCATCACCCAGAATCTTACATTTGCACAAAACTGCTACCCCTGTCAACAGGCCAGTGTTTGGTGCAAACTGTTTGCTCTTAGTGCCAGTAGCTGAGAACATCATGCATGAAAAGAGGAGAGCACTCCTGCCTGGATGCACACATTTGAAGCTGACAACAATCTGCATAAAAGCTAAGGATTGTGCCCAACGTGGTTTGTACTGCCAGGGGCAGAAGGCAGTTCTTGTGCAGGTGGGTTTTAGGATGCTTGGGTCCTTCTGTACACCCTTGCATGTGGAGTCAGCCCTGGGATGAAGGCCCTCATGCTAAAAGCCCCAGCAGAGCTGCAGTGATTTGCAGGAGCCATGAATCTGTGTAACACCCAGCTGCTGGTGATCTTAGGTCTGAAGTCAGCGATCAAGTTACTCTACACAATTCAATTATTTTTGAGCCTGAGTGATGGTGACTCAAAACAGTCCCCTTCTTAAAAGGCCTCAAATGTTTCTCACTTGTTCCAGCACAAGGCAAGAGGTGCTGCTGGCTTTCCACAGCAAACACCTCTCCTAACTGCCCTTCTGTTTTATATCAATTAAAAATGCCAAGATTTAAGTTGTTGCCTCCCCACCTCTGCCGCCTCTCACGTCTTCTGCCACTGAAGCAGTTGGCTGGCAGTGTCGTGGCAATGGTTTACACTATCACCAACAAGTAATGACACCTCCCAAAAACACAGAGGAGACCCACTGACCAGAGCTGCCAGATCCATGAAAGAACTCCCTGGATCATCTTAATAACCTCAAGCCTCCAAGCCCTAGGGGACCCATTTTGCAAGGGCTATGTCAGGAGGATGGCTCGCCTCCCATCCAGGAGACAGCCACTATGAACATGAGGTGTGAGGCTACTGGGGTGTCAGGATGGGGACCTAAACTTCCACCTTGATCCCACGAGATTTAGGTCTTTAGCCCAGAGGGAGAGAGAGAAGAAGTCTGCCTTATTCCAGGGCACTGGCAACATATAACTAAATCATCCTCACATCAGCTCTGCTTCTGCACAGTCTTCACTGACTCTTGAGATCTGGATGTGGAGAAGGATTCTTAAAATATAAGTGACTAATTCAGAGCAAAATATGTAGCACACAATATCTGGTTAAAAAGAAATAAAAAAAATATATAAACATGCTAGTAATTCCATTATTTATTTATTTATATAAATTTACATGCATTTGTTTGAAGGACAATTAAACACAAAATGCTTATAGCCAGTTCTAATTAAACCAAGTGTTTCATTAGTGGCCGATTATTAATCACTTCTTTTCAAAGACTAGTTTGACAGAGGTTTGAAAGCAGACTCAGGAAGCATAGCAAGGGTGAGGGCAGCCTGCCTAGTTTTTCCACTGGAGTTCCCATTATTCAAAATGTAATTTCAAAATGTTTAAAAAAACCCCAGCAAAATCCACTAATAAGAAAAGCGTGCATTTACATCTGAAAAGGAACAGGATTTCTGGGTAAAGAGGAAAGGTGCTAGAAGAATGTTTTCCAGGTAAGGAACCCCAGGCACGATCTCAAACACTGGCCTTGCCAACTTGTAAGCCACACCACCTTTCACATTTGCATTTTATTAGCCTGGTTTCCTAAGGAAACAATTTTACTTAATTACACTGCGCATGTACAAATGTACCTACACACATGGCTTGTCTGACCTTCATCCTGCCACAGCAGCATGATTTTAGCAGTCTCTACTTGATAAACAGGGATTTCCAAGGCATTAAAGTGCTTCGATGTTTGTGAGAATGAATGCCAGGTATAATAGAGAGGTTGTAGTAGTGCTATCACCATGGGAAAGCCTAATGAGCTCAGCCTTTGGTATGTATAAGAGAATACATATGGGAGAAAGAAACTGGAAACCAGATTTACTAATTCCCCTGCTTGTGGAATTCCTGTCTTTTACAGGCCAATCTTACCCTAGATTATTGAGTTGGCTGAAAATACTTTTTCTTCCCTTCCCTGTAAAATACAAGGAGAACTACATTTGCCTTTCTTCACACTTTTAACAGGAAAAAATTATTGCTGATGAATAACAAAGATTTCCTTTTTGCTGCCTTTAGCTTCTTGCTGGAACAGGCAGCTGCTGTCTGGGCTACTCCAAAAGCCATCCCAGTCTTACAGATTCATGTGGCTCATCACACCATTTGCCAACAGATAAAACACTAGAAACTCTGATCTCTTAAAACATTCCCTAGGAACCCTTCAAAATACTGCCTCACTGTCACAGCTAACTGTGTCTGTGGAGGGAGTTAGATATCAGTCTGCAGTGTGTGGTTGGAGTATGAGCTCAGAGTCCTTAGGAAAGAGGTTGAGAAAAAGACTAATCAGAAAAAGACTAATCATTGAGGCGGGTTGTTTGGAGGTTTTTTTGGCTTGGTTTTGTATTGTTGTTGTTGGGTGCATTTTTTTCTGTGAAGTATTTTCAGTTTTCATTTTTTGGTTTTTTATGTTTAGGACTGAAGTTGAACTCTTCCATATCATCCTAAGAGGAAGACAACATGGTAAAAAAGTGAATGCAAAGTCTTTCACAGAAAATTAATCAAGAGGCTTACTCAAGCCTTCAGAATGGAGCATCAGCAAATCTGATGCATGTCAGAACGTCTGGATGAAAAAAGAAAAAACCCATCCCCCATCGCGGTAAGTTCCCTGCAAAAGCACTGTATCCTTTCCTAGGGTCCACAACAGAGATTTGATGCACAATTGTGCTGTGTCAGTCTAAGATGTTACCCTGTGGCAAGGATGAATTGAAACAGTCGATCCATGTCCTCTCAGGAGGCAGAAAAGGCAGAGCTGTACAACTCACCCCATCACTCATGATAAGAGCATTGAATTGCTTTGTACTTGATATGTGCTCAAAGAAGACATCTTGGCCCAGGTAATGTGCAATAGCTTGACTGATGAAACAACCTGATCATGGTTCCCAAAACACCTGCAATCTGCTGTTGTTGGTCAGTGACTGCAAAGATATTTTGCTCTATGGATATTCTACTGTTTGTCAGCAAACAATAAGGAATTTCCTCTTCACGTACCCATGTCTTTAATGGTTTCCCCAGGTAGCAAAGGTGGCTCTTCCATTTCAGCCAATTTATTAGCCTCCCTCAGGACCTAGGCAAAAGATACAAGTACAAAGAGAATTTCATTATGTTTTCATAAACCAAGAAGTTTTCACTTACAGGGCAACAGTATCAAAGACAACAAATATTCAAAGATCTTGAACTACTGCCTAGGGTCTCTTCAGAGGTCAACACCAGGCTCTGTGCTTTGGCAGCACACTTCCCAGGTGTCCTTTTATGCTCCAACCTTCTTTTGCCCAGCCCACCGTCACAAGTCAAATTCTCTCACAGTATGTACAGAGCCAAAGGAATCAGTTCCTTTCCCAGCTGAAATGCTCAGCGATTACCACAATGATATCAACTATTCAGCAGAGCAATTTGTAGTTTACAGTGAGGAAAGGACACCTTGGTCACTCCACTGTGCTTAGTGAGGGTCCCACAACTGCAGAAGTCCTGACTTGACTCAGTTACAAAGGTCCTATTTTGACAGGCATATATAGGAGGTACAGTTTTGATTTTTTTTTTTTTTTTTGGGCTGCCAAATGAGCCCTTCTTCACTTTCCTTTGCGTTCATGTTATACCACAGGGCATGACTTCTCAGACCTATGTTTGTATTTACACAAGGGTTTTCACGAGAACAGCTGCTATCATGAGCAGATGGACATTTTAGGAAAGCATGGCTGTAACCAGGAAAGCATAACCTGAAGTCTAAAGCTGTAAGAACTAGGAGAGAAAAGCAAATATAAGTGATTAAGATTAAGGCTAAATCTATGTGGCCAAATGCAGATGGATTTAATCATGTTGTCCGTGCCTCAAACTGGACAAACGATCACAGCTACAGCAGTACAGTTTGCTCAACCTCTTAACACAGTCAGAGAGCAGGTAAGTTAGTCCAGACTCTGCCTCATGCTACAGCAACCACAAAACTTTGAGTTCAAGGTTGACGTGTGTCCCACCTGATGAAGACAGGCAGAGGGAGCTCACTGCTGCTCACAGCTGAATGTGCAGGCTCACCCAAAATGTTTTCTTTATCATAATGCAAAGAAAGAGAAAGAATTGCTTCAATTTGGTCTCAGGAAATCCCTGCAAAGAAAATTCAAAGACATAGCCTAAAGGGGCATTCTAGAACCTGACACGTCTGTGGTCAACTTTCATGTAGGATCAAGCCAGAGGGAGAGCGTCAGGGAAGAAAAATTCCCTAAACTATGCAAAAAAAAATTGGAAACAAACCCAAAGAAAGCCCTTGCCACAATAAGAGCACATTCCAGCATTTTCACACAACAGATTGATGCATAGATGAAAAGATTAACAAGATCAAAGCCTTCTTGAGAACAAGATGTACATTTTTAAAAATGCATTCAAAAGACTCTTAGAAAAAAATTAAAAATAAAAGCAAGTACAGTCCCAGCTTCCTAACAGAAACCTCACAACTGCACCCATATAGACCAGGTCTTTCCAGGGAGGCTGCCAGAGCATCCGGGCTGGCATCCACCAACTGAGTAAGGAGAGGTCACCATCGACAGAACTCCCAGCGGCAACAACTTGCCAGGAAGCTTCTCTTCCCCCATATCAGCAATATCAGTAAAAATAAGGTTTTGCTGGTATAACAAGCAGAAATTGATGTTGAGGACTTCTTGTCAGCACAGCTGTGTTGGCCAAAGATCACACACCCCATCAAAGCCCTGACTGTGGGCCTTCCTGACAAAAGCCTGTGATGTAGACCCACTCTCAACTCCTGTGTGTCCAATTCTGCACTTGATTAACAGCCCTGAAATTAGCAGGATAACATCTGGATTATGATAAATGAGATGGAGGCTTCTGGCTAATTAGCCCGTAAGTGGTGGTCATCTTTTTGGTCTTTTAGCTTGGAAGGACATCAGTGAAAATACACTCCGCGTTCAGAACACGATCACAGCTTCTTTGAGAAGGTCCATACCCCACACGGGCAGCAGCTGCTGCCAGGATCACTTCGGTCAACAGCTGGACTTGCTGCTCTCCTGCAGATGTCAGCGGGAGCATGTCCAGCAGTAAACATTTGGGGGACTGGGTTGTATCTTAAGCCAAAACAAATACGAGGTAAGACACATAGAAAGCACTCGGTATGACAAACATCTGCCGAGATGGCAGAGGCGGGCAGTGCTCAGGTGTGTTTTAAATCCTGTCCTGCAAGTGGGGGAGAGAAGGAGGGACTAGGCAAGCAGTATGAAAGACAAGGACCTCCATGTCAACACCATTCTGTAAAGACAAGGTTGAAAGTCTTTTCAATTCAAAAACTGTCTCTTCTAAGTCTAATAAAATCCATCTGCTCACTCACATTTCTCTGAAATGTCCCCAGGGTCAGAGGAAAGGGTCAGCAATCCAAACCCGTGCCCACTTCAACACAGGGCAGCAGATGGCTGACTTCCTGAAAGCACAGTACTTCAAGGTCGGCCTCCTTGCCTCCCCTCTTATTATTTCTTTTTTTTTTTTTGCTACAGTCTTGAGGACTAAACTCATTTTCACCACCTGTCAAGTGACTTCAGCACAATACCTATCTCAGGTAACAAAGCACTGATTCCATGACGATTTCAAAGTCAGTGCAAGCACATAACCCCTGCATAACAGTCATCCTTCCCAAGAGGCTGAGACAGACGTGGTCAGAAAGCCCAGGACAAACACTTCTCTGTTGTGCCAGTCTATGCACTGTCTGCTCAGCACTAGATTTTGAATAAGCCTCTGGTTGGAACATGGACACTTGAAACACATCCTGGCAGAAACCAAGAAATGAATGGTAGCCATTTTCCTGAAACCCACCTCCATCAATGGCTCGTTAAAATTGATTTGGGGAAATGCAATCTGTGTGGGGCTGAAAATGCAGGCAGCAGGCACAGGAGAAGGCATCTGTGGCACTCCTGAAGGACAGGGGCCGGCAGGAGGTAAGAAAAGTGGGTGGATAAGAGAAGAGGAGTTTTGGAAACAGATCAAGGAGAAAGAATGATACGGGACAATGCACATGAATCTCTGAGATGACGTCAGTAGCATAAATGGGCCCTTTGCTCCTTATATGACTAAGGAGGCAACATGAAAAGCCCTTCCATCTTACTGCCATCCTCCTCTCCCCCTCAAAATCCAAAAATGGTTCATTAAACTGTGAGAAAAATCTTTTTTTGTACATTAGCCTATTTTCAAGACTCTAAAAATAACACTGTCAGGCCCAAATTTAGCTCTCTGCAAACCTTACAAAATTAAATTAAGAGCACCAGTAAGGCGAGGAAGCAGGGAAGGGAGCCAGGGACACGACTGCGGCAGCACGGCTGCATGGGGGGAGACGGCAGCTGCTGATACATAAAACCTATTGAGGCAGGTACCACACACGCCTGCAGCTCAACTGTGCCACCTCTGTGTGCCTAAGCCTTTTAAATCGTTCAGTGGGAATAAAAACAAAGAGTTCTTAGAGATCTGCAATGAAGAGAACATTCAGAGCTGGGCGAAACATTATTACTTAGGAAGAGGACCACGATGACATAGAGCCATGTGTGACTCTTTCTGTCACAATCATCACTGAGATGGTTTCTGTAAGACACAGATACAATGACCAAAAACCAGTGGAATACTTTGCCTTGCCTCTAAGTCGAACAATGTCTTTGTTATCTTTTCCCCACAAAAATGTTATGCTTGGTAACTGAATCTCTGGAGAAATGAATTCTTATTACACACCAGAACAGCCTTTATTTCTATCTTCTTTTACCAAGCAACATCATCTACCCATCCCACCTGTCAGCAGCTCTCCCTCTAGATGAAACAGCTCTCTAGGAGTCTGAGAATGGCAGTACCTTAGAACCTAAACACAAGTCCTGGCTCAGCTCAGAGGGTGTGAGGACTTCATGCCACCACCTACCTTTGTCCTCTGCTCAAGCAGTGACTTTGCAGAACAAACCCACACTGCTACATTCAACAACCGCTTCTCTACTCCAGGATCTCTCCTTGTGTTAGCTCCAGCACAGTCACCCTTGGCTGAAGGTGCACAGCTCTCTCATGCCCTCCCAACTACTCCACCCAAGACAGGGAAACTGCTGTTTTGTTGAGGCAACCTTCAGATTTGAGCAACAAAATTGTCATCTCCTTTGCTTGCCTGTATGGGGTCAGGAAAAGAGATTTAGGTCCTGCTAAAAAGGTAAGACTGCTGCAATTCAGGGTACTGCAGTTCTGGCAAGTCTCTCCAACAACATGTTCACACTGCCTCCTAACACAGCAGCCAGCATGCTGCTACAAAAATCCCTCTCCTGGCTGATGTCCCTGCACAATTTGTGCACGAAGCTCATCCTGAGCAGCTGCAGCCAACCCGGGGTGGTACAGAGTTGAATTGTAAGCACACTCTATGTACAGGGTCTTAGAGGTCTGTGCAGCACTGAACACTGTTACAGAAGGACCTGAGAGGGTACATGAAACCCTAAATTCAGGTTGCTTTTTTACTGTGAACAAAACAGCTGATATGTTTTCCTCCTGTACTGCCTGGTGAGGCACTTGCCTACCAGCGATGCTGCACAGCCTGGCTGACAACCCACATCCTGCGCTGGCTGAGGCCAAGCCAGGCCTGCCTCCTCCTACCCATCCTGCCACTGCTGTCATTGCTTCCATGTTCAGTTCAGTCAAGATGCCCAGGTCCACTTTACAGCTTTTATAATGGAAAGTTTTCCATAACCTCGATCATTTTGCCAGGACTAGCTTAGGGTGTGACTACAGGAGCGAAGTCGAGTAAAACCTGGGCAAGAGAGAGTGAGCAGCTCGGACCAACCAGGGAGAGGGTAACTTTATCCCTGGACACTGCACAAGCCTCATGATAAGAAAGATGCATGAGGAGAGCACCCAAGGTCTCTCCTAGCCATTCTCCAGTTATTCTCTTTTACTTTCTCCTGAATATTTGAGTCCTGAAACCCACAAAGGTCAGATTGTTTGGCTTCTCACAACTTAAGGCAAGATAGGTTTGTGTTACCAAATTGTTGTGTAACAGTTTTCCCAAGTCTGCAGAGATTCTTCTATCCTGAATCACAATAAAAATGAGCAAAAGGAATCTTTTTTGGCTTAGACAATATTAAAATGTACCCTTTTTGTAATTTTTTTTTCTTTCCTCTAAGTTAATCTCTCCTTGGTAACCTCCTACACACTCCAAGTCACTTCGCACATTTTGAACAGAGTTGTTATGCATAAAGCCACAGCACTGGTATGAAACGTTCAACCCGACAGCATGAACACCTTGCTCCTGTATTACTCCTTTTCCCAAAACCATGTCTGCTCTGTCTACTGAGAAGACAAGCTCTCCAAGCTGGGAACTGCTTTTGTTCCAGCTACACACAGTCCTGTTTTATGTTTCCTACAGCAGGAAGGTGGTCTCTTAACTGGTCCCTTGACATAAACATATATAACTTGCCTGTATAGACAAACATTACACACACACAAAGTCCCTTTGCTTCTGCAGCCCCTGAACTCAGATTTGGCATGTCTCTGTCTACCTCGTGAGCATACACTGGTCAGCAGCAACAGGTGAAAGATATGCTGCAGGGACAAGAATGTGCATGTTGTACATGTACAAAAACATAGAGAATGAGTAGAGTTTAAAAAGTATGTATCTCTTCAAATCACGTATGAAATATGGAATTGAAACTCAACAGGCAAGTGGCAGGCTTTATCTGCTACAGGAAAATATCTCTCTGATATTTCACATTTAAAGGACTACCTGGGAATATTCTGGGTGTACTTAACATATCTAAACTTTCCTTCACTCTCTTTTTTTTTTTAATGCCTTTGTCTCAAGAAATGGAAAATTATTAAATGCCCTCCTTAATCACCATTTTTGCCACTTTGCAGGCAGGGTAGTCAGTAAGCTGCAGGAATACCCATTTCACCTAAATCTGGAGATCTACATCTATGCTGGTCCCCCTAGGCACTCTATACCAGTCAGTGGAAAGCAGGATACCTAGGAGATGCACCTTTAGGATAAGCACCCTTCTTCCCACTGAAAGCTAAGAACTAGGGTAAAGGAATGTCAGTGCAGATCTAGAAGGGCAAATCTCAATCCTGGTCCTTCCTTGTGGTCATCATAGCAAAACCCAATCTCCTGGACATCCCCAAACAACTGAGCGGTCATATCCTACGCTTTGCAGAGAAGTACAAATGTGCTGTGTGCAGAGTGGCAGCAGGGAATACGCCAAGTCAGATACAAATACTGCATGAATTTAATTTAAAAAGGCATGACTCCAAAGCTTGTAGGACAGGTTGTCTTAGCTGAGGTATAAAAGACAGCTTTTGTCTTCCCACGTAAGGGAAGTCAGCCTTCCTGCAAAGACTTAGCCACAGGATTACTTTTACATACTTGATTCATCTATTAACTTTGTAAATTAACAGCAAAACCTATCCACTTACATAACCAATGCTTCTCTGCTTTAAATGCCTTTTGGGGGTCTCAAACCATGCTCCCCCTATTCCTATTACCATTCCTCCCCATGAATTGCCCTACCACTCCATCCCTTTCCTCTTTCATGGCTGTTTCCATCAGCCAATCAACAAAGGACAGTGCCACTATGGCAGGTGCATCAAGATTTATCATTACTCCAATGATGGTGTAAAAATGCCTGAAACAAAACAGATAGAGAAGCTCTTTCCATTCATGCCAGAAAAAAATCCCCACAGAGGTATAATTCTGTCCAGCTGACACTGACAGAAGCTGCAGAATTGACACAACTCTGTGCAGAAACAAGATGAGTATGCCTCTTTAGGAGAGTTTTTCACAGGTGCATAGGTTTCTTCTCTAAATCAAACATTTCTTACAACAGGAAAAAGGGCACATTTTTCCTAGCATTTTACTGCTAAGGTGCTTCTGTCCTCGCAGTGCTCAATTATCAGGACCATGGAACAGAAGCCATACTTACTTGACTGCAAACACTGCACTACTTTGAGGAGAATTTCAGCTGCTATTTATGGCTATTTCAAGTGAACTTGGAGAAGATTTATGTGCTAAGAATCCTACTGGAAATGCAATAGAACATAAATCGAACAAGTAAATGAACTTGTTTGATTATTTTTGAGTCATTAAGAATACCACAGCAGAAAGACTACAGGAAAGAACAGAAATATCTCTGCCTGACTGAGGCACAGGGACTTTTCTGAGGATTATGACCAGATGGCTTGAAAAACTATGTCAGAGGCATTCTGAGATGCAAGATATTAATTGCAGGGAAATGCTTTATGTCTTATTCCTTTGGGATATTAAAAGTTCAAAGGGGACACCATGGACACATGGATCATTTCAGAAGAGTACACAAAGAATCAAATATACCATCCAAAGACCACATCAAGCCCATTCAGCTCCTAAGAGAGCACTTGGCCAAAGGCAGCCTCCTAGCTTGGTTAAAAAAAACCCACAAGAGGTACTTAAGTTATCAAAAAATGTTCTGACAACAGATCACGTATTACACTACTCTAAAGACAGTAATAACATACAAAGTACACTGCAACTGCCTTTTAACTATGCCTTCCCGACACAACTGAAAAAACAAATCACAAACTGTGATCCCTACCTACCACATATATCTTGAGAAAACATAAAAAGGCTTGAGAAATCACTTGCTTACTTACCACTGCCTTGAAAATCTTTAAAAAGAAGCTGAAGATTATTGTATTTAAAAAAAAGAAATATAGTCCCCAAAGTAATATAAAGGGACTCCTCTGCAGGAGGAAGCAGCCACCACGCAGTGCTTCCCTGGGGTTTTCTGCTTTGTTTTTTCCACGGTGTTCTTCTCCACTCAGACCCGAATGTCCAGTGACGAAGAACAGCCTCTCTGGGTTCTCTGGGTTGGTGAATCTCCCGGGCCCTCACTGCACAACTACAAGGCAAGGCTTAGAAGCTCAAAGGAACACATTATTGAGGGCCACTTGTTCAACCATGGCTGGCTTGTCTCTTCAAGTTTGTCTGGCTTGGTGCCTCAAGACAATTCTCTCATTAGGCTCTGACAGAAAGTCGTCATTGACTCAACTCAGCAACGCTCCCTGGCACAGAAGGTTGCAGATATCATCTATTCAGACAAGTCCAACATTTTTTAATACAGAACCTTCTTCAGTGTCAAGGGTTCCACATACGTCTCAAACCACAATGCCTCTGTTCCCCATGGGCTGCTCAAAAACTTTGGACAGCACATTAGCTTGACTCTATCCTTTATTGTTACTGAATTTTGTTTAGCGAGCAACTAATACGTGAAAAGAAGATTAAAAGTTTCAAGGAAACCATTAAACTAGTTGAGTGAAGTTCATATCATCAGTCTTAAGTGACAGAAAAACACTCTGATCAAAAACAAAGTTATAAATTCTACCAACTAAAATAAGTCACAGAATACTGCCTCCGTTACTAAGAATTTCACTTCTGAGTTTGATACAGGTAATTTATATTTATAATGAGCAAACAGTCATACAGAGGGTAACAAAGATGTTTCATTCCGTGCAAAAACATCTACAGAAAATCAAATCTTGGCAGGCACTGCATGCAATCACAAATCCATGTACTCCCTTTAAATACCATACTTGTTCATTCCTGCCTGATCTGTCCTTCAGTTTACAAAACTGTAACTAACAGGGGGCAGGGGTGGAAGCCACCTCTTACCTGGTTTTACTCAACAAAAAGAAACTTCTTGCACTTTGTAGCTAGGAGAAATATGGCAGTCGATTAGGAAGAGATGAAAATATTTTTGAGAACATATGAAGGTCATTTGCTCGTTCTCCTTAGTTTTCCATTCCTAATAGATGGCAATCATAAATGCTTCCAGAGATTTCTTTCACTGTGCATTACTCCATATTCAAGCATTTAGGTACCTCTATATAAGAAAAATTAGCAATGTTTGCTGTCTTTGCTCTTTTCTAACTAGATGAGCACTTAGGGAGTATTATTTCCACATAAAGGAGACAGAAAACTGACTGCATCTGGCTTTTCCCCTATCTAATTTGCATGCAATCAATAGTTTTCAACCCAGAGGTTGGCTACTCTGTGGGTTTGTTTCCTTGAAAGCGGGAGGTGCAGAAAAGGACTTACTGGGGAGAGGTGCAAGGAGGCGACCAAGATTTTCCATCTCTTGGGATATTTTAAAATGAAAATTATTATAATTCTTATGAAATATGCATTTTATAATTTTTATATGCATATTATAATTCTTATGAAATACGAAAAATACTTACTATAAACTGGAGTCCTCGAAAAACGTGGCAATGGCAGGGGCTCAATTCCAGTCACTGACAGGGCTGTCCTGGTATGACCATGCTTATGTACAAGAGCATCATTCATTCTCCAGAACCAGTCCTTTGTGCCTTTGTTCATCAACAGCTTAATGCTCCAAAGAAAGGAAGCCCATTTCCCACAAGCACACACACGCAACTCATTTGGTCAAAACACGAATTTCAGGATAGTTAAAATATGTTTCCCTGTAAAATTTCCTTACTTCTCTTCTGCTGCTCTTTAAGTCCCTTTGCTTGACACCTTTGATAACGTAAAGCACTGCCTGTTCTTGGATTTGGCTCTTGGACTTCATCCCAGTGTACAAAGGGACCTACGGAAAAGCTACTGGCAGGTCAGGTAAGGGCCACTTCTGCCTGCACAGCTTCTACTCCTGTACACCCACAAAAATGTGAAGTGCACCCCCATGTGAGGACATAACTAAGGAATGATGCAGAGAAATATATGGCCAAGTCTTCACACAGTGACAGTAAAAAGATGAACAGTTCATTCAATTTCACTGCTGCATCACCAGCTCACATCGAGCCAAGTGTTTTGTGACCACAGGTCAATTACCTTCACCATCTGGTGGCTTGTGCAATACAATCTGTAACTTAATAGCAGTCACAGTCCAGTGCACCGGGAGGGAAAGCTCCCAACACACAAGACATCTTTGCATTTGCTACGAACTAGGCTGCTTACAGGCAGCCCCATGCAAAGAGTCAAGGGCTAGTCCAAAACAGGAACATTTATCCCCATATATTATCCCGGAGCCGACTGGTAGGGCAGAAAGTCTTCAACTACCATGGAAGAGCTTAGGCAGAGGTTTTGTCATGATTTAGTGCTTCCAAGCTAGCATCACTCACTGACTGAAAAGTCCTTTAAAATCAAAACTGAAAAGCATTGCTTAAATGAATGCTTAGAGTTTAAAACGTTATGTCACCCTCTAAACCCAGCTCTTGTTGAACATGTGTTACACATAACCAAAGCCTTACACACTTCCTGCACTGGCAGGGAGATAGTAATGGAGGCTAGTTTTAGTGATTTACAGCAAAGGGTGGAGGGGGGGATCACATCTTTCTTCAATATGTTTTTCTACTAACAATATACATGTTCTACATAAAACTAGCCTAAGCTACTTTGCACTAAAGCTAGAATAAAGCAAGACAAAGGTGGCAAAGTCAGTGACTGGCATTTCAGTTAATCTTGTCCAATATTACCTGAGGGACAGGATTTACCTCAATTTTAGAAGTCTGTATTTGGAGATATTACTCTGCACTCACTCCACAGTCAGAAGAGAAACACATTAGGTTCTCAAAAAGAGACAAAACTGCACCTTTACTGGAGCCCAGTTAAAGCTGGGATCCACAGAAATCACTTGCTGCCCCTCAAACTATGTTCCCAACATCTGCACCAAGGACTCCTCTAGTTCAGCTCCATGACATTCTCACCTAGCATGGGCATATTCTTAAAGCTGAGACAGATCAGATCATAAATTATCTATGTCCTTCTATGGAGTGCAAAGGAATTGTGGTTGGCTAGTTTGAATGCAAACTTGCCTGAACAGATTTAATCCAGGAAACCTAAGGAGACAGCAACAGTATCCATTTACTGTCTTGGAAGGAAACACTCCTTCATATACCTTTTGTCATGCACCAGTTATGTATCTTACAAAATAAACCACATGGGCTTGTCTACAGTCTCTGACCATACACACAATAGATAACAAATTAGGTTTGCGTAAGTCGTTCTGTTTCTTCCCATTTCTAACCTTCAAGTCCTGGGAATGCTACAATAATATCCTTGCATCCCATGCATAAACCCACTGTAAATCCACCAATTCCTTGTATATTAAAGAAGAAAATCATTACGCAGGGAACAGTCATGAAGGATGGATCATATGCTTGTACAGTATTTTGTCTGGACTTCAGAGGAGTATCAGGAATTGTGGATCTTACTGCTGCCCTCAAAGGGGAGAACAGTTTAGTGGTCACAACAGCAATGCTAACAACAAAGATTCGAACCATTTTTTCTGGAGGCTGCACAACTAAGCAGGTGACATCCAGATCTGCTGTAGTTTCCTTCTTTCTAGATGCAAGAAGCAATATAAAGAAAACAACATATGAGTTTTCATCCTTTGGTTTCTGCTTTTGCTGCATACAATCCAAAAGCAAACACAATGGGCCTTAAATTATCAGGCAGAGGTACAATTCTTAAGAGAAGTGGCAGCAGGCTCTGCTGGCCATATCCACTGCTTCTCAATTGCAAATGAACAGGATCCAACCCTTTCATAAGAGCTGCTCCAAAGCTTTGAACATGGTAAACTTCAGGCATTATCCTATAAAGCAACAGCTACCTAGAAATGAAAATCCCTTCTGATAAAAGTTAGAGCATCAGCAAGAAGACTTAACTACTATAAAATACACAGACACATCTCCTCATACGCACAGGAGAAGATACTGCCTACAGGACATAGGAGCAAGAAACTCACTGTATTTTATTAACCACCAACTTCCCAGATCTGTAACAGCTATTTATACACTCCAATCCCTTCGGCAATGTTGGCTTTAAGGTGTTTTTAACATCTCAACCCAAATTACAGAGTATCTATGGATTTCCAACTCCATTTTCACTTCCAACCACTTCAATTCTGTTCTTGCCTGATCTATAACTTATGTTAAAACATATGGCAGTGTATTTGCTAAAAAATCCCTCCAAGAGTATATACCCTAAATCAATTTTAAACAGCTTTGGATTTGAGATCAGGAAGGGGGTGGAAGGAGAATCTAAGAGTGCTTTGTTGTTTTTCTGTTGGTGTTTTGATTTGTTGGGGTTTTTTTCTTCTTTTTTTCCCTAAGAAACTAACTGAAGCAGCCAAAAGTTATTTAGAGTTAGTTTATGAAGTGAAAATTCTGTAAACTTTCTACTGGAAAGGCAATTTAACCTCAGTTCCAGATACTGACATGCTCAATATACATTAGGAAAAAACCCTCAGACCTTCATAAAGGTTATTATTAAATACTTCGGAGAAAGATTTAGGAAAAATACTGCACATGCATTCAGTAGAAATCCCCAGTGGTTGTCTCATTTACCTCATTACACACATGCGCGCACACACAGAGAGTGTTAATTGCACTCCAAAAGAAAACTGCAGGCACAGAGTGCAAGAAATTAGGTGGGTCCTTCCCCTGGTTCCCTCCTCCCAAGGGACGCCTACTATTCTTCTAAAAATTCCCCACAGAAAAAGAGAGTGCTAATTGTAGCTATCACAAAGTGTTTTTCCATCGTCACAGAAATTTAATTCCTAAATTTGAGCCAATGCACACACAGAGGCAGAGACCAAATAGAGGTAGGAGTGATGACGAATCCACGTAGCAATTCACTCCAGCAAAAAAAATTTAAACACACAACAAGATCATAATTCCATAACTGGCATATCCACGTCAAAATCTTGAAAAGCTTATTTTCAGCCTCTTAAATCTAACTGATGCAACACCTTCCTGTGAGAACACTGCGCAGCCCAGGCACTTGCCTCCCATACCACAGAGTTACCACAAAATGCATCAGTTCCCTCTTCAGGGCTTGTTCTCTTACGTTCTTCCAGGAACAATGTGGGATCTCTTTTAGTCCCACAGTAATGAGATGCTTAGCTCAAATCTCAGTACCTGGTAAGACTTGGGAGTTCATGCTGACTTGTGCCAATGAAAGCTGCAGAAGACACTCAGGCGTGTAAGGAAAGAGCTAGAGCAGAGAACATGCTTGTGCCACTGTATCAGTTAATGGTACTGCCTCATCTGCAATACCCAAGGCAAGGCCACATCTCAGAAAGTTCCAAGAAAATAGCAAAACCAATCAGGACCTTCAAAAATCTCTCACAGAACTGACTTTCAAAACTTGCAGAACTGTCACATGACAGAGATGTCAATTTGAAGAAAACCGGACAAAGAATGACAAGCCCTGGGAAAGAAAGTCCATTGTCCTCGACTTAAGACCTGAAGGAAATCTTCATTAGCTGACCACCACTCATAATAACTGTTCCCTTTGGTAGCTGGCACCAGGCTCCAAGAGGAAGCCCAAGGAGCAAACAGTAACACACCAGCACCGACAGTGATGATTTGAGAATAGATGCAGCGTGGGTCTGCAGTTGCACTGGCAATACACAACAGATCATCTGACCCTCAAAGACTGCTCTCCAGCATTAGACACTCTCAGGAATGAAGACTGAAATGATGAATGCATGAGCTCCTCTAGGAGAATTAAGTCAACCTGTAGTAGCGGAAACTGTCCCTTTCTCCCTATACTCTAATACAAGTAGGAGCATGGGAATGCATTTTCTCTAGGTCTGCCTACCATTGAGAAGCAGCCACTCGAGTGTAAAGGCATGACCCAGCTTTAAACACAGCTGCACTGCAGCCACTCACACCACCTCTGCAAGAGTAAGCTTTAGGTGAAGCACAGAAGGCATGTGCCGCATTGTGTTCACACGGAGTTAGTTGATGCAGGTGAAGAGCAAGAAGCCTTTTGCCAGCAGAAGCAGGTGCTCAACTTAGCCTGCAGTGAATTTATTGTAAATAAGTAATTCTTTGCTTTATCATCTCTCCTGAAACACTGCTCTAAAATGAAGGAGGAGCAGCATTTGCTCCAACCAAGGCAGAACTTTAGATTGCTTAGAAATAAAAAAAGAGGGCAGGCTGTGAAGAAATCACTCCTGCATATTACAGGAACTGTGGCACAGCATGAAATTATGGGCTTCTAATGGCCTCCAGGAATACATGGGCATCTTCTGCTTGAAAAAAATCTCTCATGCAGCTAAGTGAACATTCCTCTCTGGATACTGTTTTTGGCTGCTAGTGGGTACAGAGGCCCTGTTGAATGGGAAACCAGACAAGCTGAGGAGAGCTGGAATCCCTGCCCAGACACCTTACAGTTCACACAGATAAGGTGACAAAAGTGGGGAAAGAGTCACAAGACATAATCAGGATTACAAGGAAAACATGTTGAGCCATCTTAACCACCGGAAGGGAAACACAACTTCAATTCTAAAAAGAAAATATTGGCTTGTCCTCTACTTCTAAAAGTAGTCCTCAAGTGTCACCAAAACTGTGAGAAGGCAAGTTGAGTTGTGCATCAAAACTGAAAAAGGAATCCCACATATGCAAACTTCAGTAAAAAATTAAATAAGAGAATAAGTTTAATTTTTTGTAACATTACAAATAATGTAATATTATACAGTTAGAGTTGTAGCAGAATTTTCAATCTTATTCATATCAATAAGTCACTTAGCCCCAGCCTAAAAATGATGTTTTCTGTATGTTAGAGTGACTGAACACCCCAACTTCACAGGGGAAAAACTTCAGACATATTACAAATTTCCATATCCAGGCATATTCAGAAGATTACTTTTTGTATCCATAGGCAAAAGGTGCAAACTATCACTGGATGCACATTAACTACTGATTAATTTCCAAATCTTAGCTTAAAATTGGCTAATAAGCTGCCTTTAGAAAGAAACATTCATATTCTTGTCACTTATGAACAGGTGGACCCTCTGTTATTAATTGTGGATGACTGAGACAACACTCATGGGATGAAAAATCATCATGGTTGTCAAAGGAATTAGCTTTGTACTCAGAGATTTTTATGCAATTTTACTGTGTTTAGATTTTACATAGATTCTCAACCACAGCTGAGAAATGCTCAAGTTGTAACCAGAATGCACCAGTACCAACAGTTATTTAGTCAGGGACATTTTTTTAAAGCTAAGATATATCAGGAAACCCCTTGGTTTCGTAAGAGGAGCATACAGATAGCTTTCAAAACTCCTGTGACACCGAACTAGAACTCTGAATCTATAATTAACTAATCTAATAGCAGACTTAAAAGAGCCCTGTTTGGACCTTTTTTATGTCAGAGCCAATTCATTGTGACAGAAGATTATTTTTATCAGCTTGGAGACAGCAATCTTTCTCTAAAGAAGGTACTTCCAAGGACTCAGTGTTTACAAACAAGCAGAAGCTCTCAAGACAGAACACCTCATATATAAATACATACAACTGACAGGTTGAGGATTTCACTTAAAACACCTAAAAGAAAATGAAGTTGCTTTGAAAATTCATCTCCAAGTGAGGATTGTAGAGTCAGCTTTTTGAAGATTAAACAACTTTATCAAGAAGGACATCATATGGTAGAGATTAAACTTCAAGTTCACCTGTTTGACTTCAGGTCCTTTCAGTAATTTGGCTAAATATATTTTGGCATTACTGAAAGCTGACATTATTTTACCATATCCAACTCACAGAAGCAAGACATGTTCTCTGAAGGAGGTCACATTTTGTATTTTTTTCTTTTTTAAGACAAAACATACATACCCTTAAATCTGGAGAGAAGTTGTCTGCTGAGGTGGAGATGGAGTCAGATGACACAGCAGAAGCAGATTTGGTGTGAGTGGACTGGTCTGACTGCGACGTGGAAGCGCTATAAAGAGAAACACCAGAGTGTATCAAAACTGTGCTCAAGAAGGTTCAAATGCTGACAAGTCCAGCCACTTGCTTACAGTCATATCAGGCATTTTTCACTATTCTCACACTTTCCATTCTCACTTATTCAGCCCTCAGCAGTGCTTTAAGAGAACCTGTTTTACTTGCCGTGACCAGAGATTACCAAAGCGTACACAACTCATTACTAAATCTCAGCTCAGACTGAGCCAACATTAACACAGCCACCAGCTCGTGCTGAGGAACACACTCAGTGCTCAAGGCTGGGTGAGCAGCTGCGCTGGAGCTGCAGGTTGAGCTGTAGGTGGAGAGAGCCTGAGCCATGAGGCCAGAACTGCCAACCCTTTGCACAGCAAAGGGCCTGGGGACCTGTGGCCCAGCCAGGTGACTGGACACTCAGAGACACAGCAGGAGCCAATGAACCCCAGACCATCCTGCATTTAGACTGTCAGGGTATAAAATCCCAGGGCTTCCTTTGTTTGGGGTCCCTCCTTGAAAACATCATCTCAAGCTGCTACTTTGTTATTTAGTTATTGCACCACGATTAAACTATTTGAAGGACTGGGATGTCTAAGACTGCTATAGGAAACAGGGGTTGAGATGGTACAGAAACCTGGTCTGTCTCTGAGTGTGGGGTGTGTAGCTGTGAAGGGGCTTCAGTCCCAGCTCAGGTGGTGAGAGAGCGACTGTCAGACTGGCTCCTGGACGGTTGGACAGGGAACTTTCCTTAACACTGGATCAAATCCTAAATTACAGAAACTAAGGGCCTCCATTTCAGCCTTTCAGATGGGAGATATTAGTGTACTGCAAGGGGATGAAAACAGACAGACTCCTGAACGCACGCCAGCACAGCTCCAACCGCAGCTGTACGGTGGTGGAAGAAATTCAGAACTAAAACTCTTTTTATCACACACAATTTTTCTTCTTCAAGGATATGTACAAAGCTGAGGAGAATTGAAAAGACTCTCCCAGCACATGTCTCTGGTGATATAAAATGCGATTCACTAAATAACAAAGCAAAACAAAAATCTCCTTTTTCTGTACAGCCTTCCTAATATAGCTGTAAGCAATTAAAATAAGCTTATATCTTACAGCATTTTTATGCTGCAACCTTTCCTAGAACCCCAATTGCTTAAAATTAGCATTTGATACTAAGGCTTTTAAAACCCCAAATGACTGTAAAGAAAGACCCTGTGAGGTACAAAGTTTACCCCCTGAAGTCACTATACAGCAATAAACGCTATCTGTGCCAATTAATTCCCATACTCTTACTGACCCCAGAAAGGTTTTAGCTGAGTGTAAAGACACTCTTAAAAATCAGCTATCAGACTTGGAAGCCTACTCTTGGCCAAAGCAGAATACTAGCAGGAGTATTACCGTTACTACTTATATTAATTAACATATGACAACCTAGAAATAGCTGTATCTGAGCTTCCGAAGGGCCTGGAGATCTGTTAATTGTCTGAAAATTGTTTTGCTGCTGATAGACAGCCACCAAAAGGCCAGAATGTTCCATTTTTATTTCTATTCTTTGGAGTTTGGCAAAGTATTGCACAGAGAGTGTTAAAACCAAAAAGGACTACAGAAAGACTGTGCTCTTGCTGGGATTTAGTCCTATCTGTTCAAAGATTAAAGAGTATTGGCACCTCTTTCATCCTATGAAGTAGAAACTTCAAAATGGAATCTTTAGGAACAGTAAAAAGTTATTTAAAATAAATGACACTGGTGTGCCAATCAATTAACACAATTGCACTGAATACACTTGTTGTACAAGGTTCAACAGCTAATCACTCAGCTTTCCAATGTGCTCAGCTCCTGTGGTCTTGCCAGGTAAATTCACCTAATTTCGGATGGCCAGTGGCACCTGTGCACACAACTCATGCCACAGCCACCCCATGGTCTCTGTTGAGGCAGAAAATTATCTTACACTAAACCAGCAAAACTTAAATCTGAAAAAGCTCCCATTCTTATGAATGAAAAGGCCTCATATAAGCACTGAATTTGTGTATGGTTTCACATTACAACAAATTGATAAAAAGTTGCTGCTGCTGGCAGGCTACTCACGTTCCCCTCTCCTCCCAACCCAGACTGCACACTGCTGCCATCTCCATTGTGCTGGATGGGCATCATGGGACGCACGGTTCAATCTGCTGATCTGATGGGGCAGTTAACTATTAATAAACATGAAGAGTCTTCTGTTGGGTAACAGGGCTGATTGGATTCATTACATGGCTATAAAAATCATCAGATGCAGCACACAGAGAGGGAAGGAATCTGTATCTGGAGATGATGAGGAAGGCTGAGAACACTTTGCGCACAGCGGCCTGCAGGCATGCTAAATTAGGCTTAGCACTAAACCACATTTTTACATTACTTAAATGAGCTCAGACCCCTTATGTGTTCCCTTGAAACTTCTTTCAGCCTGGTTTCTGCATGGTCAGTCTTCATTTTCCAAGTGTTCACCCTCTTGTTTGCACCTGTTTAATTAATTTGATTTTTAAAAGCATGTTTAAAAAAAAAAAAAAAGAAGCACTTAATTTAATCATTCCACAGAGCAGCACCCGTTTACTGTACAGCAACCTATAAAGAGATGGTATACAGAGTGTACTTTAAGGTACTCAAAGGTACTTAAAGTTATCAATGAAGAGCAAGCACATACTGTAGATGCCTTTATCGCTGGGTGACAAGCCTGACTCCTGTCCCTGGGTCCCCGCTGTGCCTTCTCTCACACTGGCTCCAGCCGGGGGAGCCAGAGGCTCAGGGTAAGCCTCCAGAAGCCATGCCTTCTAGCTCCCTCCCCTTTCAGGGCCCAAACTTTTGTGTATTTAAATGCATTTTAAAGGTCAGCAACTCTGCTGAGTTTACAAATCCTTTAGCACAGGTGTACGTACCTAAGCCACGGCACACCAGCAGCTTCCCTGGCCCTGTCCACCACGCAGGACAGCTTGCTCAACCAAGGGACCACTGCAAAATCACTGAGCACAGTAACCTATTGGCAGGAGCATTTGCATCAAAAATTTCATATCCTTTAGGAACAGAAAAGGGAGCTGGAAGGGCTGGACAGGTTTAGTGGAGCATGCTAGTCTCTGCCCCAAAGCTAGGACAAGCTAGACCCAAACAGCTCCCAAGAGCTGTCTGTCTAACCTGCTCTGAACAGCTCTCAGTGAGGGAGAGTGCAAACAAAAGGATCAAAATTTCACCAGTTTTTCTGCTCACATAACTTGTCTGCCCGGGTACATTCCCAGTGACTGCTTAATACACAAGCAGCGATTATCTAATCATTGTAGACCAAAGATTTTTATGAAATTGTTAATTAATTTCACTTTGCCAAACTAAGGGGCAAACTGCATTATGCAGGGGAAAAAGAAAAAGAAAAGGAAAAAGGAAAAGGGGGGAGAACCATAATCCAAAGCACGTCTGAGCTGTGAAAGTGTTTTGTGTTTGTTGATCACGCTTGGCTTCAAGTGGCTGTTAGAGAAGGAAAGCATTTGCATTTTAGAAGTGGATTTTCAAAAGCTCCCCGCACCAATGTCCCTGCGCTCCTGCAGAAACCACCAGTGAAGCCTCCCTCCAGTGACAGCAGCGGGAGCTTTTGGGAAGCGACGCCTGCACACACAGCAAACAATACCCCTGGATTATGCAGCTCGGCACAGTATGCATAGGTTGCATATGTTTGGCTTGCTACCTCTGTGTTCCTCATCTGCCATTTCCAGGGAGCTGAGATGGAAGGATGGAGCAGACAGCAGAAAGGCCGCTGGTTTGCAGCTCCCTCCTCTTATCGTTGTCAGGCAGCTGCACAGCTCCAGCTCCACTGCTTAGCAAACTAATTAATCTGATGTCCCTGCGTGCACATGAGAAGTTTATTAGTTTCAGTGGTTTAGTCAATCTTAGCTCTCCTCAGCTGCCAAGAGAACAGCACCTCAAACCACACAGTTTCATATGCCTTCGGGTGGGGGAGAGCAGGAGAGCATCCTGGGACCGGCACACAAACTCAGAGTGAGGAGACCAGAGCTCCCTCCATGCTTTGCCACCAGCCCTTCTGCATCATCTCAGGCAAATCATTTACTCATGCTTCTGTCATGGCTTCTGCACATTATCCCAGCTTTTGCCAAAGTAAAGTTAAAGCTGTCTCGTGCAATACTTCTGGCAGCCTGACGGGTATGTCTGGCATAAATTTAATGTGCTGAGGACCCCACTGAGGACATTCTGTTCTCACAGGGACAAACCCCCAACAGCTGTGGCTTCACCAGTAAGGCAACACAGAGCAGACCTGAGGGATAGCCAGGGCATGATGGGCACATGTTAGTGCTGGGTTGGGGGGCACCTGACAAACATCTGAGAACACAGGTAGGTTTGGACAGATTTCAGCCAGGATTAAAAGTCACTAGAGCTGTGCCAGTCACTGCTAGCTGAAGGTCTGCTTCAATACTACTTAAACATGCAAAATTACGGTATTATCTCTGAACCTCATTAAGGTTCTGGGGAACAATATATACTCAGTTTCACAAAATACTTTGAGCTCAGCCTACAGGAAAATAAGTGAGTTCCTGTGAGGAACCAGGGAAGACCAGGGACCTCGAGGAGCATTTCTCTTCCACATGCTTCAGGCCCAGGGAGCTCTGCATTGTCCTTGTTGATGGATGTCTGTGTTAAATACAAAAAGAGACCCCTTCAACAGGTCAAAAACACCTTCAGGGAAAGCACCTTATTCCTGTGACTGCCATGCCCATTTACTCCGCTCCTCATTCCTCCCCCACGCAAAAGCAGGAAACAGGTCTGGGATGCAACTAACACTGATCTGTGCCTTTCATCTTGGTAATTATTTTTATTATTTAAATGTTTTTCTTTGTAGACAGATTTTGAATGATAAATGAGTCCAAATGCGAGCTGTCAGCACAACGGTCTCATACAGTATCTGCACGCAGTAGTAACCCTTTGGCTATATGGAATACATACATGCAACTAATAAGAGTATTACACTGGAAACCAAGCACAGTGACTCAACTCCTGATAAAGTGTTCATTGTTATTATTAGGACTATCCCACAACATGCCAGATGGTTTTCAAACATAATTCAGACTCAGACAGATGCCCTCCGGTGGTTCCTGTTCAGGCAATTGAAAGGTATTACTGCACCCGTAGCAGAATTGAAGGCATGCCAGTGTGCTCAGCTTAAACTGTCAACAAAGATGGAAAGAAGCTGCAAACAGAAGAAGTGTCTGCAATGCACAAACTTGACCTATTAAACTATGAATGTGCAAGGGAAATATGTTGGGTGAAACTGGGGATAAAGTCTTAAGCCACTTCAAAAAGTATCATTAAATGGCATTCACCATTAATGATACAAGGCAATCTCCCTGCAATGTAAAACATGTGATTTATAAGAAAGCCTAGGAAAAGAAACAAAAACTCATAGTTGCCCATTTTTTTTTGGCAACTGTTGCACTAAGAATTTGACTATGAAATTCTTTCTTTCCTAGCATAGAGAAGCAATAGTTTTCCCTGGAAGCAGAAAGCAAAAGTACAGCTTCTGAACAGGGTGATTCAACCTTGTGAGGATCTGAGCACGACAGTGAACCCAAGTCAGGTAGAAGATAAGCACAAAGATGCAAAGAAACTGCCAGAATCAAACTGTGGAGCCCTGAAGCATTAACATGAGGCAGACGAATGTGCCATTTCTGCAGGAATGAGCTCTCCTATCTGTATCCTTACCCCTGTTGTAGGGAACTTAATACAACATTCTTCATACTCCAAACACAGGACATTTTACTTTGCTGTCTCCACACTCCAGAGGAAAGAAAAACTCCTACTAGATCTCTATGAAGAGCTTTCTGTGAACATCAGGTGTGGCGGTGGCCCAACCCACTTTCCAGGTGAATGACAAGTGGGTTGANGCCGTCGCACCGGGACCTCCCGGAGTGTCCAGAGCAAGAGGACAGCAGACGCCGCCTGCCACGCCACCGGGCGGCTAGTGGTCAGCGCGGCAATCAGGCCTAAGGATGACCACCCTATACAACCTCTTCTCTTAGGTTGTGTGACTCAAGAAAAAAGTCAAAACAACCAATTTCATGTATCACTTAAAACCGGACAATAACTTCTGGCAAAACCTTAGACAAAAGTCACAAAATGAATATGAGGTGTGATCTGGCTAAACCATCTCAGCCTATAATTACTGAGAATGGTCATTTCTGAGCAAGATCTTAGAGGTGTTCCTCATTCTGTTCAGCAAAAACATAAAGTATACATATAGTCATTCTACTACAATTCCAATCAGCAAGAACATAAATTATATACACCTTCCCAAAGTCAAGTAAATCCTATGCAGAAAGGAACTGGGTATGAAGAGGGTGGTGAGACACTGGCACAGGTTGCCCAGAGAAGTCATGGATGTCACATTCCTAAAAGTCTTCAGGGCCAGGTTTGATGGGGCTTTGAGCATTGTGGTCTAGTGGAAGATGTCTCTGCCCATGGCAGGTGGGTTGTAACTAGATGATCTTTAAGGTCCCTTGCAACCCAAACCATTCTATGGTTCTATGACACTTGTTCGGACTGAAAAGTTAAAAAGAGACTTTTGTCTTGCTTCAAAATAAGATACTGTCTAAAAAACAAACAAACAAAAACCCAGAACAAAATAAAACAAAAACAAAACAGAGACCATAAAAAGGAAGAAAAAACTATTAAGTTCTGATTCCTAAAGTTCCCCTCCTAAATCCAGGAGCAGGAATATGCACATGAATTTAACACCCAGAACTCTACAAAAAATTGATGGAACAGAAGGGAAACACCTCTGGAGAATATACCCATTTTATTTACAGTACATGCATAGGGCTTGAGGACACCTACTTTTTGTACCAATGTCTTAAAATACTAACCTGGCTCACTTCTATAAATACACAACCAAAATCAGTAGTCAGTGATGAAAAAAACACCTTTCCAGCACCTTCTTTATGAATATTCTTTCCCTGTCAGTACAACAAGCAGCTGCTTCATTGCTTGCAAAAGCGTGCCAATTACTCAGACACTAATTGGCATGAGCTGCTCACACCATTTCTTCTGTATTGAACAGAGTATTTTGTTTCAATAGTCACTGAACTGACATGGAAAACAGGTGACAAAATGCACCACTGAGCAATACAGTTTCAGAAACAGAGGTCATAAATGAGAAAAACACTGTAGAGGGCAAATTTCCATTTCCTCTCTTCCTGTTTTTTAAAAGTTTCTCATTATGTACATTCCTAAAAATTAATCAAAGTGAAAACTGCAAATTAATGATGCTGAGTGGCAAATACAATTTAATTTGGAAGCTTCAGATGCCAAGACAGCAGGGTCCAGTTGATTTGAATTCACAGCAGGGCCATGAATAGAAGCACTTGTAGCACTTGGGCAGTTCTCTTACAGATATAATGCTGCAGAGGTATTGAGTGCTCCCCGTTCACTTCCCAAACTCGGACTGACAACACTCCCTCCTCAATGCTTCCAACATTCCCGTTTCTTCGAGAGAAGAAAAAAGCAATACTGAAAAACCTCCTGGGTCATATCAGAGCAGAGGGAGACAAACCAGTGCTTGTTCCCCATGAATATGACTCTGTCCTAGCCAGTACTGGCTGAACTGGCCTAGGACACCCAGCTGTTGCCCACATCAGACTCTCCCATTTGCAGCAGCTCTGTGGATCTGTGCTAAGGCTAAGTGGTCCCCATAGTCCTTATCTGTGTATACACACATACTCCTAAGGGTCCTCATAAGTCCCTCATACACCCCTCTCCAGGCAAGCACTTGAAAGCTCAGTTGGCATCTGATAGAACCAGAGCCTTGCAGCAGCAGCTGGGCACTCTATGCTGGCTTCTACTCTGCCATGGGGCCAGAACAGGCCCTGCTGCTGTAAATAAAGTTTTAGCATTTTAACACCATCCCTCCCAGGACAGGAATCCCACAGTGACTGGCACGATGTGTGCCCATTATAACAGGCAACCGCTTTCCCAAAGAGATTGTGCTGAAAGACAAAAGAATGGTATCTCCAGCGAGCAGTGACTGGATCTTAATTCTTCACAGCAAAATAGAAAGTCCAAACAGGCTAATCCTACCTAGATGACAAATGCCACAGGAAACTACCTATAGCATGTATGAGATGCAGCCTCACCCCTCTGAGCACCCAGTACCATCTTTCTAGGCACATGCAGGACAGAGAGCTATTAGTTTCAGGTGAGTTGACTGGAACTCACAATTTTTGTAAACATTTAAAGACCCCCCTTTAACCGCTGCTTGACCTGCCTGACAACCTCAGAGGGGAAGAACTAAAAGCCATAAACAAACACACTTTCGAAGGAAAGAGAAGCACCGACTACCAGGCTGTCTCTGGCATTCAGAGAAGGCAGACATTTATATTATATAATAATGTACTGTCACTATTCAAAAGGGCCATCACCAATGTCAGAGTTTACCATCATCTGAAAGAGAAGCCATTTTAGCAAACAAATCATGGTGCATGTATGTGACAGACCTAAAATAGCCCCCCCATGCCACTTGCCTGAATGAAAAAGTCACTTCTGTTGCCAAGCAAAGCCAGGTCTCAGTCTGACTTCAGTGTTCCAAGGGAGGAAAAGGACATTTTTTAAAAGTTGATCCTTCCAAGTAGCATCCTGAGCTGAATATACAGTACATCTTTTCCCATGAGCCATAAAGAGAATGTCCTATATTTTGACCGTGAACAAGCTTTTCTAGGAATGCAAATTTTGCTCTCAATAGTTACACAATGGACTACAGTGTCACAACCACCGTTTGTGCTCCATTAGTCATTCTTTTATTATTTTTTTAACTGAAATGCACAAAAGGCCTACAGTGTTTGTAGAGCACTTGCTAAACAATAGGCTGATTGTTTAAAATATTTGCAAGATTCCAAGTATAAAGACCAACGCCCAAAGACAAATCAATATGTATCATGTAATTAATAACAGCAAGGAGCCCACAGTATCATGCTCTCATGAGTCAACAATCCAGAAGGAAAAAACCCAGAAGGACAGGAGCTATGAGACCCCTGAATCAATATTCTCTGATCAGCACAAGAAAGATAACTACAAAATTATCTGTATTCATGAGAGGAAGAAAAGGAAGTTCAGTTTCTAACAAGCTCCCAGCTGGTATGGGATGATGCTCAACTACAAGAGAAAAGAAGAAAAAAAAAATTCAAGAAGTTGTTAGACTTCCACAGGGAACTGACATTTTGACTCTGTTCCACCCATTTAATTTCAGCCCATATCCAGTGAGTCCAGAGTTAGTTACTACCTTCTGAAAACAGGCTGATAATCCAGTATTTTGGTCTGATTCCAGTTCCTAATGGAAATGTTTGGATTGTAAAATCCACCCCAGCACAAGCACTTCTGCTTGCAGCATTAGGAGTTCAGGCAGGGAGATGTGGGCAAGGCAGGCATCCCACCTTCCCAGGTAACACACAATGGAAAGGCAGCCCTGTCCGTCTGGCTCTGCCCTAGGCCTTGGGAGGAAGGTTTGACAGACTTCCTAGAGATGGTGCACACATCTGGGTCTGTGCTCCAAAGCTTAGGGGTTTCCAATCATCAGCACAGGCCCTTAGCATTGAAAATAAATTAAGACTGTAAGATGAAGAGAGGTTCAAAACACAATCCTGTTTACTGTCAACATAAACAAGGCTGTCGCTAGAACAGTGTTCCCACCTGCTCTTCTCTGTGCCTTCCTACACACTGGGTTATTGTTATGCTTTTTGGCATCTCTGGTATTGTTCAGAAGCCAGAGCCTTTGTTTTCAAATATCAGATGCTACAGAGGGCAGGACTAAACTAGAAGTGAAGAAGATCTTGTCCACCCTGAGAAAACTATTTCTAGGTCAAAAAAATATGTCTGAGGTGGAGACATTCCAGCACCTCAGGCTTCAGATGGCTGAAGCAGTGCTGCACAGGGACAGACAGAAAGCCATCAGGGAAATAGCTGATTGACAAGATGTCTGGCAAGAGATCTCTTGGGCTGTGATGAACTAGCACATGTCCTGACCTGCAGCCTTCTCCCCCAGACAGCCCCAGTAGCTGCCTCAGCCAAGGGAATCTCCATGCTGCATGACTGCTTGGGCAAAGAGGGAATTCATGAATTCGGCTTCAAGTGTTTCCTGGTGCTACAAGAACACCCATTGTCTCTTAGCCCTGCCTGTGGAAAATGCTGATTCCAGGGCTCAGGATGTCTTGTGGCAGAGAACTAAGACACGTGGGTGCTGGTGCTATCTCCTACATCAGAGCAAACTTGGATTTCCTGCTGCACCCCACAGGAGAAAGAGAGCTGGCAACATTTAACTGTCTCCACAAGCACTTTGAATGAAGAAAAAAGCCATGATAGAAATCCTACATACAATTCAAAATCACCGTTGCAGTTAATCAGTATTTATATCTACTTTATAAACATTGACACCCTTCCTTTAAAAACTCATCAAGCTAGAGAAAGTCATACAAGTAAAAAGCCATCAGGATTTTTATGCAAATTCAGACATTCCCATGCTAAGTTGCAAAAACTAGTCCAGAATCAGAGAGCAAAGAGAAATTAAAAAAATGAAACACAGAATATCAAATCTTTTGTTTGCTTGTTAATTTTTATTTTTATTCTTTAGGAAAAATCTATTAACTTGATCAAGGAAAGAAAGAAAACTAAAAATTACATTAATAAGTACTTACCTTAGGACAGAAATAAGACTGAATAAAAAGACGGATATAACTTCTCTTTTATGATTTGTATTCTGGCAGTGCCTCAATTTCTAGTTACATACTAAGAACAAGTTGTGTATAGATTAACCAAATATATGTGTACTTCTCACAGTTCATGTGCTCTCTCAGTTTTTCTTTAGCTTCCTTCCTATGTCCCTATTTAAGAAACACCTTAGTTAGAATGTAACACATATTGTTAAACTTTCTGATTTTCTTTAAAACACATACCACACAACCCACTCACCCCAATAAACTTAACACCCACGGGAATTAAAAATACCAGTGATTTACTAATCAATGACATTAGTTGTTCCATCCTGGGAAAAATCAAAAGAAGGTGGAAAGGATGTATAAATATAGCCAATCTGGAGAGTCTTGTATCACCTAGCAAAACTGTAGCACCTTGCTAAGCTTTCACAGACACTATGCAGCCACGTGCTCTGTCACATTCAGCTCAGAAAAAAAGACTGGGAACACCTTTATTCTGTTGATAGTTCAGCCCCTGCATGAAATTGGTCCCTAGCAAAATCTCAAGGCTCTAGTCAGACAAGCATTCGATAATTTAGGGGCTTTATTTCCAGAAATTCAACCTAAGATAACACAGGATGTTTTCAGAAACACAGAGCACTTGTGTGAGAACCGAGGACTGAGAAGGGAATCTCATCATTATCTCCAAGGTGGGTGCCGAGAGGATGGTGCCACACTTATGCTGGTAGTGCCGAGCGACAGGATGGGGAGCAATGGCCATAAACTAAAACACAAGAAGTTCCATCTCAACATGAGGAAGAACTTCTAGGGTACACATTGAAAACAAAGGCCTTTCAAATTCTTCTGCCTTGCAATGAAATAAGGAACACAAACTATGCATCCTCATCTGAGGATTTTCTGTACATCAGTGCTCATTCATCTGAAATGAGGGCTAATCTAAGATCACCCACAGCCACTTCCTCCTGCCACTTCTGCTTCCTCAAGCAGAAATCAGTGTATGTGAAAACTAACTAACTCAAAAAGGAGTAGGATCAATGAGGCCAGAATGGTTCGCCTCTGGCTGGTGGATAACACGGGTGTCTCTACTTTTACTTAGCCAATGGAAACCCAGGCAGTGGAGTTTAGACAACAATTCAGCCCTCCCAGAGTGGACACTGATGTCTGCTCTACTGAATTATTTGTGGAGTGTATTGAGTCCACTGAGGGTAGGAAGGTTTTAGATACCTGCTTCCCATGGAGACAGAGCAACCTGAATGAGATCCTACCCTGGTTTCCTGAAGATCAGTGTTTTGTGGCAGAGTAGTTTGTATTTGCGTTTAACTGAACACAGCCTTTTGCAGACACCAGAGAAAGCAAAGGGAAAGAAGGAAATGCAAAAATGAGAGAATATAACATATTTCTCCAACTTGAGAGAAGCTTTATCCAAAACAATCTGCATATATTCATGACATCCTTCTTATCTAGGTATTCCCTTGTGTTGAAAATGAAACAAACTTTTTCTGTAAAGGAAGAACTGACGTGCCCTCCCTTCCTATCTCCATTTTTGCTTAAATGCAAAACTTGTCACAAGTTACTATTTTCACTCCTCTGTCAAACATGGCTAAAATGTCCAAATGTTACAAAAATTATTAGTGGATAAACTAGGCAGATATATACACATACATGGAGAAATGGGACTTAGGAAACCAGACTACAAATCTGTGCTCTCCTCTCAGTTGCAAATATATTTAGTTAACATGTGAAAAAGAGGAATGCTGTGAGTTAAGAAATAGCTCCTTCCTTTTTTGGAGTTGAGAACAACCCAAATTCAATGCTCTCTTTGCCCTTACCACAGTGATGGGGAGGGAGTTCTGTGTAGGTGGTTACATCTGAATTACTCACTGTAGGCTCTACTTAGAGTCACCGTGGAGAAACTGAGATGACTCATTCTTCCTCATTGTCTACAACAACAACAACAACAAAAAAAAAAAAGAAGAAAAAAAGAAGAAGAAAAAAAAGAAAAAGGAAAACCACCAACCCAGAGACTACCAGAACTCTGTATCAAACCAATCAGATGAGAAAAATCTCATGCAGGATGCCTATATTTTTCTTTATGCAAGGTGGAAGCAGAAAGTGGAATCAGAATGTGGAATCTAGAATCAGAGTATGTTTTAGCAAAAAAAGGTGAACTGTCTCTGTGGTGCTGGAGGCAGCAGTGATCAGCAGAAGCTGTACCCAAACAGGTGGGAATACTGAAGGCCCAAGACTGCTTTGCTGGCAGAAGTCCTGAGCACATCCACCAACAGATCCCCCATATCCTCCTTCTCACACCTCGGTATTTAACGACTACTCTGCTAGAATGTTGCTTCACCTTTGAGGAAAAAGACTTGGAAAGTACTCCCTCATAAGGTGTGGGGGTTCATTTTCAGCGTGGGAGTGAGATATCCATTCTCAGACTAGAAGACACAGCCTGAATTTTCAAGAACAGTCTACTCCAAAAGTCAGCTTGGGTAAAATATAAGCAGAATATCCCACATTTTTCATTTCCTTCCTGAGAGGTTCTACTTACGAATGAGATGTTGATCAGTTTGGATTTGTGAAAGGTATCCATCTGCTGGTTAAATCAACTGATTTTGACAGTCATCCTTCAGCAGTTCATCTCTGGTACTACAGGTCCCAGTGACCTGCCCTTACCTTCAGCATCTGCTCTCCACAGCAGGCAGTCAGGCCCTTCAACCTCACAAGTGTAACCAATTCGTTTCCAGCCTCCAGCCCTTTCATGAGCAGATTTAGCAGAACCTGTTCATGAGGGCAGTCCTACTACCAAAGTGCACAATCCTTCTCCTCAAGAAGACCACTGAGCAGTGATAACAACTGAACTCAACAACAGGATTTATTAACACAGCAATAAAAACAGCACTAACGCTTTATTTTCACTAAAGGCAGAAGGTACGAATGAGGCTGTGGTTCAGCTCAGTAATTCATATATTAGTGCATTTTGTACCGGGGTAAAAACACAACGAATACTTTGATCACAAAACACCAAACAATGATCAGAGGTATTTTCACTCCAGCAGTTATATTTTGTACAGAAAAAAACAGTTGGGTTAACTTTACCCCTATCATTCAGTATTGCCATTGTTCTTCATAGGTCATAAGCTTTGTAGTGAATTTTCAAGGGCTCAGGACTTGTCACTTTTGCTTTGCCTGGACTTTTCTTGGCCTACTTGTAGCTCTGGTTTAACTAGTTTAGGAATGACTGCAATTTCTGTAACTGGCCAGGTATGTATATCCCCTCTGTTTTATTTTTGTTTGTGTGTAGTACAACCACAGTTTTGCACAGACAGCAGTAAAAAGCAGCTATTCTATATAGAATATTTACCACTAACGTAGTAACTTTGTAGAGAGAAATACAACAGCGTGGTACCAGAGCAGAGGACTGGAGAAGTGGAGACACAGGGTGTGGCATGGAAGAGTAGAGGCACAGGATGAGAAAAGGGGCACAGGCTTGGCATCTGAGACCATGGCCATAAACAACTCACCAATGGTCAACAAAAGAAATGCAGACCTAGAGCTGGACAAAACTGGCTTCAGAGGTAACAAAGAAATAGTATCTAATACCCATAGAAGCAACTATGTATAGCAAAAACTCAGATGCAATGTGGAACTGCAGACCAATAAATAAGAGAGATAGGTGTAAAGTTGTTTTACCAAACACTCTGAAATGACCCCAGGTGGATCCTACAGTAAAGAAAGAAAGAAAGAAGTCAACATGATGAACCTCATACTTCTCCCAGCAAAGGACTCCAGATGCTGACAATTTGCTCTAACGCCCACTCCCACTACTACCAGAATAAAATCAGCAACCTTGGAACCCAGAGGAGCAGAAGACAGGTGAACGTAATACTAGGAAGAGGGGTAGAAACCAAGAACTGAATGTATGACAGTTTTAACTGCATCATTATTCTTTCTTTTTCTGTAATAATTGCATCTGGACTAATCATGATTAGACTTCCAAAAATTCAGTTACACTGAGAATAAATTCTTTGCTATATAAAAACGCACTGCCTTTTTGCCCATGAACGTCTTGAGTGCAACACTTTGTATGGACATGTAGTCTCTACATCACAGTAAATAAATCCAGATAAAAACATTGTTTTATTCTAAACAGGTGTTGCCAGTCTTCCAAGGACAAAGAAAAAAAACCCCATAAACGCCTGTTTTTCCAAACAGTTCAGCAGAAATATGATCGCACACCCACACCTGACCCAGACCAAATTTGAATCATTGGGTGACCCAGCATTAATGATTCTGGAGCCGTGGCCAGAAGACTACAGAAGCCAGATCTGTAAAGTGGGAGCATTTGTACAGAGCTAACAAAATTATTAGAAAATCACCTTGAAGGGGTTATGGACTCAAAAACTGCTAACACTTTCTCTTCATCAAATATATCAGGGTTTAGAAAGCAACGGCAAAGAATTCATGGTGCAGAGAAGCAAGAGAAAAACAAAGAAAAGAGCTACCTTGAAATCACTGAAAAATTACTGAGTGAGAACATTCTCTGGCAAAAGTAACTACAGATGGTACGAAAGGGAACAGCAAATACTTGAAAAGTTCCATTGATTTTTTGTGGCTGTCTTTCACTGATTTTTTTCTTCAATTAGCTCCCAGTTAGTGGGGCAATAAAAGAGCCAGATGTTATTTCAGTTAAAAATGAAGACAAGGTAATTACTGTGACAGTGTCTCTCCTGTATTCTCACTTCCCTGGGTTATCCCAGACACCTCTACAAACCAAGCACTTCATTCTCTTCCTGTCACACTCTTCCCTCATGGTGGAATGGGCTTCCCATGGACAAATAAAAAGACTTTTTCATGTGCTGTATTACAATTACTCTTGTACATAACATCCATATATCAAGGCGACCTCTGGACTGTTTTTTTCATTTCTAATGAAGGCCTGTTGTTTGTTTTCCTTGACTAAGCTTTCTGGTAACACAGAATGTCCTGAGTTGGAAGGGACCCACAAGGATCACTGAGTCCAACTCCTGAGTCAACAAAAACCCTATGGTGTATGGATCAGCTCTCTTTTTACACTGCTGATACCTTCAGCCCTGAAAAACCAGTATGAGTAAAGCAGGTCATCAGGAAAAGATTAACGAAAAAGAAGATGTGGACAATCGATCTGCTGAGCCATTAAAGAGATATTATGACCTTTCCAAATGCAGTTCTTGCCTGTATACATGAGGTGTAAAAGAATTAGCAAAGGAAGGGAGATGATAAAACATCAGAAATAGGTAACAAAATATGTTCAAGACAGGTGTTAACCTATCAGGAGTACAATCATGCAACGGATAGGAATTGTGTAACTTGACATCGTCAAGTCATCCTCAATCTTAAAATTCAGGTTCTGTAATTGCACCTCTGCTGTAAACAGCCTGTAGTTAAGGAACTATGTGTACAACTCAGAGCTGTCTAGCAAACAGACTGCTAGTCATCATGGCACGACCACCTCTCTTCAGAGAAGGCAGTGCTTGATGAGACCCAAGAGAGTCGTGTTCTGAGCCTAGCTTCCCTCCTTGCCAGTTGTCAGATCTCGCCTTATGTCTCCACTGCAGTTTCTCATCTCATCCTTCGACTTTCTCACTCTGTGCCCAATCTCTCAGCAAGGAGTCTCGGCACTCAACTGCACATCCAAGAGCTCAGTAAAATTACCCATCAGGCATTATTAAAAATAGAGTAGTCCTGGCTTAGGCACAATTAAATAGCTGGTCCCCATCTCTTCAACACAGAAAGCATCACCATCTGTACAGCAGCTAGAACTTTGACACTGCAAATTTTTATGAGGCCTTTAAACACCAATGTAACCTTAATTACAATACAATGAACAGGTGAGCATCAATCATATTTTATATTCTCAAATGAAAAATACTCTTAAACCCAAATATTTCTGTCATCAATAAAAAGCATTTTATTGAATGGTCAGAACTAGAACAAAGAGATGTGCATGTGCCGGACAGAGGAAAACTTTAGAGACTGAAGGTCTCACACTCCGAGATAAGTAGAAATGGTTTCTGCTGAATGCAGTAGCAGAAATGTGCATAGCAAAGATTGCTACTAAAAACAATTTGCGAATTCTTTAGAGGCAATGGTTTCTCTTCACAAGTGCACTGCTATAAATTAAAGGCTCTAAAGCTTTTTTCACTAAATGTTATTTTCATTATTTTCTGCCCCAAACCCTGAGACTATGAAAAAGATTCTCCTCACTTTGCAAATCTATAAGCAGGCAAAATTGCTGTTTATCTTCACAATACACAAAAAACCCACCCCTATCTCAGAATGGACTTCAGTTGCAAGTAAGTGCTAGAAATTATCACTCATTTATTAAAATCAATGATAATGAGCCCATCTAGAGTCGCTAATTGGTTCTAGGCATAGTGTTAAGTTCCTGAGATGCAAAACCAGTTTATTATCAACACTCATCCAGCAACATACTTGTCTTTAATGGTAACAACTCTTGAGAAATCCTGCTTTGCACTTACAAGAAATTAAACGCAAGAAATGCTCTCAAAGCCCTTGAGGAAAATGACAGCTACTCGCATTTCACCGAACACCAGAACTGGCAAAAATCTTCCCTTTCAAACTCTGACTTCAATGACTCATCACAAAACAACTCAATCAGCAAAGCTCATACATCTGGTAGCAATGTGGTGCTACAGCTAAAAGCCCTCCTCAGCCAACTGCTCACAGACCCAACTCCTTCCAGCATCACTCTCAGCCATGGGGAAAGAATTCCTTCAACATAGCCTTAAATCAGACCAGGTATTGACAGGGCCTTATTTGAGACAAGAAGGGAGTTCATACCTCATGGAGTTATTGGTTCAACAGACCTTGCTGCATTGATTTACACCGAGTTTATGTTTTCAGACTTATCCCTGCAAACATAAAGACAAGAAGCATGATTGTTCTCATGTGCTTCAGTAAAAGTGCAGTGCATAGGATCCACCGCGTCTGCAGACCTCTATGGATGATAAACACCAGAAGAAAGGTGATAACAAGCAACAAAGAAAGCGGTAACATCAAGCATTGCTACAGTCATGCTGGTAGGAAACATCTACCCACTGCCTTATCTTTCTCTCATTTTATACTGATGTTGAAATATCACTGACATCTCCTATAGCAGTTTTTTTACAGTACAATCACCTCCACACTTTTGCACAGGCAATACAAATTTATCTTCAGCAGACCTAACAGAAAGCCTCTTAGATATCTTACTGGACTATTGTTCAGACTGAACTGTGATATGGTTTTTCTGAGGAATACAGAGAGATGCATGCTCATTCAGAAACTACAGAACATAACCACATAGACTGCATGAACAAAATGCCTAAACACATTTAATGAAAAGTAAATATCTGAAGTTTGCCACCACTTTTTTTCCTAAAGTCATGTGTTCTGCTAAAGTCATACACGACTCTGTCTGGCTTTCCTTTCATGAAAGGAAAAGATTATGGTAGAATTGTTTTGGCTGCTCCTTTGAATTCCAAAGGTCAGAGGGTCTGTACGCCACCTCAAATTTGCAAAAACAAGAATACAACAAACCCACCCACAAATTCATTTTCAGAATGGTCTTGGAAGAAGTCTGAATAACTAGCAGAGCTGAACTGTGTTTATCACTCACTCACTCACTCACCCAGGATCCTCAGGCCATTCTAGAGATAAAAAAGCAGTCCATAACACTGAAAAAAGCTCACTGTTCTGGACATAACCATACTGTAGCTCATCAAACATTTGAATCAGTGTTTTACCTCACTCCTTCTTCTGTCTCATGGGTTGTTCCTGGACAGACACTGCAGACACACAAGCACTTCTTGCAAGCTGCTAGTCAAATACCACCACAGCTCTTTATGAGTAGCTGGGTCATGGTCATGTGTCTTCCATGAAAACAGGATGGAAGGGGAGAGTCCAGCCTAAGTGCTGACCCTTGGAAACCACAGAGAGCTGCTGAACCTAGTGCTGTGCCGCACAAAGCCAGCACTGGGTGAGACGGCTGAGACTTGAAAAGCAGAATAGCTGTTTCAGCACTACTGTGAGGGCAGCTGAATTAATTAGCTGTGACCTGCTCATCTGAAACTAACTCGGTATTTTCACAGAGAGCTGGTGATTTTTTACCCTGTACAAACAACTACACTGTAAGTCTCATTAGGAGTTTTTCAAATGTTTTTCTAGTTGTGACAGAAAGTAGGTAACATTTGTTTAATTATTCCTACATTTTCCTCAAGGACCACAGGTATTGCACATTACTAGGGTCTATTAAAATATCAAAGCAACTTTCACTGTCAAATGCCCTTATTGCCATATCTCATGTGCATTATTGAAAGACAAACCTTTAATGTTCTTCAAGGCACTTATTCGAATGTGAGCAGCCTTGTGTATAAGTAAACTCTATCAAGCATGTCTACTTGAGGAGCTAGATCTTAAGCACCTGTAGAAATAATAACACTTCCAACCTGGAGCTGAGAAAACCCAAAAAATGCACTCCTGTATGTATTTCATACTAGCAACTTTCCAAGTCTTCTAAATCTTGCATGAAACAATTCAGTAACTACAACTCAGTAAGGCTTCACAAGGCTAGGTAATGGTGATTCTGAGAGGAGTGACCTTTGAGTCATTTTTTGGGTTTTGTTCCTTTTAAATAAAATGGATTATAAAAACTGATGACAGCATCTTCATGATTCTTAGTGTTCCTCACATCATCCCCAAAGCTAACTTCTTTTAAACAAAATCATTTGGTGAAAATGTGTCATAGGTTACAATTTGAAGCTGGTCTAGCTGTTGGATCACAATCACAGAGATTAAATAAGTATATTTCAATGCATACAAATAGTCCAATTAGCTTCAGAGAATTATTCTGATGTATAAAATCAGATTGCAGTACAGCTTTAATGAAAAAAACCCGATAAAATCAAACTACTGTCCAATTCATAGACAATTATTTATTTGTGCATACGCATCACTAGATTGCCAAGGGAAGCTGATAATAAACATTCTGAAGGTCACCAGGCATCTCTCATTACAAGAACCTTGTTTTATTTTCTTGTAATTTTGCCCTAATCTTGAATCATTTCAACTAAAAAGCTTCACAGCATACACCAACTCAAGATGAGGGTCTTTTTATTAATAATTACAGATGAAAAACATTCACCTATTTCAAATACCTATATTTTGTTTGGAGTACATTAAACACCCCCCAACTGGCTAGCTTTCTTCTATGGGTTCTAGATGTTCAAGCAGAGACCTGAGATTCTGAAAGCTTTTGAATAAGCTTTTTTTACATCCCAAGAAATCCGTTATCTGGGCCTTTCTAGGGCTTGGAGGACACAGCCTTGTGCATACTCAAAAGAAACAGATTTATCATCTCAATTTCCCCACGGTTCCATCTGCACAGGGCATGCTGCCGAGAGGCTCAACAGGAGCTTCCTTGTAGCCACTGGCTCTTCTGAGTTAAGCTCTCTTTAGTGTCTGTAGGCCTCTTACAGTGAATGACCTCCAGATGGGTCCAAGTTGCCTGTGCTGATGCAGAGATAAAAAGAAGAATATACTGGGTCAGTTAGGTAAGGGCGAAAGAGGCCTGCAGGCATCTGGCAGGGCACTGGTAGAACTGCACAAGGAAATCACTACAGAGAGCAGGGAACAGAAGAATTTGATGAAGAAGGGTGAAATAAGGGTCAGGAGTCATGAAGGACCCAAGAATGAAGAAACCCGAGTGCAAACTGGGTGCTGCCTGCCTGAGGAGCAGCTGGGTAAAAGCCAAGCATGTGAGTTTGGAGATGCTGGCAACAAAGCAGCCACCAGCATCTTGGGCTCTAAGAACAGAGGCAGAGCCAGGAGATCCAGGGAAGGATCCCCCTCTACTCAGCTTTCAGCAGAGCATTTCTGGAATACTGCATCCAGGCATTAGTCCCACAGTGCAGGAAAGTCACTAGGGAGCTAGAGGGAGTTCAGGGAAGCACCACTGGGATAGCAGGGCTGAAGCACCCTGCCTGTGTGGAGAGACTGGGGAGAGACTGCTTTGGGGGACCAAAAAAGCAGGCCCAGTGCCACCAGTGCCACTGGAAGATATACAGGAGATGCCGATGGGCTGCCCAGAGAGGCTGTGTGCACTTCACCTTTGAAGGTTTCCAACACCAAAGTGGGTAAAAGCCAAAAGTAGCCTTATCTGATCTTAAAGCTGTCTCTGGTATGAGCAGGAGGCTGGACTCAGGGATGCTGAGATCTCTTCAACTTCAGTTATCCTGTGATCCTGCAACTTGTGCATGGCAAGGGCAGCCAGAATGGGACAGAACAATCTTCAGCAGCCATCAGGTCATCCTGATCCCAGGATCTACCACAACACCAGGGCTTCCCACATCACCAGCCCTATCAGACTCAGCGCCTGCCCTTGCTACCCTACTGCAACCTCTTTCATCAAACACAAGGCCCAAGCAGGATGTGCTTTTCAGTCACAAAATTCAAATTTCACTGATAGCCCGTGGAGGCTGGGAAGAACACCAAAATCTCCTTTTGGCTTCCATGGCTTAAAGACCTTGAATATTACCCACATGGCATTACAAGCCATTCAGACCCCAAAGCCAAGCTCTCAGAAAAAGCCATGATGGCAAAACCACAGACGCTCAACATGCCACAGGAAATTTGCTGCTGAAGAGGACAAGGCCTGGCGTGGGCATGACAGCGTGCTGAAAGGCAGCTCCCAAGTGGGTGCCGCGCCTGCCCTTCCAGCAGCGCTTACCTGTGCTGCCTCTCTGCCAGATCCCTCCACCGCAGGCACCAAGGGCAGGGGCACTGCTCTGGCTACGCACGGATTTACGGAGAGCCTGGTGGGAGTGGCACCTCCTGCTCTGACTAAAGGCTTGAAAGACAGAGCGGCTGTGCCGCAGCCGAGCAGAGCCCACGCCTGCCTTCCTGCTCCGTCACCCCACAGCCACCCCCAGCGCAGGGACACCACAGCAGGAGAGACCCCGGGGAAACGCAGGAGCCTCCTGCCCACGGAGGGAGCAAACAGCACCNGCCGAGCCGCCGCGGGGAGCGGGGCAGCGCCGCTGCCAGCCCTCCGGGCCGCCCCTCCGGTGGGCGTGGAGGTTGGTCGTTGGGGTGCGGAGTGGTCTGCTGTCTCCGTTTTTGTCTTCTTGAGAACCAAAGGAAGGTGGTAGCTCCCGGGTTCCATCCCCGGAGCAAGGTGGTAGTTCCTAAGAAGAAAGAAATGGTCTCTCTCAAGCATCCCTCTTGAAGTCAGCTCACCTGCGTTAGGCTTTCCAGTTGGGTTGCGTGACCATAGTTAAAACAGTTGTGCTCCTCTCATTTGTGATTGCCCGTATCTGCTCGAGAATCCTCACTGGGTCTATCCCTCAACTGGATGGAGCAGGGGCTGTGGAAGGTGGCAGGTCTCAATCACACGAGTCAAGGATGCAGGGTGCTGGCACGGATCCTCTGTGAAGTTACCCGACTGAAAGCTCAAATGCATCTGTGGCGATCTGTGCCCGGAAGGCTTTGCAGGCACAGCTCGGTGTCAAGTGTTCGGCAGGAAGAGCCATGGTACATTCAGTTCCTTGAAGCAATCGAAGAGCGAGAGAAAAGCTCTTGGGATTGCTTACAAAGACTGAGGAACTGCATCCTAAGCCTCCCATATCAAGGATGCAGATGTCTTTCAAATGTATAGCTGTTTTGGCAAGAATCTCATGAGGCAAAAATAATGAACCACTGGGGATGTGTTAGGACGCAGGTGGGTTTCCAGAATGGCCTGCTTGTTAGTAAAGAGCACCTGGTGTCATGAGCATCCATCCAAAGGGGCCTTCCTGTATTAAATACTACCTCAAAACAGGATAAACCCTGTATCTTCTAAACATCTGAATACTCTGTGGCTGTAGAATGGTTACTGAAACATAATCCCTCTTCATGCTCCAAGGAGTAAATTAGTTGATGTGTTTCTCTCTGTTGTTTCCCATTGTGTTCCTGTTGTCAGAAGTCATGCAGGATGCTGAAGCAGGTTCACAGCATCCTCACCTGAGCCTGCGTGATCCAGCTGTGAAATTGCCTCTGTTGCTCTTTCCTTTAGTCTCTATCAGCTGCTGTTGAGCAAGGTTGATGTGGGATGGTTTTGAAGCTGGTTTAAGCTTGAAAATACAGCTTTGTTGGAGCAGGATTTATTTTTGTATTTTTCATTTAATCTTCTGAACAAAAAGTTACTAAATTGGCAAATGAGTTTTTGGGGGAGGGAAGGTTTCAGCCTAGAAAATTGAGTTTTTGGAGGCTTTTCTAAAATGAAAACTGTTTTATGGTTAAAAGAGAGATCCTTGTTTGAAAAATAATCTAATTGCTAGTGGTTTATTGCAGCGTTAAAATCCCAACAAAATGCCTCAACATCATTACAATTAAAAGATCCATAGACCTGTGCTGATTTTGTTCCAGCTATAAAATTATTTTAAATGTTCATCTTTTTTTCTCCCCTCTGGTTAGGGGCAATGAACATTTGAAAAGCACAATTTATTAATAAAAACCGAGGTACTAATGACATACCGTCTCCCTGCCTCTTCTGTTTAGCTTTCCATCCACACCTGCGTCTGCCGAGCAGATGGTGTCCTCTGTGGGGACATGCGGGCAGGGGGTGCTGTGGCAGCAGTACTTCAGCATCTTTGGTAAGCAGTCGGGCAGTTCTGATAGCCTTTTCCCACTGGTGCGCTCTCTTCCCAGCCTTTCTGGGGATGGAGTTCCTAGCGATAGTAACCCTTGGGAGAGGTCAACGCTGTAGAACCAGCACAAAGCAGTGCATGTCTGCCTTTCAAATCTTATCAAATAGCCTTGTGGTGAGTTGGTATTACCTCTATTCCATCTGCTAAGCTTAGTGTGATAGAGGTGCAGTTGTTTAAAAAAAGTCAAGTAGGAATAAAAACAAAATATAAAACTCCATTACCATGTGAAAGTATTAGAGTGCCTTCCTTTCTTCCTAATTTGCTATTGATGTGGCATCTCTAAGTAGTTTATTGATGAAGTGCTCTATTTGCTTTTCACTGCCCTGTTTTGTTCTTGGCCTTATCCCCAGGGCCTGTGAAACCCTTTAGAAATTCCCACTGGTGCTTTGTAAATGAGAACAAAGCTAATCACCTCCTGGATCTGTCCTGCTGCTGAAAGAAACTAGCAGTCTGCTCAGTGAGTCTTTCTGCTCAACAATACCACATTTTCAAAGTCAGTCAGAATATTCTCTCTGTGAAGTGTATCTCAGGGCTCTTAAAAGTGATGGAGAATTAAATAAAGTCCTGACATAACCAAAACCAATTAAGGACAATTTGCAAGACTGTTGTATAACTGATGCAAAATAAGTGTAGTTCAGTCTGTTAACCTACTTTTGCTTGCCACATCCCTTACCATTATCTTACAAGTATCATCATTTGGGTTTGTTGTTGTTTTTTTTTTTATTTTTTTTATTTTTTTGGGGGGGTTGGTTTGTTTGTTTGTTTTTAATGAGAGAATGTTCTGTCATTTTGTGATTTCAACACAGGAAACAGTAAAATAAAATTAACATCATGGATAAGTAATAAAATTATCTGTGTTCATCTTTAATGCTGTGTGGCTGACACAGCTGAATGATATCTGAAAGTGAGAATAACAGGGAACTTCCTTGAATCAAAGGTGTAAAAGATTAAGTCCAAGTAAAAGACGAGCAGACATCCTTCAATACTTCCTGAAATTGTATGTGGTTGTAGCATATACAAAGTGAAAAATACATAGCCCCAGGCTTTCTTAGGTGTTTAGAGGCTGTCAAAGCTGTGGTGAACACAGCACCAAGAGGATAATTTTATGTACCACGTAAAACGTGATTAAGTGAGGGGAGGTAAGATGTTTGCTTCAGACCTTCTGGGTGAAAGTGAGATGCTATTTGTATCCATTGTATTTAAACTATGTGTCTGTTGAGTTAGGGGCTTTCTAGCTCTGTGTGTATGTGTGGTCCATACATCTGCTGTATGAATATGCCAGATGTTATGAATCCAGATGTTCTCATTACTAGATTAGCTCCTGAGCTTTGCTGCTGCACAGCCAAACAGAGGTCTGTTGTGTCTCACACTGTGAGCACAGGGACAAAACTAGGGACAGTCACACATCCCAGACATCCTGGCACAACCTTTTGCAGGGGTCTTGTGGGGGTGTTTGGTCATGGTCTGTGACTGCTTGACTGAATGTCCCTGGAGCAGAGGAGGAATCATGCTTCTACAGTGGTCAAAGGGTAGGCCATGGAGCAGGATCATGTACTCAAATGATCCACTCTGAGAAAGCTTGCTCCCCTGCGGCAGGCTTTGTCATAACCTGTCCTTACATGGTACAGCTCATGAGACATTCCTCTCCCTCCCCCTCTTCTCATCACACAACTCATCCCATGGTTGAAAGGCCTATAAATAATAAGGGAGTGAGAGCTCTAATCCCTTCTGAAAATTATCGCCTTTGTCCCCTTTGCTCCAGCCCCAACATTCAAATCTTATCCATCCTAAAACTAGCTCTCTTTGCTGCAGCTCTATGGATCTCCCATATTTTTGCCATTATACTCATATATTCTTGTGCCCTCTTAGCACATTAAATAGTTCATGGCAAAGGCAGCTTCACACACTGTGCCTTCTCTGGTCTAGTCCCCATCAATGAGTCCAACAAATTTGCAGCATGACTCAGTCCCATAATTGTTCTGAAAACCACACAACCAGAGACACCCTTGTCTCTCTTTTGATTCACTAAAATGGTTCTGAGATTTATTACATTTTCTTGTCTCCTTGATGTACAGCTTAAGGGCACTGGGCAGCTGATAAAAGATTCTCAGTGCCTTGGGAAGGGCGGATTGTCACTGGTGAGATCCCACTGTGATGTATGATCATCAAATCACACTGGAGGTGGCATGTGTTCCTTTTGTCAAGCCCCATCAGCTGATAAAGTATGAGGTCAGAAACAGCAAGAGCTTTGGCACAGGCAGAGAGGTTGATGAAGAACAACTCACTGTGGCTGTGATTTGGTGCTAGAGCTGCTTGTGGTTGCAAGAACATCTGTTACAAGATGGTCATAGGGTACATGCACACATTTGGTCCTGCTGATACATGATGCCTGTGCCTGTTGAAGTTGGAAACTAGTCAAAACAGAGGGTCTTACAACTTACAGCTACACTTAAATTGTCACTGTGCCTCCAAGGTTACTGTACTTCTGGTTAACCTGATCAGAGAGGTCATCCCAGCTCACCCACAGTGTGCTTCTTTACTGGCTGTGATGGCACCCCCACAGCGCTTTTGCCTTGCACCCCCTCTGTGTTTGACAGAAGCAAAAGCTAATGATCAATGACCCTTTAACACTTTTTTTTGGTCACTTAATTGCTTTTTATTTTTTATGCAGTCATGCAGGTATTGATGCAAGGTGCGCAGTCATGCAGGTATTGATGCAAGGTGCTACAGACATGGGACTCTGGACTCAACCTGGACCTAATCCTGTATGCTATAGCTTGTTATCTGTTTATGAAGCACTTCTGATGGGCAGAATATTTATTCTCCCTGCTGCTCTGTCTATGTACTGCTTTCTTGTCCTCACTCCCACCACCAGCTCATGGCTGCCCACAGAACAGTCAGGAATTAAATATGCCACAGGCTAATAAGTACGTCAGGATCCATCCCAATGTGTGCTCAATGTGTACAGTCTGCTGGAGTCAGGCAATTCACCTGGCTTTTAATTGCCTTATGCTTTTAATTCTCGATGGCCTGTGCATTATTGCAGTGCTCTGTAGCCTGTGTTTGCTTACAGCTACATGATGGTACTGGCACAGTCCAAGGCACGGACTGTAGTGCTGAGCAGACAGGGAGCCTGAGGGTGCGGGCACCTGGAGAGCTGCAGGCCTCAGGCTTTAGGGGCAGGACTTCCACTGCATGCTGCAGAACACACAGATCAATTTTTTGTGTCAATTCAAATAAAGCATCTTTTCTCCTGAAGGGCTAAATACATCACAGCAGCTGTCTGGCTGTCTACAGGTTTGGGCTGTTGCACTCCAGCAACTCCTTGGCATCTGTGTGATGGTCTCCAATCTGGCAAACATGAAGAAAGAATTACTCACAGGAGTTAAATTTGAAATTTCTGGTGCTTGTTAAACCACTACTGCTGGAAATAAATGTATTTCCAGAAGTTGTAGGATGATCAGGCATGAAGGAAGGATGTAGGGGAAAGAATTGGTTTGGTACTATCAGACATTAGGAGGATGTCCAAAGTCTCAGCACTTGTAGCCTCTGAGATGGGGCAAGGTGTTCATATGGAGGAGAAGTCTCTGTACCTCTTGGATCTCAAATCTGTGTTTTACAGTTCTGATTTATACACCAATTTTCAAGCATTCATTTTAAATTAGGTAATTTTATGTCTACATTGTCTGAAATAGTACTGTCTATATTGTCTGTGTGCACACAGACCTCAAAGTGAGATTTTAATCTGCCACTGCTATGTTTAATAGCTGCAATTAGGGAAATGGTTAAGAATACTTGATTTTATCGCATTTATACTTCCTTTTCTGTTAAGGAAGATACACATTTGTGGTAGTGTTTTAGTGAAACACAGTAAAATGTAGATGATAAGATCTTCAGATAATATTAAAAAGGAGAAGGACACTTCTAGAATATAAAACACAGTAGAAATGAATTCCTTTTGGTTTCCCTTTTATTTACCTTGATGGCTCAAATTTCCATGTGGAAGACTCATACTTTCTTTCAAAAGCAACAGGGTGTTACGCTCTAGTGATGAAAGGGCGGGGAGTTGCAAGCTTAATGGTGAGTGCAATAAAAATGAAGTATTGAGAGTGTTTGATTGTCTGCTCTGTGTAAGTTACCTGTCTGCAGTGTGTGAGCTATAGAAAATGTTCAGGAAGGTACTGAAGACACATTAAGCCTATGGATACAATGAGGGAAGAAAGTTTTTGCCACTTCCAATGGAACTAAAATTTGGAAAAGGCAGATCACGGGGTGTTAACGGGGTCAGAGGAGAACCAGGCAAAATATTGCAGGGATGAGGCAAGACTGCTCCAGAAGGAACTGGTTCTGGTGTGAGCAGAAGCCAGTTTGCTCTGCCTGGCTCCATGGCCAGTGTCCGCCTGACCACTTTTTATTTTAGCGATGTGGACCTACCCAGGGAGTTGTTTCTCATTGATTCCAGGGCCATTTCACACCATGTGTGAGGATGCTGGGCAATGCTTCCAGGAGCACCAGACAGCTGGAAAGGGAAGTGTGTGCTTCTCCCAAGAAGGTGGTAGTGAGTGGCTAGTCAGGAAAGTGCACAACTTCAGGAGCCTGCAGTGTCCTACAAGTGGTCTCAGACTCTCATTTTGACATGAGCTGAAAGGACTGGTTGCTGTTACCGTTCTCCTAGGCATGATCAGTGCTGCCCTCCTCTTGAAGGTGGCTTTAGATCATGAAAGGACCAGCCAGCTTTTGTCCATTCTGACACTTGTTTGATACAATACATCAATCCTTGTTGTATTCATCAAATTGCAATGCTATGTGTACCAAAAGTTAGGAAATGCCTGGTTCTCAAATTTCCCAGTATAACCTAAAGGAATCCCACTCAGACATCCCATCTCAGTGCTGGATGCAGGGAAGATTCAGGACAAAAGCATAAAGGAACTGTGCAATTAAACACCAGTTTTATGCCTGCACTTAAGTGCAGGCTTCACAGGCAACACCAAATATGCCACTTATAGTTCAGCATTTGGATGTCAACTGCTTTTACCCTGCATAGCAAGGCTCTGATGCAGTGCTGAAATATAAGCAGTTTGTGAAGGCCAAAATTAAGCATTAATTCTCTTATGTGAGTGTAATAAGTTACCTTACTGTTATCTACAGTGAGTCACCTCTGAACCTTCAGTACAGTAACTCAGAGACTTTGGTGATCTTGATACCCTCATTCTGCTTGTGCACGTCTGTATGGTTGGAGTCTGGGATGTTCGAAAAGGATTGCTGTCTCATGTGTTTGACTCAAAAGATAAGAAGGAGCACAATCCGGTATCCTCTTTCCTGCCCTTGAAGGACAAGGGCCTCAGGCCCCCACAGTTTAGGAGAATAAGATGGACATATGCTGCTGGTGGTGAATGTCTGAAGGAAGATGCTAACCATCATTCTTTAGCTGGGGAATTTTTGACCCTGGCAAGGAAGGAGAAGGATGAGAAGTGAGTTTTAGTGCCAGATTTGGCACTGCTGTGGATGGAGAACAAAGAAACCTAAGGCAACTGTTCTTTTTTTTTCCCCTTCTCAGGGATGGCATCCCTCAGTCCGTCATGGGGGCCCCAGGGTGATGTGACAGCATGGTGACATGAAGCACAGTCCTCCACCATCTCCCGGCTGCAACTGCTCTGGCAGCTCAGCTGTGTCTCTTCACGATATCTGCTGCTGCTCTGTCAACAGGTCCAGCCCATCCTCAGCATGCTGACAGACAAGCTCAGGTGGTTGGGGAGCAGAGACAGTTTGGAGGCTGATGCTTTGGCTGGGACACGTTTGCTTTGGCCAACTCTGCTACAAAAGCAGCTGCAGAGAGCAGAGGTGCTTTGTGGTGTTGGCAGTGCCTGAAGTCAGCAGGAATTCAGAATGAGCCCTGGCTTGAGCCATCAGCATGTGCCTCATAGATCCCTCAATGCTTCAGTCATTCTGGAGTGTTGCCAGCATGCTTTCCAGCCTAAGGAAGCTGAGAAGTGAAATAACAGAGGTTTAACATTCAATGTCTCAACCAAAGCAGAGAGGAATTTCCAAGTCAAAGATACTATTTTACCCCAAGGATGTTCCCTGGCCAGAGTATGAATACCTGCTTCCAAAAAAATAGAGGTGTCATCCTTTCCCAGAAAAGGATCACAAGGATCCGTTGTAAAGGCAAGTGTTAAGTAACCCTAATGTAGAATGGACCAGTGTCCCCAGTAAGAGGTACCAATTCACTTTTAAAAAGGAAAAGAAGGAAAGGAGAGAAATATCCTTGTTCTGCTCCAGCATTCTTCATGGACAAGATACAAAGCCTTTGGCTGTATGAACATGTTGCTCAATAACCTGAATATCTGTTAGCTCAGTGCACATTGTAAAAAATACTTGTATAATGTTCTAGGGAGCACATTTCCACTCTCATTAAACCTAACACAAACCCGAATACATAGTATAAATTTCAAATTTATACTATGATGACAGTGAAAATGAATAAAGTTTTCTTCACTGTGGGGGCCTGTGAAGTCACAAATAATGCAGCTGTTTTAGGTGATGGGCAGCCTAGGAAGTCAGGGCTGTGTTTGCTCAGAATGAGGTTTGTTGTTACAAAGAATTTTCCTTTATTCTCTGAGGATGATATAAATTGCTACTAGTCCCAATTAACTGTTTCAGTGATGACATCTTTCAGAGAAATATGCTGGAAGAGGAGTCGAGAAATATACGAGTGAGGTTTTTGCCTTTGCTCTGCCCTTTCTATAATGAATAAAAAAAGAATGAGTAGTGAAGAAGAATAATCCATAAAACTCCCAAATGCAGTTGGAAGAGATGTTTCGTCATGCAGAAAACAGCCATCGGTCTGCCTTCTAAAGATGCTTTCACAAGCACTGGACCTGGTATTTTGAGAGGATGATGCTGGAGACAGAAGGGCCTGGAGCCAGAGTACAGCCACAGTGCAGAGCAGTGTGGCTGCCCTGGGCAGAGCTCTGGTGCCTGAAGGCAGTTACTGCAGGCTGTGAACCTCAACTTAGCCCGTGTCCCCAAAGCTGTATAAATTACGCAGAATAGCTCGGTATCAGGAGCAAGCCAAGGTATCTTAAGACCCCTTTAGCCCTATTTGTGGAGCTTCAAGTTTCTCAGTTCAGTAAAAATCTGATTTGATGGCATAACCTCTCTGAGAAAGACTCTCCATTTTGCTTTTCCAGCTAAGGCACTGAATTTACTTGAATCCTAAACTAAAGCTTTCCCCCAGAAAGCACCTGCTGGCCAGAGCATCTCTCCAAGAGCATTTCTGTCTCAGACTTGCTTTTTTATAAAAGGTTATAGAGAAAGTTCCCTGTTTGGGGAACTTAAGAGCTCTGATTCTTGGTACAAGGCAGATTTAACAGCAGCAAATGAACTGGTGACCACCCCTGGCTGCCCAAGAGAACTGCTTTGAGGAGAGGCCATGGCAAGCATCGCACTGCTACTGCCCAGTTAGCCCACAGCCCAGTGTAGAGACATGAATTGAAACCACCAGCCAGGATGCTTGCCTTCTGTTTCCCAGAGAGGAATCCTGAGCCAGTTCTTCTGTCCATGCTAGGGATCATTCACCGGTATTTGAAATTGTGAACTTTATATCACTGTTTTATACCACAGAATGGCATGCTCTTCACCCATCTGATAAGAATCGTCCAGCATCTTTGTGTATAAATCTGTTAGGTCATGCCTGCATTTCCCAGCTATTGTTTTAGGAGTCTCCTTCCGGTATTTAAAGATGGGAAATATCTTCTTTAATATCTATTGTCTTCCAGCTTTGAAGCTGTGCTGAACAACAAAGACAGACAGACATTTAATTCTCCCCTAATCCTTTAAATACCTTTACAAGCACATGGCGTTCACACACTGTTAAGCCCCTCTCCTGTAGCAGCTGTACATCTTCTTTTTACTCTGCCTCTAAAGCCTGCAGCTTCAACTGGGGTGGAACAGGAGCCCGTGGTACCGTTGTCCTGTGGTGGCCATCCTTCTGGGTGGTACAGAGAGGGATGGTTTTCCATAATAAAGCAATCATCTGGATTGAATTGCAGATACCTAATCCTCTCACAAGGTACTCCTGTTTAGTTTTGTGAAGTGAACAAAGACATCAACTTAGACATGCTCCAGGCTGGATTCGGGTATCTCTGAGAGCTTCTGATCACTCTTGTGATTAGCCAGCCTGATCTGGTAACTTTAACACAAAAATGCAAGCACAGGATCAAAATCTCTTTCTTCAGGAAAGGGAGCTGAAATAGAAGATTTCCTTAACTTCACTCCCCAGGAAAACGTCTGAAGGAGCAGACATGAGAGCTGGGACAAAACCATCTCTCTCAAGCCTCCTGCTGTTTTTTTATGGTGTGGGAGCAGAGTGGGATTTGAATAGTTGCCTTACAGGATGGGAAGTGGGCTGGGGTGCATTGCTGTTCATATGAGTTGGTAAGTATGCATTGACTTAAGCCCCACAAAACAATTTCCTTTTTTTCCCCCTTTTCTTCCTCAACATCAAATCTTGTTTTCAATAGTTTTGCTGCCTTTCTGTGAGGACCCATGAAGACAGTCTATTCCACTGGCTGAAGGCAGATAACCACACCAGTATCATTTCCGACAGCTGCCTAAGCAGGTCCTGAGGATCTTCAAACCTTCAGACCCCACACCCTCCTCAGACAGTCCATCCTCATATTATCCTTCCTGTTAAAAAATTCCACCTGGCATCTGAAGCCATGATTTCTTGGCCTGTAGAGATCATTATGGAAAACACCCAATCTTTTCCCCTGGCAGCAGTGATCTATCCATTCAAAGACTCTCTTTCCTATTCCCACTCAAACCTCCTCTTCTTCAGGCTAAATAAACTTCATTATTTTCTATATATTTTCTAGACTTCTGATCATTTGCATTGCTTATTTCCGCCTGGGCTACATCATATTACCAGAGTGGCACTATTCTACAAGCTAAAATCTGAGGGCCAGACAGCATCATTTAGATCAATGAAAGCATGGGAGCCAGGCTTTGGGCTCCGTATCGAAAATCTTGCCTTTTATCAAACGCTGTAAAAGCCTGGTGAAAGCATTCTCTGATGAAAGCTTAGATAATTTAATAAAAAGTAGCATTTCTGGAGCTAATCTGTCATCCAAGTGCACGGCTACGCTGTGCCACAGTGTTGATGGCCATTGGGAAATTTTTCTTTATTGTACGCTCTCACTTGCTGAAAGCTAAAACCGATCTAATAGCAGGAGGCTTTGGAGGCACAGTAAAGTGCATAAAAAAGACTCCATTTTAATTTTTTTTTTAAAAAAGAAAACCAAAAGGGGAAGCCAAAATAGGCCACTACTGAGGGTTAAAAAGACAGATATAACAAAAGAATATTTCTGAGGTTTTGTGCTGTTTTGTGCATTTGAGTCACTCATAAAAAGACTATATTCAATGTTGAGCAACTAATGAAATGTTCTTCATGAAGGGTTTTTTAAATTCCATTTTTTAAAATTGTTTACTTCTTTAAACAGTACTATCTTATTAGCTGTTGAAAGCTTCTCTTTGTGACCCTCTAAAGCACTCCAGATATTTTCTGTGAGGTTTTAACCTCCCCGGTATAAACAGATGGTCTATTGGTATTTGTATGTCAGAAGATAGCAGTTTATATGGTAAAATACACTAGATTAAGTCTTTGTCATTGGAGGGAAAGTTAGTGAATAAGGTTCTCATGTGATGGGTTTGCTCTAGTAAAATCCACACAATTTACCAAGACCCGCGTGGCATGTAACAACAAAAAGATGCCATGTAACTACGGGCAAACTCTTTGGTTACTGGATTTAAATTACTTAAATGAAGGGAAAAGTTGGCTTTCAGGGAGTGTTATGCATGAAATCCTGATTTTAGGTGTACTAATGCAGTAAACTTGCTGCTCACATGAGAATGGAGATACTGCATAGCCCTGCAGCTTTGATCAGCCTTTTGAAAACACACATGGGGTTCCTACCTCTGCTGGAGACATCCTGTGAGCCTGGTTGTCCAGCAGACCAAGGCTAACCTGTTCACACTAAGGAAATCAGTGAGAGTACAACGAGTTTCTTTACACCGATTTTAATTTGCTGTAGAGTTAGGTTATTCATAGAGGTACTATGAATAGCACTATGCTAGCTGGAAGTCTTGCTGAAGGACAAGTAACATGGAAAAAAGGCAAAATCCTTAGGAGAAGAAGGAACTCAAAAAAGGAATATACCATCATTGACAGAGCTGTTGTGTAGATTCATAAAGGGTTATATTGCCCAGTGCATGTATTTTTAGACATTCTTCAGTATTTACCTTAAAGACATTGCTAAATTGGAGGAATCAAATAATATGGCATGTGCATTCTGACATATTTCTCTTTAAAAACTGCACTTTGGGAAAACTCATCAGCTTCCTTCTCAAATTAATTTGAAGAGATGCAACCAAATTCCTGAGCCCCCATGTATGCTTTTCCTTGAAAAAGTTAGATGTCTTTCACTGATGGAAATTTCATTGATATATGAGTTATACTCATATATTAACCTGACTGTTATGTGTGCTCACTTGTTCATGAAATCAGCTTGTAGAACTAACCCTATAGGCCACATCTACAAGAAGGAGCTTTCCATATCAGATCCTTAAACAATACCACAATAATTTCTAATAAATATTTCTCAGCAGCTGGTACTCTAGGACCTCTTCAAGAACTAATTTAATTTTTAAAATAAAATTTTAGGTCTCTAGATTTGAACTTCCCTGTTGTACTTAGAGGCCAAGTAAGCACAAAAAGCCATTTGAAGATATTACCTGGTTTTATTTTCACCATGACCCTCCAACATAATGGTACCAAGGACAAACCCTGCCCTTACATGATGTTCATTGACCTTCACAACAACCAGGAACCTGGTTTACCTTTACCTTTGCCTTTCATCTCAAATTGATATTGAAGGATAGGTTTTGCCATCAGATCTGTTAACTTCAACAGGAGCTGTATGGATGCACCAATACTCAGCATTTCACCCAAACACTTAACAGCACCACGGGGTTTCCCCAATGTTCCTGGGCAAGAAGGATAAAACAGAGCAACTGTGTCCTGTCAAACAAGGCAGACCAGTCAGCCAGAGTGAAAGCACGTCAGGCAGCCCTCCAAAAAAATGTAGATAGAGCATCTTTGTTGTCTGAAGCCGTATACAGGAATGCACACCATGTCTTGGGAGAGCGAGCTGCTCACCAGGCACATGGCAGTGCAGCTAGGAGGGGCTTTATCCCTGCTGCTCTGGGAGGCTCAGGCTGCCTCTGCCACTGCTTATCCTGAGGATGCTGGGGCAGCTCATCCAGCCTTGGTACCCAGGCACACAGCACACCAGCAACACGAAGATCCACACGTGTCCGCCCACAAACGCCGTTGCTTGCTGGGTGCTCGCTCTTCAGCACACAGGAGGCTGAGTCAGTACAGGAAAAACAATCATTTAAACTTTGGCTCTTCTAAAGGAGCTCCTTGTAATGAAAATGCCAGTTTAGCAAATTCTACTTCATGTTAAGTTTCTTTTGTTTGTTTTGGTTTTGTTTTTTCTTTGGTTTGTTTTGGTTTTTTTTGTTGTTGTTTGGTTTGGTTTGGCATTGTTTTTGGTTTCTTAAAGCCTAGATTTCTAAGTCCTAATCAACCTGCTTTTTTCAGCTTGCCTGATCTTTTCAGAGCATAGGGATTGGGATTTCGCCCTGCACGTCCTGCAGTAGGACAGTAACTTGTGGCTGAGCTAGTTTGTAACAAATTTGTGAACAAGAAATGGACGAAATAATTTTTGTATTTTATTTTAAAAGGTACTTGGACTACGATTTGGAACTCTAGTAAAAAGGGTCTGTTAAAGTGGTTTGCATGACCCAGAATCCCTAATTTAAAAATTAGGATGAAGTAAGCTTTTACCATGGTTGAAACTTTTATTGTGGCAGGACGAATCCTGTCCATGTCATTCCTGTTCCTGCAGCTGCCAGACCTCCATGCTGCCGTGGGAGGGAGCAGCGCTCTTGGCTGTGCTGCCCGAGCCTGTAGTGGTTCCCACCAAGTGATTTGGATGCAGTGGGAAAGGTCAGCCCTCTCCTGGGCCTGGTGCAATTCCTGCTGTGCTGCATCTGGCCAGGCAGGGAAAATATTCAGTGCCACGCATGTCTCACACCCCTTCCATGTGGTCTCGATGGCTACATCTCCCTGGGCATAGGAGACTGGTCTGGGGACATTTTCTGACATGGAAGCCATGTGGCACAGGGTGACATATTTTATACTGTCTTATCCCTCTTGTCCTGCATCCGCAGTGGGAATGGCTTTTGATCGTGAGACCTGTAAGAGGGTGGTCATGGCACCCAAGCACTACCAGGGACTCAGAGCCTGGTGGCACAGACAACCACGCTCCAGGGACAGGTCCCACACTGTTTTTCAGCTCAGTGACAAAGAGGTACCTTCTGCAGGTGGGCAGCAGCCCTACCTGAGGCTCCCACATCCTGCCTGCCTTGTCTTTTGCCTTTACAGCTGAGAGACACAAAGAGACACTTTTAGGGCATGAATTTCTTGATCTGTTTTGGATTTACCTTTGGGTGAGTGGGACTGTGTCTTATTTTCCCCCTTAAGTGCAAGGGAAGCACTTTCTACCACATGTGCTGGAAATGCTGAAGGGAGGAGAGAGCCACACACCTGGGCACCTCCTTGCTTCAGCATGTCCTTCCAGAATCAGGAGTATGGGCACAGACACTGCAGTGGAACACCGGGCATCTGCCAGCATCCTCCCCCATCCCTCCTGTGAAAGCACCAGATGCCAGGGAAGGACACAGGAGCCATTTGGGGATAGGAGTCAGATACAACGGAGGGACAGAGCAACATTAGCAAAAAAAACCTGGGAGGGCAGCAGCCAGCAGAGGTGGTGTTGTGAGAGGCACTGAGGAAGGTGCCTTCCTGCTTAACCTGTAGGGGAATATGAGCAGAGAGGCACTTAAAGTGTGGATGTGCTGCATGGCACTCCCTCATCATCACCACCAGCACTGAAGCAGTTAAGATGTGGGGAGCCCTTTTTTTTTCCTATATCTGAAAATAGCACAAGGCAGCCTTTGAGTACAGGCAGTGATGTGCTGACATTTGTCCCTTCGAAACATCCCCTCCACCATCCCTTCTGCTCAGTTCATGGGGCAGAAAGAGCCGCCCACTTGGAGATGGAGCCCGGAAAGCCTCTCGAGGAACAGGACACTTCCTCAGGGCAGACCTTCTAAAAATAGCCTGGTAGGGATGAATACTTGTGTGAAACTGCCCGCAACGCAACCCAGTGTGATGTGGTACACGCTGGAATCTCTTTAGGCTGGAATCTCTTTAGGCCAGAATGAGGTGTAATGTGAAGGAGGCAAGGAGGAAAGGAGAAGCCAGTTGTCTGATTTCTGGCTTCTCATTAGGGGTCTCTGATAGTGAGGGAAGTGGGGCAGGTATCTCCAGGGTAAGATCCAGGGCGGGGCATGGTCCTGGGGACCTGGCCAGCCCTCTTGGGGTAACTAACCCTTGGGGGTACACAGTTCTTAGCTCTAACTTTTGTGGGATCCCAGAGCAAATTGCTCTGCTGCAAGATTCCATCAGCCCATTCACCAGAAGCTAAAATAGCATTTTTTGTTAACCATTATTTGTTAACCCTTTCTGGTAATGAAACCATGTCTTCAGTCAGTAGGAAAACACCACAGCTCTCTGGCAGAGAGGCAGACTGAGCTCCTAGAAGCTGCCAGATGTTCATTTTTATCACCTCCCCCCCCAAAATATCACCGTAATTTTAATTTACTCAGAAGAATGAGCACTTGACTAAACAGACATTCAATATAAAATTCATAGTAAGAAAAGAGACACTTGGGATAATTTTGATTGATTTACTTGGCAGAGTTTTGATAGCTACTGAAAAACATACTATTCATGTTTAGGTGAAAAATAAATGGAGTCAAATAAGTGTCACTGCATAGTACTAGGAGGTATATACAGCCACATGTAAAAATGCATAAACACAAACATTTCTGTACAGCAACTTTTCAGTCTGTATAGAGAAACACTGGTTTATAATATGTGGAAAATATAAAGCAGACATACATGCAACAAGGACATGACAGTTACATAGGTCCCACCTGCCTCCAAACAGCTGAAATAACAATAATAACAATAATTATAATAATAATAATAATAAAAGCCTTTTTTGGGGAAAAAATTTGAAACCTGGAATGTTTTCATGTTGAGGTTTCCAGAGAGCTTCAGATGTGAAACATATCTGAAGGTGATTTAAAGGCTTGATTCAAAGCCCTGTGAAGGCAATGGAAAGACTCCATTGGTTTCAGTGAGCTTGGGGTCAGACCCAGCTATTTAACCATGATCCCATTCTGCCCTCCCCCAAAACCCAAAGTTGAAATCTGCAGATAAAAATAAACAATCATATCATACAAAACTTTGTATATAGAATACAAAAGGTAACAGTTGACTTTTTGTATAAAATACAACTTTTTGATAGTATATTTATTTCACATATGTATAAATATAACCCAAATAATATGATTTTTATTATTCCTACCAAAATATTATTACTTTTTGTTGTTGTTTTTACAAAAGTTTACAAAACAAATAATTCTTTATATTTACAACCCAATACTGTGAAGAGTGCCCAGTCAATGATGAAAAATAGACTTTAAGGGTAGTGCACTTAGCCATTGCAAAGAAAGAAAAAAAGACACTAGCTCCATTCAGATACAAGTGTTCTGAAGAAATGATACTGGATTCAAGTTTTGGTTGCAAGAGTCTTTCACAAGCTCACATTTCAAATGCATCAGGCATATATTTACAGGACTGGAAATGGCCTCTACCTTTTTTGAATTTACTTAAGACAGGATGTAATTTTGCTCCCAGGGATGGCACTCACAGCCCAGTGTCTTTTGCACTCCAGGCTGAGGCCAACAGGACAACACTCAGCATTGAGTCCACCACTGCATGATATCATAGAACCATAGAAACATAGAATATCCTGAGTTGGAAGGGACCCACGAGAATCATTAAGTCCAACTCCTGACTCCTTGGGACCAGCTCCTCAGCTGAACAATTTTTTGACATCATTTCAGGATCTGGAAATCAGTCTGGTCTTAATACAGAAACCAGTGGTGGCTTTTTCAATGGCATGTGAGGGTAGTTGAAGTTACCAGACTTCAGTGCCCATTGCTCATGGTGATACTAACTCAGCCTTGGCCTCAGTGGCATCCATCACAGCCGTCTGTTCCTACCAGAGTGCTGGCAGTCACTGCTGACCTGCTCGTGGACAGGGGGTGTGTGAGGCAAATGAGCCAATCTTCCTTCCACTTCAAACTCATGCAGCTGCTACTTCAGTCTAGTTTTGCATGATTTATACAGGACACATTTGTTAGATTGCATCTGTATCTCTCCAAACTTAGGTGGGACTGAAAAGCTCTTCAAAGACTTGGAAAAACTTATCCTGACATATGAAAGGGACCACATGCACCCCAGCCAAAACTGGGGAGAAGAGGGAGCTTTCTGGGCCTCTGAGTCACCACGTTACACAATGCAGGGGTGTGCAATGATGACTAGCTGGGTTGGCAGAAGGGACTCTTCAGCAGGCTTTCTTTTCCCTCTTATTTCCCTGGGAATGAACAGCCCCAACTGGCATAGCTAACTAAATGCCCGTGTTACACTTTTTGTGGAGGTGCTGGTGCTCATTTGTGTGACAATGCTTCTTGAAACATCTTGAAAAATTGTGCCCATTTGAAATGACAGGGTGAAATGACTGGAAAAGCCTTATTAAAATCTCTTGCAAGAAGTAGGTCAGATAAGTGCAGAGGCTATTGTCAAATAGTCTACTCATCCCACTGCCACTAACAAGGATGAATAAAGCACTTGCAGGGGCAGAGCAATGCCTCTTGGCACCAAGGCATGCGAACGTAGGCATTGTATTCCTTTGCCACATCTAGTTTTAGCTAATTCAGAGGAGGCTGTGAAGCACATTGCACCACATCATTTTAAAGAACAGCATTTTCCTTTGAATTGCAAGATCTATTTCCATCCATGAATCCTGTCTGAATCACTGTGGAGCAGCATTATAGTGACATAGCATATCCTTCTGATACCCTTACTGACCAAATCTATAGCAAAAAATTTAATATAGTCAGGACTATTCCCTGGCAGGTGTGGGACAGCCTGTATCCTTACTGCTCTGCTCTGTTAGCCTCTGAGGCAAGGTGGCTGCAAACAGCCTATGGGAATGGTCCTTGCCCCAGGATATCTTCCTAGTGATGCACAGAAATTGCTCAGGGCAATATTAGCTGGGCCATCCCCAAACACAGAACAGATGATTGAGTCCAGTGCTCAGAAGTAATCCCCAGAGCAGTGTCATGTACAAGCACAGATGTGACTGAGTGGAGCCTCCTACTGTGAGTTATAATTGATGTGCATGCTAGTTTCAGGGGCAGAGCCTCTCGTACTCCAGACAGAGGCTGTGGGGACCTGGGCCATCACCAGAACTCTTTCAACTCCTCCCATATGGCAAAAGAGAAAACAGGATGGAAACAAAATGCTGTGCAATCAGAATGGCAGCTTCTCCCCAGGCAGATCAATGATGGCATTTTGTCTGGGCTAAACCTGTTTGAGAGAAGATCAGGCTGAACGACCTGATTGATACTCACCATAATTTGAGATGAAAATGAGAACAGTGGCTTAGCTGAGCTACTTTAGGTATTTGCCCTCCTCTAAGCTGGACTGGGAGATTAGTCAATGAGGGTCAAATCATGAGCACCCTTCTCACTTAAGTTTCTATTAAGTCACTGGAGTCTCTGGGGTAGGGCAAGGTGGCAAAGTGAGGATCCTGAGCTTTGGTGGTAGTTCATCTCATGTTTCCCTCAATGCCCAGAATGACTGTGCTGCTGGCAGGACAGCAGCATCCTCTAATACTCACTGCAAACACTGATGAAAGGGAGCACACCAATGCTAGAGCACACTGAGCAACACGCTGGATGATCTGTTTCCTTCTTCCCTTGGATGAGACCACTCAGCCTGCTGTGTGCTACAAAAGGTACAGGGTTTATAACAAAATCATCGGGAAAGCAAATATAAGTTTGTGCTGTGCAGAAGTAAACAGTTTTGTAATGCCATGAGATTTACACAGGGCTTGATGCTGTCAGGGCTGAGCAGTCCCAAGGAAGTTAAGGGCTGTGAACACGATGACTGAAGAGCTCTGGACCACTTGGGGTCTTACTTGCACTCAGAGAAATGATGTTCCACAGCCCATACCACTGTCTGGTGCTTCCACATGTGGGAAGCTGAATATGTTTTTTCCCGCAGCCCCTGTGAGAAGAACCAATGAGTTTGCAATGGGCTGGGCACAGGTGTGGGGAACAGACCCTTCACGTGTTTTCACTCCTTTGTGCCAGGCAGGAATATCACTTATGCTGTCACTTCAGTTTTGTTCCTAGAGCTACTCTTCAAACAGGGCAGCTGCCCTATGTTGTATTTTAAAGGACAGGCCAGTTACTGGAGTGTAAATTAATAAAGCAGGTTGTTGGCATTTAAAGAGAAAGCAAATGTCCTTGCTAGCTCTTCATCTGGCTCCCCCTTGGTACTGTCACTTATGAGTGGTTCCCTAAAATTTCATCAAGGTTGATGTCTTTCATCCAGTCATCGTTACCAGGTTCTGTTTTCAGTAAAGAATCTATAAAATCTGAGTCACTGTTGAGTGCAGGTCCTATACTGTCACCTTGCTGGTTCAGAAAGTCAAACGCTAGGTCATTACCATGGTCACTTCCTTGGTAAGCCCGGGAGGTTTGGTTGGTAGTTGTGAAACCAGTTGATGGCAGAGATGACGGTGGTGTCATGCTTGTTCCTGGCTGATTCAAGGTAGGCCCAGTCTGTCCTCTCAGCTGGTTGGGTCTTATGCTGAGGCCTCGTAGTGAGCCAGCAGATTGTCCATTTAAAGTCTGGTGCATTTGGTTTAGAGGGGGTCTCATTTGGACTCCTGCCGTTAACTGGTTAGGAGGTGCCAGTGCACGCTGAGGAAAATGCTGGTTGCCTACATTGCGTTGCAAAGACTGGTTAGGATATGGAGTGCCCGTGGGGAAACGGACCCCTGCAGGTTTCAGTGCATCCTGCTGCTTCACTGCAGCCTCTTGTGGGGCCCAGTTCTGGGCGTTGGCAGTAGCCGTGATCATCACGTTGGCCGGCCGTTGAGCAGGGATACCTGTCGCTCCATGGGTCAGGCTTGGCCTTATTTGCTGAGAATTGACCACTGATCCCGTCCCAAAAGCTGCCCCGTTGTTTCCCTGTGTCATGGTTTGCTGTCGGGACACCATGGGGTTATTCTGACTGGGCAGAACTTGATTTTGGTTTCTGTGTGGCTGCATTTGGTTCATTCCTGAAGTCACATTGTATGTGCTTGGTTGGTTGCAAGGAAGGTTCCCGTAGCAGCCCATACTCCGAGCAGCAGGAACAGAAGGCATCCGGGTTCCAGCAGGGGTGGACATGAGGCTGGAGTTCTGGGGCATGATGCTATGAGTTGAAATTGGGTTGGATAAGGACATGTTGTTGGAGCTCATGCTCACAGCTGGTGAACCACCTGGAAAGGAGAAAGCAGAAGTGTTACAACAAGCATGAGTGCATCAATGTGTGGTGTCATTCAAATACCAACGGCTCAAAAATCCAGTTTTCTATCAGCAGAGTTTCTTGAAGACACTTTGCTCTTAAGAGGACTTAGATGAACTTGCTCAAGACCTTGAAGATTCCTATCATCCAAAGGGTGGTTTGGCCTATACTAAGCCGCTTGTAGTCTTTCCATCCCTTCAGAGGACAGCACATGAGCCAAAACTGGTGCTCACAGTAAGAGAAATATTGGAGCACAACAAGACTGAATTAATCCCTGAGAGACTGGTTGAAAAAGACCAATCATTTTTTACGCATAGCCAGTGCAGATGGCACTGTGGAGAACCCTCTCTGCATACAATCAGCTGCTCCAAAGCCTAATTCCCTTTGCTACTGTTGGTTCCAGTACAAACCCTACAAGAAGCACAGCTCAAAGGAGTCAGGTTCAAGGCAAACGAAAGGAGATGTTTCTTCACACAATGTGTGGGTCAGCTGAAGAAATCTGTGCCACGTGGCACAGTACAAGCTAAATTCTCATACCTCTTTGGGTGATGCCTAAAGTGAGAGAAAAGCTGTCAAATGAGCTTGCTATCAATATACCACTTCATTTCAGGAATTCTCTGAGCCTTTCCCAGAGGAGGAACGGGAGATTTGCTATTTCATAGGGTGCAACTAATAGCAATTGTTGGGCATGAGACACTGCCTTGGTTTGATCCTTCGTACATATGGCAAAACCAGATGGAACTTGACTAACTGTGACTTCATCATCAAATCTTATTATATATTGGTCTGTGTGATTAATTTGATTAGTTGGTCCATCATCAATTCATTCCTACTACACAAGTGCTTCAAGACTGTGTCATGCTTGCAGCATTCTCCAAATACTTCAGTCTCAGTGTGTGGCATGTTTTCCAGTCCTTTGGTCCTTTGAAGCTCCTTTCAGAACTTGACAGTTTTTGACATTTGATTTCAGAGCTGTACATCATAGCTGGTCATAGTAATAACTCCAATATGGATGTAAAGCAAACTCTTTACAATTCAGCATCATCTCGGACAATGTTTGTGTATCTGGTTTCAATCACATGGCCTGCTCATGGTGATGTCTGGAGACCTGTCAGCCATTTCCTTTTGAGCTATGTTAATTTTGTGTCACGCAGGTTTCTTAACCAAGATAGGCAGTAAGAAGTCAGATGCTTTAAAGGACATAATCTGAACAAGTATTGCCTTTTAAGTTGTGGTTTCATTGAAACAGACACCATGCAAGTTTGAAAAGATTCTTCTAACATCAGCCCATGTTGCTTGAAATTAATTACATCTTCCTCTTCCTAAATTCTTTATTATTTGGGCTGCATCTGCTCCCCAGTAGTTTTGAAGAGCTCTGCCTTATGCTACTAGGGCTGCAATTACCTACTTAGTCTTTTAACTTTTATCATGGCATTAGCAGTCTCCCTTGGCATTTCAAGACTAAATAAAAAGTGACACTAAGAATTTGGAGAACCTCTCAGCCAGCTCTTTTAAAACTCTTTAAGATAAATCATGCCCATGCATATTTAAAAAGTCTATGTTTAGGAACAGCTGTTTAATATACTGTTCCTGTTGAAATTTCACCATAATGATGTTCAGCTCCCACAGACTGGAACTAAAGGAAAAATTATATATTTCTGCCTTTTCTGCATTATTTTTATACATAAGCTATTTCCATTTAGTAATAGATGCAAAGGATTAATTTTTTTCCATAAGGACTTAAAAAATAACTCATCCCAAATCATTATTAACACTGAGCGTGACTCCACAACCAGAGTGCTTGTTCCAAATCAATACAAACATAGATACCTAAATTAAGAAGCTCCTCCTATCCTGGAAGGCAGCCTGTTCCACAAACAGGCTCAAGTGGGAGACACTTGGCTGTAGAGGATCTAATTATCCTAAGAATTGTGTTGTCCTAACTTAATCACCTTGATTCAGTCCCTGAGCTGGGCAGCCCCTGGGACAGGATATGCTATGGGAAGTCCACCTGGTTTTACCCTGACAGGGACAGTCAAATTCCCACAATCAGTGCTCAGCTGGCAACCATATGATTAGCCCCATCTTCAGCTTTGCTGGTGGGCTGTGCGTTTTTGGAACTACTGTAACATGTCCTATGAAGACAGGCTGAGAGAGTTGGCGTTGTTAAGTCGGGAGAAGAGAAGGCTCTGAGGTGACCTAGTACTTTCCAGTATTTGAGGGAGGCTACAAGAGAGGTAGAGAGGGACTTTTTACAAGGATATGCAGTGACGGGACAAGGAGGAATGACTAAATTGACTGAGGATAGGTTTAGATTAGATATAGAGAAGAAATTTACTCAGGGGTGGTGAGACACTGGACTAGTGAAGAAGTTGTGAATGTCCCATCCCCAAAAGTATTCAAGACCAGGTTGGGTGGGGCTCTGATCAGCCTGGTCGAGTGACAAGTGTCCCTGCCCATGGCAGAAGGTTTGGAATGAGATGACCTTTAAGGTCCCTTCCAACCCAAACCTTTCTGTGATTCTGTGACCTTTCTGCAGGGGTGATAGGGATGGGGCCCTGGTTTTTTGCTCCCTTATGCTCTTATCAAAGAGGAGGAATGGTACAGAATTCAGTGGCATTTCAAAATATCTGGAACAGCAAGCTGGGGAGAGATGGTTCTCAGCCTCCAGCTGAACTACAAGTTTGTAGAGTCACTTCATTGCCACTGAGATGAAGCCCATCCTGGGGTAACCCTGGCAGCTGTTGAGCAGACCTCAGGGCTACCATCACACTGCTCCTGCAAATGCTACACTTTTTAAAGAACACAAATGTTTGGGAAGGGGTTGTACTTGTTGCCAAAAGACGAAGCTTCCTCTTTCTTTGTTTTGCTATTTTTATGCTTTTATTTTTAACCCAAGTATTTTCCATTCTTATTTCTTCCAGATGGGAAGAAATGCCTTCCCCAGAAGCACTGTGTACAGCAGCTGGGCACCCCAGGCTACAGCAATACGGAGAAACAGCTTCCCTACCCGATTCACCTGCTCTTTTCTTGGGGGTTTCTTGCCATGGCAAGGCACTGTGGGGAAAAGCATAGAGAAATAAAATACTTGAACAAGTTTCTCCAGCCTATGTGATTTTATTTAGCTTTTTGTTTCTTCTTCCCCGATCTGAGCAAAGCTATTCCCAGAAAAAGGGAACAGTTTCCTTACTGTTACTCTCTTATGCAAGAGTTTCCTAATTGCTCCATCTGGTAGCTTTGCTGGAAGCTCCCAGAACAGCCCTTTCTCCCAGGCTCGCCTGAAAGGCCGCTGTCCTCCCGGGGCTCACTCAGCAGGGACTTGAGATTTGAATGGACAAGTGCTGCCATTCCCACGTTTCAAACCCAGGAGATGGAACTCCAAATACCACAAGGCTGGCAAAGAGTCCATCAGATTAACAACATGAGCCGCCACATAACAATGGTGATCTATTCACTTTGGAGCCTTTCACAGATGTGCCTACCCTCACTTCCGTTTTCTCTCTCAAGCTAGAAATTAATTGTTTTTAAGTAAAAGCCAAGAGTCTCAGTTAATCATTTGATTCCAGGAACAAGACTTTAAACAACACACCAAATCACAAGATTCCCCAGCAAACTGCTGGGGTTGCCAAAGCATTTGTTTTGGGAGTACAGGAGGTACCAAGCCAGGAAGCAGGGCCCTCAAAATGGGGTATTACACTGGGATGTTTGAGCCAGTGTAATACCAGTGTATATATTACCAGTGTAATCTTCTCCAGTAATAATTTACTGGAGAAGATTAACACCCAGGTCCATTAGAAAGCAGCCGTTTCCAGCAGCAGTTTCCAGGTTGTAGCAAGCTTATCACTGCTAGAACTTGTAAGCAGAGCAAAGGAGTGCATGAATGCTGCCTGGGCAGCTCAACCTGGCTCATCCCTGAAGAGCTGGGCTGGGGTCCCACAGAGCCAGCAGATTGGGCAGAGGGGTGGCATGTGGGTACACTGAACTTCAGAGCTCATTAAAATCATAATAGAAGCTGAAAAAGTTTTGCTACAAAGGACAGGTAAGAAGGAAAGATACAGATCACTGGCTGAATCTGCAGAGCCAACAGTTATGGAAAAAAAAAACAACCCATCTTTTTTTTCATTAGAATGTTGCATACAAGAATATACTAGAAGGCAAAGGATCCTTTTTATACTTACATGCACAGACACTCTTGCAGCATAAAGAACATCCTTTGGTCCCATCTGCTGCACTTCCCCTACCTCCTCTCTCTCCTCAGCATTTCTTCCTTACTCTGCCTTTGCTCTCTGAGTGGCCTTCAGCCAATCAGCAAGGTGAACAGTATAAAAAGCCAAACAAGCAGTCCTGTGCTTCAAAAACTAGGCTCACCAAGGAGGTCAGGGCACAAGAGCTGAAACAANCAAGAAATTCGGAGACTCCGCTCGTCTTTTCACTTTCTGGCCAGGACTTTCGGCCTCCCCCAGGTTGGAGGAGGCCCTCTCTCATATCACCATCACCGATACAAAGGACTAATCCTGAAGTATTGGACATTTCCTGCCCTGGGCAGTTCTGGCAGAAAGCAAGAGCTTTTACTCTACTGTTTGACTGATCTGTTGAAATGCTGCTTCTAGAGCAGCACTAAGGCCACGACCACAGCATATTAAACAGACCAAAAGTGCCACCCATGATGGTGCCATGCGAGGTACTTAAAAATCTATATGAGGGTCCTCACACTGTACATGAACTGCCATTTGAAGGGAGGGATGGTTCTCATCTCAGTCTCTGAATGAAGATGCACCACACACGAGAGAAGCATCTGAACATAGTGAGTTTGCATAGTCAAGAGGACACCTCTGCATCAAGTATTTGGGTGCACATCTGCCCCAGATAGTGCTAATGGGAGGGGTGCCAACCCTTCCTTGCCCATGTCTGAGAGAGGTGGTATCAGCCTGGATGAAGCACCAGATCATACACCAGCACTTCTCAGTGGTGCAGGACAGTAAGGTAAATAGCACAGGAGAGCAGCAGCCACCACCTACTGCCTCTGCAGTGATGGAAGTAGAAAATCATGCCTCAGTCATCCCATGCATTCATGGCTCTTATGGGTGGTCTTCCATCTGGAAGAAAGGAAGAAAGGAAAGAATTTCATTGAACCTATGGGCACTTACCAGGATACTGGTTTGCTTGTTGCATGTTGATCACATTCCTTCTTTGGTCTTTATAATCTGGTGGTGGTCTTGTCAAGTGTCTGTTCAGCTGGTCTTGTGGAGTTATTTTCTCCTAGAGGATTAGAGTAGAAGTACATTAATTTGCTTTTCTTTATGCTTTCCTGGCTCTGTGTTTTGCTCATCTCTTTCTTTTCTCAGTATGTACAAAACCGAAGTATTTCTTCCTTTCACCCTGTCTGGTCCACAGGACAGGCAACTGTGAAACTGTGCCATCACTTACTGAAGTCTATATGGAAATCTTTTTGCTGGTTGCATTGTGTTTGAGTCTGGTTCAACTTTCCTCTCAGCCTCTGAGAACAATGGCCATGTCTGCACTGCAGTACAAAATGTCTTCCAGTTTCACCTTGTCATCCCCATCCCCAGCCATGCCCATCCCTCCCTCACTCTGTCTTCCTACACTGGAGGGGCGACCACAAAGCCCAGCAAAATCCTTGCTTTGTGCTCCCCCCAGCCCTCCTCAGTAGGGATACCAGCAGGACACATGGTTTAGCAAGGATGGTGCTGGGCTGGCTGTTTTCATGCCGCTCAATATTGCCCTGTGCTTCCCTGTACATGTACATGGTGCTGTCTTTCCTCTTACATTGGGAGTACAAGAACTGGGGCAAGGACAGCAGGGAAAGATTGCAGGAAAAAAAAATATTAGTTGGGGAGATTTTTTTTTTCATTTTGAGCTTGCAGGGACGTGTCTCTAGTGAGAGGAAGATAAAAATCCAGGTCCTTGAACTGAAATCTGACTAACTGACCTGTGCTCATAAAGATCTGGACAGAGCAGGCACTGGAGTCAATGCCAAATCTCTCATCAGCATCAGTGTGATTTGGTGCCTCCAGAGTGCTACTGCTCACCCACGAGCAACAGCTCCTTGGGATATGTGTTCCCATGGCAGGAAATTGTGAGTTTGGTGCACACTTTTGGTGGGCAGCTGCTGGGACAGCTTCATACCTCCTCTGCAACACGCACAGGTTTTGTGCTCAGCTGCTAGAATGGCAAACCAGCTTGTCAGTGTGAAAGAGTCAGGCCCTGGCTGGTGATGCAAGTCCCTCGGGGAAATTTGGGGATAATCTGCCTGAAAACAGCATGCAAATGGACCTTCTAGTGAAAAATCTGTATTTTCTTCTCCCAGGAGCACCTAAAAACACTGGGAGAAGAGCCTTTCTTGTGTTATTTAGGCATTTCCACAATTCATGATGGGAGTGAGGGGTCTGAATAAGATTTCTGAGGTTTGTTTTTATATCCTGCTCAACCTGAATCCTTGTGGAGAAGAGAGACTCCCAGGAAATCTCTGCAATTCATGTAAAAACTGTAGGCAAGCTTTATGTGTATTTCTATGTACACAATACAAAAGCAAAGCCAAGCTGATTAAATTTCCATTTTATTTAAGAGAAGCTATTTGAGCAATTAAGTTTTTGTTCTGCTAAAAATTCTGACAGAAAACTGCAACACAGAGAGCTGACTTGAAACTTTTTTCTTCTGCATAAATCAAAAAGTCAAGAAGTATTTCCCTTACAGAATCCCCCATGTCTCCTAAAATGACCAGAAACTCATAACCAATCTCTCAGATACCAAAGGAGAGAGAAGAACTGGCTACAGTTATTTAGAAATGCAAAAATCAAAACAGAGAAAGTCGGACTCATACACGATCCCAGCCAAGCACACAAACTTGTGTTGAACCCCAAAATCAAAGTACCTGATCCTTGTTCACACATAGGCATTTTACACCACGCTGTCTGGGTCACAGAGCCTGGAAGTCAACTTTCCTCTGAGATCAAGTAGCATAGCAGTGCGCCTTGGTTTATCTTGCAAAGAAAACCACGGACAATACTCATATGCCTCAAAACCAAGCATATGCTTGTTCTTGTAATGAAGCTGCAGTAGCTTGGACACTTGAGTTGTTTTGTATAGACTGAAGAAGGTTTCAAAAAGGCCTAGAAAAGTGCTGAAAAATACGAGGCACACTCTTAAAGTTCTAGGCATTGCCAAAAAGTCCTTGAAGTTTTGGGGGGCTTTCTTCTCCCTGTCTTAGCTTTCTTTTCTATTGTTTTTATGACAATATTTTCCATGTAAAATAAGGAATTAGTAAACTTACAGCTTCTGCCAACATCTGCTGCTGTAGAAGGAGTTGTTTTTGCTCCATCATTTGGCGTTGCAGAGCCTGTTTCTTTTCCATCAGCTGCTGATTCAACAATGATTGCTGGGATGAGTTCATGTAACCACTTCCAGTGTTTGGATTTGAGCAAGAACTGGAGCTTGGAGTGGGGCCAGCTCCCTGGCCTACCACAGAGTGTTGTTCCTGAAACAGAAGAAATGGCTCGTGAAGGATGAAAATAATAACAAGCATCAAGAAAAGGAAATAATCCTTTTTATGTAATCAGCTGAAGTTCAGGACACAGCCCACAGACTCTCAGGACGAGTGACCAATACAAAGGCTTTGACAAAGTAAGAAGGGGATTGAGTAACTTCATCCCTCAGGAAAGACTCTAAAAATGTGCCAGGTGGTTCCAGTGGAAAACCTCAGTATTGTACCAGGAGCTTGGGAAACATTAACAGAAGTAATGGAGCCGTCCTGGGGATCTTTCAGGAAACGTGCATCGGGCTGTACAGCAGTTTGTTTGACCACAAGGGAACAAACTCAGCATCTCCTGGTTCCTACCATCTGGTGAACAGCAGCGAGAAGCTGCAGACTTATTGCTGGAAGTGGCATCTATTCTTAGAAAATACAGAGGTGGTAAGTTAATACTTCACAGTGGGTGAATAGTACTGCTTTCATTCCACCCGTCATCTCCCTGACAAGAGAAATCTCTGAGAGACTGCTAATTGACTCCCATTAGCAACAGGATTAAATAGGCTTAGAGTGTATCAACTTCCTTGGTAAAATAAATGTGTAACTGGGAAGGACCTTGAAGAGTGTTTTAAGGTCTCTCTGGTCTTTGCCAGGGATCTAGATCTGCTTCCTCTTCCCCATGTTCAGCACCATAAGGAGGAGATGGCAAAAAGTCATTTAGAGGGCAGTGGGGAAGGCACACGAGGACTCAAACCATGCTCATACAAGATGAGAATGTACATGGAATGACAGTATGCTGCTCCTTTTCTCTTGGCCATTATTTCCCTAGGCAGCAAAATAGCTTTCTCAGTACACACACAAAAATACTCAGCCTATGTTGGATCACTTGATACACAGGTATTTCTTAGCCACACAGCTACAAAGAAAATGGGATACACTGAAGAGGTCACACCAGTCATGAGACACATCCATTCTCTGACTCCATTTGGCTGCAATTCCCCATAAGAACAAAACACGTAACTCTGTATAACCTGAGAGGCAGCAGCATTTTTGCCTTGCAACTCAGGACTCCACAGCAGGAGCCTGATGCTCCCCGTTGTGCAGTGGTTCTCTCAATACTGAGGTGTAGAGCCAGGATCTGGGTTCCTATCCTAGTAAAGCTCTGCACCATGGCCATCGTCCTCCATGGCATTTGGGGAAATATGGACTGACCAACAGTGAAACAAGGATTGGTCATACGTAGCCTACACGTGCCCTGAAGACCATGGAGCACTGATGTTTAGTGCTTTGCAAACTCCAGGGAAGCTCATTCCTGTGCCTTAGCTTCATCCCTCCCCTCCCCAATAACATGCACACACACTACAGACTAATCCCACTTATCTTTCTACCATCTGGCATGGAAGAAACACAATGATTGTTATGGGTATTTCTATTTTAAAATAACTCTGTGGCTTCTAGATGGGGCCACATGAGTGTGTAGCTAGTTAGATAAAGTATTTGAAGACTGTTACTGAAATAAAAACCATGACTTTCTTCTGGAGCCACCTGCAGCCCCCAAGGCAGTGTTACAAACCCACCCTTCAAATTTATTGGGCTCTTACACAATTATATCCTGCACACTTTCTTTCAGTTCCAGAAGGAATCTAGGATTGCTCAGCACTGCCACATTTTTCAGCCCTTATGTTAGTTGCAAGACAGAAAATACCTCCTCTCAACAGACCTGCTTGCCAAGTTGTTGCGCAAACTTTTTTGTCTTTCCTAAAATATTTTGAAAAGAAAAATATGTTACAATAAATTGGCTTCGACTTCTATATTCAAATGACAACTTGAACCCAGCCACATGTTCCATCCATTAATAGAATTCATCTGTTGCGTTTTTGCACAGTTTTTGCACAGATAGTGCAGGCTCCCCCGAATGTGCTTTCAGACCCACGTAAAAAAACCAACAAAGCCTAACTTTTTCTTTCCCTCATTCCCTACCAGCCCATATAAGCAGGGGGGGGGGATTTTGTTTTAAGATAAACTGTATAGTGTTCATTCAGAGTACCTATCAAAGAAAGCTCTTCTGTAATAGCCATTGCCACAAAACGCCAGCTGCTTGGCAAACAGACCCTGAGAAAACAGTGCAAATCATCAACTTGGAGCCAGGTTGGGGTTTTTTTGCATTTGGTCCTTTCTCTGCTGTTCATGAAATGTCAGTGTGAGCCTATGAATCTACGATGTGTTACTTCTCCTGCCTGCTGATCTTCCCGTTGCAATGGGAGAAGGAAGAACAGTTTCCTAATAAATCAGGGGACTAGCTGCACAGCAGTTTGACCCTTCACAAACCAGTGCTATCAAGCCTTGCTCTCACCCTGCGCTTCTATCACTGCAAATCAGACAGCAGAAGGGCTACACTGCTGCCAGGGATATGGGGATCTGCCCCTGCGCTAGGACAAAGCGTGCCTTCTGACATCTCTGAGAGGAAGGGTAGGTTTAGATTGGAGTTACCTTGCTTTCGTTGAACTGTTTCATCCTGTTCTAAGCCCGGCTTTACTGCAGCAGTTTTACTACAACTCCGCACATCTAGAGCTGCGAGTTTTTAATGCCATTCTTGGGTTCCCATGATGCACTTCATGTGGTTTAACTTTGGAAACCTCTGACCAAAGAAAGTCTGGAGTGCGACATGCATGTCCCCTCGCACCTCTGCCCAACAGGCTGCAGAGGCAGCCCAGCATCCCTCCAGCTGGGGACCCCCAAGTGCTTGCCTGACATCACATTGTTTCCATACACAAGGAAGGTAACGTGTCCACTTTGCCCCCAAGGAGGTGACATGATGGGGAGCACATCCCTGTAGCCAGCCAGGTGTCAGAGACAGGCTGGGAGCATCACACCTCCAACAGGTACAAATATCCATCTGGGTTTACCTCCAGTTCCTGCCCCACTTGTTGGCACTGCTCATGCATGCCACATTCCTCCAGCCCTGCAAATGACCTACAGTCCTTTCAGAGCCATCCCTGGTGCCAGCTGGGGCTGGGTTAGTGTTCACCAACCCCCACAAAACTCCATCTGCCCTGCCGGTGCTGAAGCTTCAGCGTGGCGATGCTCTATATACAAAGCAGATGTGTGGCACCACATTATCTGACATTACAGTGAGATATAAAACCTGTGAGATGCAGAAAGATAGACAGTGAGAGCTCCTCAGAGCTGGTAGCACAACTGCGGTTTTGTTCACAAACATCACAAAGAACATTATGTTCAAATATTTAAATTAGCAGTAAAACAAAGCATATAAGACCAAGTTTGGCTTTCACTATCCCTGTTGAAGCTGATTTGTGTTCATACAAATGAAGGGATGTTTTGGCTTCTAACACATATATGAACTTTCTAAAATNTCGTTTGGGTCTGGATGGATATAATTTCTGTTGTCCCTTTTGGGGCCATTCCTGATGCTTTCACCAAGCAGCCGCTGCAGGTTGCCTTACCTTTGTCTTCTGCTTATGGTGCAGGACAAGCCTGGCCAGCCTCTGCCCTGCCTGTGCCCTGCCAGGTGTGGCAGCTCCCACCAGTGAGCCCCTCCCCAGTGCCTCCTGGGCTTGTGCTCCTGCAGCTCTTCACTGCAGGCTTTCTCCTGTGCCAGGACCCCTCATGCTGCTCCTCAAACCTCTGACACAAAATGGTGCTCTCTGGGCTGAGCTCATGGCAAGGAGCTGTAGGCATCCCTCCCTTCCTGACCCCACAGCACTGCAAGCTCCTTCCATACCACTCTGAAGAGGCTCCTCTGTGGAGCTCAAAAAGGTCGATGAAAGGCTCCACAGAAAAGCAAGACATTACTGCCTTTACCAAGGAAAGACGGGATTTTCCTTATTGCTGCTTTTATACTGAGCAGTAAGAGCATTGTGTGACTGGAGAGGAATTTCTGCGAAGTGGAAAGCTGTCAGGGCCCTGTGCCACTGGGGCAAAGTGCACCTTTCCCCTTTCCTCTCCTCTCCCTTTCCCTACAAAGCTTGTCAGGAACTCTAAAAGCTTTTTGCAAGCTTATATCTTTGCATTCTTAGTTCAAAAGTGGTTTAAGGACAGTTGGCTGGAAAAGGATGTGCAAACCTTTCCCCTTTCTCCTGGAAATGCTTTGAATTGATGAATAATTTTGATGGGACAGAAGGGAAACAGTGGTCAATTTTGTGCTAAACCACAATGCCCGCAGAGGCTGTTTGCTTCCCAACCAGGAACCCTGACATCTGTGCCACAAGAAAAGCTTCTGCTTCTTGCAGATTTTCCCTCAAAAGGAGATGGGGAATCTTTCCACCTTTCTGTTCCTCTGTGGGGCAACTTATTTTGTGCCATGCATCAGATCAGGAGTGACAGCTCTGACTTTTGCTCTTCTTTTGCATCAGTTCTGGCTTAAAGAAACAAAGAATTAAAAGAAGAAAGGAAAAGTCTTCAGATCCATTTATGGAAGCCTGCTCAGTGACAAATGCCCGCCTTACAAAAAGCTGCTTCCAGGGGAAAGGATGTGCAAAGTCATGTTCATCTGGTGACCAAACCTGTGCATGATGTCCTCACTCATAAGCAATTTGATTCAGTTGTGTTAATTGGCATCGTGGGCTACTTAGAGTGAGTATGGTGAAGGAAAATGCACCTCTGTGGATTTTTTTAAGAGACCAGTGGTTGTCCCGACCATGTGAGCTTCTCGGGGGCTTTCTGGTTTGACTGCAAACCACCCTGGACAATTGACCAATTGGAAAAGGAGAAGGAAGAAGAGGGAGAGTAGAAGGATGAGGAGGAGGAGGTGAAGGAGAAGGAGAAAGGGAAATGTTTCAACCAAGTCCTGGACTGTTTCAGAGTAGTGCAAGGCTGGTAGCAAAGCCCAGACCCCCGTGAGCCCCTGGTGTGAGCCTGCACAGCCTCAGCTGGCACGCTGCTTCCCATAGCCACAAACTGAGACTCTCCTGCAGCTGCTGGGCCAAGCACTTAGGCTTATTGAGAAGAGCTGGTCTGACCCATGCAACTTTAGGAAGCTGAGCACAGGTGCTTTGCTGAACAGCCAGTCTTAGTACCCGCCAGCCCTCTTCTGAGCCACCTCTTTTTTACTGCATTTAATAGAAGCAGATACACTCCTTTCTGCTAAATATTGGGGTTTTCATGGCCATCTGAACTCCAAGCACTGCCTGCTTGTGTCCTTGCCTCACACAAGAAAACCACACTCCAGCAGGACCATGGCAGAGTGCCTATCAAGTAAGAACTCTTTCAGCTCTAGCGAAAAAGCTAAAGAGTTTTCATATTTCTAGGAATAACCCCCACTCTTGACTGGAGTGCAGAGGGCTGCTTTCTGTGCCAGTGTATACTGTGAGAGCACTAAGAAGTTCCTGAGGTTAAACTCATCTGCAACAGCTGAGGATCTGATCTGTGTATAAGGAAATAAGACAGACTGGGGAGGAACACAGCCAGGCAGATTCTCCCTTGCCTTACTGTTTGTTCAGCCCTGTGGGGGTGGAAAACAGAATCTTCTCCAGCAACTCAAACTCATTTAACCTTTTATCATATCTGGAATACGCAGCATAAAAGTGAGTCTCCTCTAAGTTTAAGTCTCTAACAAAAAACTTAGAGCAGATTCTCTCTAAACTGCCTGCTGCAGCTCTCCCTTCCCTAACTCCCACTGGGAGATGAGGCTGTATAATTAGGCTTCAGATGTTTAATTTAGATAACTGATTTAGGAACCCAGATTAGATGACAGGAACATTCCCTTACATACCTCATCTTGGATGCTTCTAGTCATACTTGAGTAAGATGCCTGTAAGAGTGAGTATGAATACCCTTTGATTTGTCAAGCACTAGTGGATGACTTTCTATGTTGTATAGAGTGACCTAAAAGCCTCCCAAATTAACCAGGCAAAAGATACTATTATAGGTTGAATCTCCCCTAATACCTGCCAGAGAATATTTTTATGCATTCCAGGAAGATCGCTTTTAGTTGTATAAACAGCATTTGAAAAACCTGAATATTGCAAGATCCCAAGAGCTGGTTTAGCTGTGTCTAATATCCAGAGATACAGCTGGGTGAAGGCTGCAAAAAATTTCCTTTCAGTAATTTTGTGGAGTGTTTATAAGAAGTTGGCTCAGCCACATGGGACTATCTTCAGTGTTTTTCTCCTGAGAACATCTGAGCTCTCAGGACAAAAATTTCAGGGCCAACCATGTTTCCAAGGCACATACACAAGGAAACATGGACACTAGCATTGCAATTTCACAAGCCCAGGCTATCTGCCAGAAATACTTGTGCCTTCATCCAACCGGGGAAAAGAAGCAAATGCTGTGTCACTCCTTCAACAAACTGAGTGGTGGAGCCCGAAGAGGAAATGCTAATCCCTTCAGACACTGAAATTGGAAACGCTCCTGACAGTAGGGAGCACACACCTGATTTCTGCATCCTCATAGTGTAAGTCACCCATTGGGGTGATACGTTTGGACATCAAGTGATGCAGCAGGTATGCAGCATGCAGAGGGATAAGTATTTCAGCAAACCCAGCTGCTGCAGCTCTCACTGGAAGATCCAGCGAGTTGAGGCTTTTTAAAAAAGACTCTTTTTTTGATACACTGAAATTTAAGTGTACCCCATAACTATTTTCAGAAATAGGTAACACTGCGCACAATCTCAAACATAAAAATGGGTGAGCAAATCCCTGAAAGGAATCAATTCTCACTTTGACAGATAGTTAGTTATTTGTGCAATTCTTAATAGAAACCTATTATCGCACTTTGCTTGTTCAACACCAACAAGGAAGCCACTCATGCCCAACATCCTTGTGAATGGATTTTCAGATTTATTTGTAGTCCTGCCATAATCCCTTGCCAGAGAGCTGCACAGCCCCACAGCCACTAGCAGGCATTCTTTAGAACAATGTTCCCAACCCCAACTCCTTAAACTTGGGCAAAGTGGGAGCTGCATCTTGCAGGGTGCAAGGCTCAGATTCAGTCCTTGCACAATCACATAGCAACAGACCCAGGAACAGCGCCTCATTACCAGCCTTGTCTGACAATCAAGTCTTTAATGAGAACAAAGGTTGACAGTGATTAATCATTAAGACATTTCTTGTTCCTTGCTGCACGTGTTGAAGGCAGCCTCCTGCGGAGGCAGTCTGGCAGATTTCCTGTCTGCTCTATACCAGGGCCCGTGTCCGGACACACAGGGATGTCTTTTCCCAAAGCCAAGCACACAGATGAATGTCTTGTCTTCATTTCTGAGCACGGCAAATTCGGAATGCATGTGCATTCTGCAAAAATAATAAACCCTCAGATGTAAATTTGACTGCTGTATATTCAGGCAAAATGACCTAAAGGAGATTTGTTCATGTCAGAATTTTTCCCAGGGACATCAAGGATGGATTATTAGTATTTTACCATGTGCACCATGATGAACTTTTAATGTCATCTTCTGGCACAATGTATACATGAAGGTGTCCATTTTAGAAATGTTTTGTTTATTTGTAATGAAAATAACATAAACGTGTTGAAAGTTCAACAGAGGAAGTTATTGTGAAATGTCTGCATCAGAAGAGGAATGTTGGCTCCATCGAAGTCAATGGCAAAACTCCAGCTGACTTCAGCAGAGCTAGAATTTCCTCCCAGATCTCCATCCAGCCACAGGGGCACAGTGGCACTCTTGGCTTGCAGTGACCTCATCTTACACTTTCTGGACAAAATACCTGGTTCAGAGAGACATCAGCAGAGACCCTCCACTGATGTACTTGGGCAAAGACTATCCTGTGCTCTGTATGGAGCTCTGTTTTTAAATGCCTCATGAGGTCTTACTCTGAAATAATTTTGCCAATAAGCATGAATGATGAAGACTCCCATCTGGTTTCGGACAAAACCAAACACATAATGATTTGTTCTGCTTCAGCATTACCATTTGCAATGGCTGCAATATGCAATATCTACACTACAACAAGCCAAGCCCTTTAGTTTATCATCACACAATTGCAGGAAACCAAATGAGGGACGTTTAAGAAACTGCCCCTCCTCTAGCTGGAACAAGAGCTGGTATGAGGGGACCTGTTTTGCCTATTACTACAGGACAAGGTACATGCATAGTTGCAGGCTCTGTGCTTCCACTAAGGAGTGGTAATTTCCAGCTGAGGCAGTGAAAACTTCCTAAACTGGTTGAATTAGACACTTGTGATTATCTGTCTGTATCTTTAGTATGGGCATATATTGTCTGTGTATATGTATACATTATTAATCTAAGAAATGTTCTTGTCTCACTGCCATATGTTTATTATCTTTCATGAAAAATTTCTAGCCTGAGGTCGATACAGAAAATTTCAGCCCACTTAGAAAAGCTATAATCAATCAAAACAAGAGTCTTGTAAGAGGAAGCACCGGCTAATTCAGTAATACTCTCTCATACACACATATTTATATTTCAACATTCAGTTTACAAAGCAGTGCTAAACAGAACATTCTAACAGAACTAATGGAAAGAGAATAAGTCTGTGCCTTTTGATCATAAACACTAATGCAAAATTCTGTAGGAAATTACTGTAATTTTTTTATGCTCTTGATTTCTAGGCTAGTTTCTAGTTTCCTCAGCTTTTTTCTCCACAAGCATTTATCTAGGTTTTCTTTGCACCTTCTATATCCCTCCTCATATAGCATTCACCATCCCTATTAATTGTCTGTAATTTAAACAAATTTGTGTCACTTCTAATTAACAAGAACAAAGAAAAAAAAAAAGAAAAAGATGACATAATATGGAAATTTTCCTCAATCAACAAAAAAGCAAAGCAAATACCATAAATGCCAATTTTTCTGCAGGAGGAGGGAGCATGCAACCTGAACAAAATATTTAATTAAGAAAGAAAAAATAATTAAACACACAGAACAATAACAACAACAGAAAACCCACATCACTGGAGCTAAACACTTGAATTCAAATGAGCACAACATGGGTGACATGACTGTCAGAGACACATATTAAGATCAAAGCTCTCCTGCTGAGAATACACAGCAAGAACATGAGCATCCTTAAACTGGAGCCTCCTGGGATCAGCTTTCTAACACGGACAGCTCCGAACTCTGATGGCAAACAATGGCCAACACTGAAAAGCAATGTGTGAAGAATGGCTCTGACCCGCGTCTCCCTGCAGTGGTGGAAGCTGCAGATGGGACGTGCCTCAGGTGGGACTGAATCTCCTTGTTCCCAGTTACCTGTCCTGGGACGATGATTGGTGCTAACCAAAATCAGCATCTGGGGCTGGTAGCCAAGTGTCACAGGGCACAGAAGCAGGGAGTGGGACAAAAACAAATGGTTTCCAACTGGGACAGCCCATGGCACTTGTGCAAATGCACAATGCAGGGTTCAACAGAGCAGCTTTGACTGCCCATCTATGCAGTTTTAAATGAGTCCTTATCACACAACCCCAACTGTGGTCTTCCCTCGCCTTCCTTTATAACAACCACTGTCTTTGTTATAAAATAACTTAATTGGATGGGAGTTAATTTGCAAGAATTGACATAAAACTAAGCTCCTGCCATCCCCTTGCACTGTCTTGATGAGTGTGATAAAGTGGTGCCAGCGGCTGCAGCAGCCTGAGGGTTTGACAAATCTACCTATCCCTCATCTGTCTGTGCCAACAGCAGTTTCATTAAAATGTGAAAACACAAGGTTTCCGAAAAAGCACTCCAGGGATTTGACTAATTTTTCATTATGTTCTCAAGATGTAGGAAGCAATGTGGTTTTCCCAGGTATCTCAGCAGCTCCAAATACTTCTCTGGGTTAGGCAAAGAGTAAAGTCAGGACCCTGAATTTTAGGAAAGCAAAATTCCAGCCATTCAAGGAGTTAGTCAATAGGACCCCCTGAGAAACTGCCCTCAGGGACAAGAGAGAGCAACAGAGCTAGCAAATCTTTAAGAATGCTTTCCATAGAGTGCAAGAGCTCTCAATCCCCAGATGTAAGAAATCAGGAAAGGGAGGAAAGAGACCAACATGGATGAATTGGGATCTGTTGGTCAAATTAAAGGGCAAGAAAGAAAGGCAAAACCAAAATCAGGCAGTGGAAGCAAGAACAGATATCCCAGGAAAAGTATAGGAATGCTTCCCAGCTAAGTAGAGATGGGGTCAGGAAGGCCAACGTGTGGCTGGAGCTGAACTTGGCAAGGGATGCAAAGAGTAACAAGAAGGGCTTGTACAGGTACGTCAGCCAGAAAAGGAAGGATGAGGAAAGCTTTACTCCCTTGATGAACATGACTGGCAAACTGGTAAGAATGGATGATGAGATAGATACTCAACAACCTTTTGCCTCAGTCTTCACTGGCAATCTCTATTCCCACTTCTAGTTTTAAACTAAAAGAGTGCAGATTCAGACTAAGTATAATGAAGAAGATTTTTTATAAGGTTGGCGAATCACTGGAACAGGTTCCCCAGAGAAGTTGTGAATGCCCCAGCCCTGGAAATGTTCACAGTCAGGTTGGACGAGGCACTGAGTAACGTGGTCTAGTGGAAGGTGTCTCTGCCCATTGCAGGGGAGTTGGACTAGATGATCTTTAAAGGTATCTTTCAACTCAAACAGTTTTATGGTACTAAGACTCTTTTTCTTGGAGGGGTAACAGGGTTAGACAGAGCTCATCCACTTCTGCTTTCAGCCCTGCAGAGTTTAACTCTTTGCCTGGCCAGGATCCCCATCATGGAAATTGATCTGCTGCCTCACTGCCCCTGTGGAAGCATTACCAGGCATGGTTATCTGCTTCAGGAGTAAAAGGTTAATCAAAGGTGACATAGGGCCTCTAATACTGTATAATGGCACAGGCCCTTCAAGGAGCACCTGGCATCTCACTGAGCTCAAAAAAAGGTGCAACAATGCTTGGATGTAGTGAGTTGTTTCTTCTGTTCTTTATCTCCAACCTTTAGAAAGCTGAAATGGAGCCAGCTAGAGAGGTCAGACTAGCTCGATCCACCACGGACCAGTCCTGCTTTGGACAGCATGCCTGGGAGGAATTATCTGAGGAAAGTCTTCTTTAAATCAGATGAAGTAAAAAAATGAATTGTACTTCTGGCATTTATTTAAGCTATTTTCTGCCCAAATCTTGCAGCGTGGGAAAGAATAACAGACTATCCAGAGCCTGCCGTATGCCAGCTATCAGATAACGTGCAACTCCAGAGAATGGGAAGGTTGGTGCCAACAAAAACTTTCTTGGACAACTTCTGCTCATTTTGTATTATTCTTGCGCAAAACCAGTGAAAACCTGTTTTGCATCCCTGTTTTTAAATAGACCTACTCTCTTATGAAAAAGAACAGGTGGATAGGGTATTGCTGTCCTGTTTTATTTCTCTGAGCAAGGGAAAGCACAAATGCAATTGCCTTTTTCAAATCCCTCTCATATTTTGCTGTGTTATTTCGCACATTTGGGATATAGCAAAGGTAAATACCCCACAGAGCAAGGAGCGGGGGGCTCTGGATAGCCTGTTATACTCACACTGTTTGCCCTGCCAGACAAGCCATGGGCTTTGCTGCGGGGGACACAGTGCTGTCTTCTGGAAATGCCTTTGAAGAGGCACTGGGGAGATGCAATTTCTGCACCCATCTTCACATGGTTGGTCACAGCCACACAGTTTAATAAACACATTAACTAAGAAGAGACCCTGTTTATTGGTATCAGACTTTTTAGGGGCCAGAGTGTATCCTTCTCACTGTCTGGTGGCAGAGCTGAGGTGATAAAAAGTACAGTAAGGAGCTTTCACTGGCATCTGCAATGCCCATTGAGCTATGTTCGACCAGACAGCTCAGATAAAACAGTGAAGTGGAAACACCCAGCTGACCACTTAACTGTGCTTGCAAGGAGAGAAAACAAAAGGAGGAACCGGCTGAACTAAATGAACTACATGAGTTATACTACATTCTGTAAATAGATGGTTAGACACCACAGAGGTAAAAAAAAGGAATTGGCTTGGTTTGATTTGAATTCCCTGTAGAGGTCATCCCTTCACAGTCCTGGCAGTTGGACAATAGACGGCAAGAGAGAAGCATTCATTCATTGCAAGTTTGGATTATTTTGGATTTTAGATGTTCTAAACTTGCATATTTTCTCTACAGCAAAACTATCTTAATCTGTGACATCCTTTTCCTATCCTAAAAAGCAAAAGTTGGATTCATTCTTGGGCCACAGACAGCATATGTCTCCTTTAACTTAAAAATAAGGTTTAAGTGGGATTTACTTGGCTCACTGTTTTGTGCTATCTGGCATAGAAAAACATTTTATCCAAAGAAGACTGCTTTGCAGGCTACTTCTGCAAGGGTCCTTCCCTGTGGGTCACACAGAAGTTTCTGGTAAGTTTTGAGAACTAACAGGAAGGAGAAGCTTACCAGGAGACTATGTGGATTCAAACAGTAGAAGGAGACTCTGACACAGAAGAACATCTTTGTCAATTAGGAGAAGGACAAAAGTCTTTTGATGGATCAAACCATGGGTTCAGAATATTCAAAATATCATGACAGAAGTTTGATACTGGATAACAAGGAGTTGTGATATGACATTTGTGGGGTTTGACACCAAAACTCTTGATAAATTGTACTGAGGTTACTAGGAGTCTTGATAAGACATCTCTAAAATACTGTGTCCCTCTTGCTATTACAAATCTAGAAGTGATGGAAAATAATGAGAGTTTTTACCAATGACATAAAGTTGTTCAACACCTCAAATGGGTGTTGAAATATGTATGATAATGTGAATTAGATTGCTCAGGCTAGAAAGGGCAGGTTTACGAAGTAGTTGGTTGATGTGTTAAGGTAAGAGTTCTCTCTTTCCAAGTACATCTTCTTCTCCAGACCAAAGAGGTGTCAAATTCAGGGAATAACCCCTTACTAGTAAGGTCTTGCTCTGTAAAAATGCTTCCTTGATTTTTAATAATATTAGTTATGCCTCTCGATTTCTGCCCTCCTTCTCTGTAATATTTTTTGTGAGACTAATCAGAGTTGAATCGAACAAAAATAAAGTGTTAATTAAGCTTTATCTAATCTCAATCTAATCTGACAGCAGCAACCCCCATCTGCTGCTCTGCTGTGCGCTCCAATTTGGACCACCTACTATACATGGATAATTAGGTGTCGCAACTACTATGGCATCGGAATTCAGGAGAGTGCTGAGTGATTCAGACAGCCATCTTTACAGCTGGGCCCACCAGTCCCTGCTTTCCTAGACATGCAGCAGACAGGACTTACTGTACCATCCCATCTAAGAGCCAGGAAAAGGCTTGTTTCATGCCATTGGAAAGTTCAGTACCTAATCCAGTCACCCAGGCTCTCCTGGCTGTTCACGGAGAGAAGGCAAATCATTGTCTCCAGAGGGTTACTGGCCAAGTCTGGCCTCTGAAAGGAATGAGATGAGTCTGGAGGTGCCTCTCTTCTCCAGCTGACTGGAGGAGCGTGGGGGGCTAACTTGTGCATGAGACTATACACTGAAATGAGACAATTCTCATCTGACGGTAAGAAATCTGACTAAGAAATAACATGGGCACCAAGTCTCTAGTAACAGATTTAGGAGCCAAATGCAAATGCACAGGAAAGATCCTGCTGGGCTTTGGACCAGGCTCTGTCATACAGACAAGCTAATAAGTGTGGGACGTGGAGAGCAATATGCAGAGAACTACAAATCCAAACACCCTCATGGCTGAACATATTTGCTGCACCTCTCAAGCTCCTCTGGGGGAATTACTCCAACCAGTGTTCACCTTGTACATACAGTCATTTTGCAAGGATAAGGGATGATTTAATGTATTCTCCTCCCTTGCTCAAATCAGTTATCTAGTCTTTGTCTACACACACTGCATGACCTGATTTTCCTCTCTGAGATAAGTCTTCCTAAGCTGCTAAAAGCTTGTCTGAAAAGCCAGCTCAGAGGTCAAGTGAGCAGGATTTCATGATTTCACTGGATATCTTTAAGCAGAAAATGGAAACTTTGTATTACACTGCTAGTCTGACAACATTAGACATAAGCTGGATGCAATGAAATCTTGCCATGCTCACTCCACTTGTGGAAAGCACAACTTCTTGAGATACCAGTGGTCCCCTAGCCAGGGCAGCTATCAGTTTAAATAAATAAAAACAAATAAAATGGAAAAGAAACATTAAATTAATCATAAGGGTCAGGCGGACACCTTGCAATCTGGTTTAAGTAAAGGTCTTCAGAGAGCCACAAAAAGACTTTGCCTTTTCTTTGCTCCATGAACTCTGACAGAAATTCTCTGCTGAAATTAGGGGCAAAACTCTCAGCAACTTAGTGGGGCCATGGGGTCCCCAAGAGTTTGCACAGCTCTGCATGCAGAAGGATACCTGGCTTCTGCAGGGAACAGACATTTAAAGGCACGGCATACTGAAAATCTGTGGCATAAATGGCACAATGGATACAGAGATAAGCAGACAGCAGCTGATCTATTCCTTCCTAACAAAGAAGGACAGCCCTCTTTACAGCTGAAAGACCTATCAGCATCTTTGATATCATTGTTCTTGGGGGAGCTGCTGAATAAAGGGTCTCTGTCTTTTTGAGCATAATTACAGCTGGTTTTTTTTCCTGATAAAGAATGTAGTCATTGAGCCATAATGGCATTATTTGATGACTTAAATTCATCCTCTAATCCCTCCAAAATGGTATAAATTATTGAACAAGTCACTCAACCCTATAAAACCACTTTAAAAACATTTTGTTCAGCATGATAATGATCAGACAGAATGTAGCAAGAGTTACAGTAAATTAGACTCATGCTCCAAGCTGGCTGCCACTCAATATACTCATAGCTAAATTCTCACCTACTGAGTAAGACACTCTGTCACAGATAAATTAAGACATAGTCAGTTCTAAAGTGTGCTGGCAAGGACCTTTAGTTCCTTCCCATTTTTTACAGAGAACATCCATGTGATTTCTGGAGGTACTATCAGAGAGCTACACAATGTTATACCTTGAAGAGATGCTGTGGTACCTCTGAGCAAGCTCAGAAACAAGGAAAATTAGTTTGTGTAGAGATAATGTTCCCAGAACACCATTTACAGCATGTAGATTAGCTTCTCAGCTTCTGCCTGAGTTTCTCTTCTGCCAGCCTCAAGTGGTGCCACAAGTTAACCCTAAGGTGCCCAGAGGTGAACCTCCCTGCTTAGCAAACAACACTCAGCAGCATCAGAGCCACTCCTGCAGTGTTCTTGTGTTGTGAATGAACAGATCTTCCCCAAATCCAAGACCAACACCAATGAAAGCCTTGCTGTGCACATTTTGTCTCATCCTAGCACTTGCCATCCCTTACATGGCAACCGTGATGCCTCAGTACAGTGAGTCCTCTCAGTGTTGTGGTACTGGGATAACAAAGTGGGATCCTCTTCTGAACTGATGTCCCTCATGATCACATATGACTGGTGATCACAACGACTATAGATAAGACACCTGAAATACTCAGCTGAGGACATGCTACAACAGTACTTTGTAATCATACAAAATCTGTTAATTTTTATCAGTAACATCAGTGTGACAAAACAGTTATTGGTGATGCTCCTTAACTCTACTTGAGTGTTATCACTGACAGTGATAGTGGGTACCAACAATTATAGCAACAGTGCTGTAAATTCTGCATTTCTCTGAATTACTGATAGGTAGCTGACAATTTTACAAAACTGAATTGCCTTCACTAAGCATCACAATGTAATTCCCTGTACTCCTGTCTAGGAAAGGTGCTACAATCCTTAGATGTGGCACAGTCATGGACTAGCAGGTACTTTTGAACCAACCCCATTTTGAGGAATTTGACCCATCTTATGAAACACAGTCTAGGTTTGTTCCTTTGCTGGAATGGAGAGCCAGTGTGCTTGGGAGCCAAGCCAAAGCGCTAATTCTGCCCAGTGGGCAATGTACTCTGGGAAATTTCTGCCCACAAGCTAAACTTTGTCTTGTTTCTCTTCATTGTAACTGATGCCTCAGCAGAAACCCTGGTCTGACCTGCTCTGCTGCCCTTAATTCTGTGCAAAAATCAGTGATACATCCACAACACAGCAAGATCTAGTACAAGTTTCCCCATATGAGTTATAGTTGGTTGCAACAGCTTTCTCCTATCCCAGATTCTATTCTATTCTATTCTATTCTATTCTATTCTATTCTATTCTATTCTATTCTATTCTATTCTGAACAAGAGAGCGTAAGAACTAGCAAACAGATCCAGTTACCTGTTTCCAATGGCAACTGGTAATAAATACCTGGAGTACAGGAAACAGAGTGCAAAGAGAGTACTTTTCCCCCTCATATAACTTCTTCATGTCAATCATACCTGCATGCCTTCATCAGGCCCTCACAGATTTCTCTTGATCACCTTTGCTGCCTTTCTTTGATCCTCTTCTAGGGAGAATGGAACTGAACTGCAGCAGTCAAAATGGGAGTGAATCGTGAATCATGGGTTGAAACATTGGGGTAATGATGTTTTGTAATCTGCTTTCTATTCCCTTGCCAATATTTTGTACCTGCTATTTGCCTTTCCACTAACTGTTGAACCTGATACTTTCAGAGAACTACTCGTAACAACTCAATGTATCTCTCCTGAGCAGTGGCAATTAAGTCAGAGCTCATGATTTTGTACGTAGACACAGGGTTGTTTCTTTTAACCATGTGTGTTACTCTGTATTTATAGACATTCAGCATTTCATAGTCATTTATTTGTCAGGAACTTTTTTTTTTTTTTGGTTTTGCAGCTGGCTTTTAGTTTTATACTGAGTAATTTCTCTTGTGAGCAAACTTTTTCACTCTGTTCCCCCGTTTTATAGATGTAGCTGTCTGTTAAACATCAAAGATCCTGGCTTTAATCCTAATGATAAAACTCCTTATTAAGAACCTGACCATTTATTCACACAGTTTTTTTCCTAACTTGATTTGACTGTCTCTTAGCCCATTGATAGTCTGAACTTTGTTAGATAAGAGTCTCCACATTTCCATATTTATATAGCAACCAGAGGGAATGGAAGTTCCCTTTAAGCAAGACGAGGAACAGAAAACAGGTGTATGCTAAAACAGACCCAAAATCCATCCACACTGACACTTCCAACTAACATTCCTGGCTGTACATTCTCTAACCAACCAGTAGACCACAGCCAAAACACAGGAAAAATACCCAAGGATCCCAATATCCTACGTTCTGGTATTTAGAAATGCCAAAACACTCCTATACCAGCCAGAATGGCCCTGCAGAGACCTACTGGCTCTGTCCAAACCCTCCTTGCGTGATCCTGTCCATGAACCAGCCCTGTACGTACACAACAGTGGAAAGTATAAACCTGGTTATTCTGGATTTCTGCCTCCTTGGGGATGCCTGTACTTGAAAAATCTCAGTTGCCCTTTGAGGACAAATGTCCACAGCTTTCATAGGATTGGAGCAAGACATTTAATGCTCTCTATCCTCATCTTCTACTTGGAAGCCAACATGTGAGGTGCTGACACAATGGGCACACTCCTAATGTTCGTATCTTGGGGAGAAACAAAGCTATCACACTAGGATTATTACCTTAAGGTTTAGATTAATATCTTAGGGTTCCTTATTATCACAGGCATGTTTTGAGAAGTGAGAAAAATAAAAGGATCATAGGGAAATTCCTGTCCTCATGACCTCTCCTGCAATCTTCTGGGGACCAAACCAAGCATACAGCTGGTATCTCTGCAGGGAAGATATGGACTGAAGACTGAAGCAGGGTCACTTTCATAAGCTCTGAAAAGGTAAAGACTCATATGGGCTTTTTTCCCTCCCTAGATATGTCAGGCTGGAGCATCATTACATTCAGAGGAAGAGGTGAAAAAAGATTACAGATTTATAGGAGAAATGGAAAGATCTGGAAGGCAAGCTTCTGCCTCTTTGAGAAATAATCTTTCAAAGAAAGCATTCAGTGACAGTAATAGAAAGGAAAACCTCTTGATTTGCTTTCTAAGACCTCCATGAGCTTTTCCTCAAAATACAGAGTTCCATATTTCAAGGCCATCACAAGACCAAACAGCATTGTTGTACCAGAGGGTAAGGTCAACCTAACAAACACCCGTGCCAGACATTCCCAGCATGAAAGTGTGCAGGACCATTGGGCCTTTTAACTGGCTGCCAGACAGCTCAATTAGGAAGATTTGCTAAAGGGCTCCATCAAATTCTGTAATCAGGAATGTGAACTATCAGAACTTTACTTTTCTTCTTCCGTGGCTTTTCCTGGAGTTGTGTTGTCCCTAGCTGATGTTTTGACCTGGCAAGGAACAAGCCTTCTTTTCACCCCTTCTCTGATATTTTGAGACTCCCATCAGTAATGCTGGGAGAGAAAAGTGTGAATCATATGAAGCAAGAATGGAAAACTGTCTGAGCGTCCCCTGGGCTAGATAAAAGTCATCTGACCCACTGTGCTCACCCCTGCTTTCCATCACCCATCTGCCATCCCCTCCCCAGTTCTCTCTTGCTCTACCCTGTTGAGTTTTGAACATTCTTCACATTTAGATGGGAGAGGATTTGCTCAGTGGGATATTCCCTGAAAACTGGCCTTTGCTAAAGTCCTCTGTGCAACAGCAGCACTCCCCGCCTTCTGTAATGACTCAGACAAGTAGGCCCAGTGACTCAGTGGCTTGGAGAGTTCAAATATCAAGGGACTGTTGACAATAGCCTTCCCTATCTTGAGTAAGGATTACAAATCTCAGTGCTTTGGGATTGAAAGATTCCCTCAGCACCCTTCCACCTCTTTAAGTTTTTTGTACCCTCCCTCCCTCATCTTGCAAAGCCATAATCAGATACACCAATAAAAACAGTGGAAATAAAAACTTTCTAATTTCCTGTGGTTGCTTAGGCATCACTTTGGGATCCTCAGGGAACCAAGTCAGCATGAAGAGATTGATGTTATCCTGCAGTTTCTGACCTCACAAAACTCAGAAGTGTTTTAGCATTTTCTAAAACTGCACCTCCTCAGTGTGTTGTCTCCAAGAAAAGAGAATAGATGCTCCTAAAATTGTTGCCATATTTCTACTAAAATGCAAAGGACTGAATTGTCAGAAAACCCCTGGACTGACCATCAATGGAAGTTTGAAAGCTGCAGATGAGAGCAGCATGCCCTTGTCTCCATGCCAGGTCCTCCCTCCTTGCCCACCACAACGAATGCACATGACAGCATTAGGCTGCACTAACACAGAGTAGGCAGCAGAAAAACAGATATCCAGGAGGTGGAAAAGCTCATAATGGGAGATGACAGACTGAGAAAAAAGAGAGAGATTGCCAAATGGACACCAAAAAAAATATTGTAAAGAATTACTATTGATTTTCCTGAATGTCCCTGTGCATATACACATGGGAAGCACCCAGAACTACAGTGACCAAAATAGAGATGCTACACAGATAAATACATGTTTACGTGTTTGTTTTGATGTAGGTTAACAATAAGGAGTAGACGGGATCAAAACATTCTCAAATAATCACACACTTAAAAGATTACATTAAGCTCTGATACACTGTTGATACATTCAGGCAGAAAGAAAGGATTATTTAAACTGAATGTGATTTTTACAAATGTAAGTAATTTTATTTGTGCACATTTTTGTTCTACTTTCTTGGGGAAGGAAAATTTAGTCTTGAGTGCCTAAAGACTTCGACTTGACATTTATCTCATTTGTTGAAAACAGATCCCTCTGAACTGATTTAATAAAAGCTTCTAGTGCCAAGTTTCCTGCTTGGAGCAATTGTTTAAAACAGTGAATGAAGGTATTTCAGTACCCTTCCCCCGTTTTTATTCCAGTCCCACAAAATACCATTTATTTTACTTCCAGATGTTCACTCTTTTTTATTTTTTAAAAACTGTCAAGTTTGACAATGAGATTGTGACTACTTTTTGTTTTGTCCTAAATCCTGTCTATTCCTTCTTTTGCCAAATCGATAAGCAATGAAATGACGATGGGAGAGAATTAGCACCAAACTTTGTTGGAGCTTTTTGGCAGTATGTGTGCTCACAGTGAAAGTAAACAAAACATTATTTGTACATATTTGCAAAAAGCTATCAAGTTTTATGACAATAAGAAGGCAGCTGCTTAACTACTCCCCTGGCATTCCAGACAGGATTTCAGAGCTCTTGGACTGACTCACATGTCACTTGGCACATTTTGTAGAGGGTACCTTATTTTTCACTGGGAGGGTGATGAAGTGTTGCAGCACTGAAAACAGCAATATTGATCATTGGCTCTGAGTACATGCAGAATTCTTCAAACAGTAAGATTTACAGCCTTACTTCTTCTGAATACTATTATTATTTGAGTTAATATTATTATTATTTGAGTTGTAATTAATATTGTAATAGTTTAATTTAATTACATTGGGTGTACTATTGCATTCTGACAAAGAAGTCCTTTGGTGTTACTGTCTTCTTAACACTGTGGTATTAAAGTGTTGGGACAAACACAAAGAAAATCTTACAGATATGAAACCTAAATGCAGGAAGCTTAGAGAGCTTTGAATTTCAGCAGTAGTTAAATCTCAAGAGACACAAGTTTGTCCTCCCTCTTCTTCCCAGCAATCCACTTCCTTTCTCTGAACTGGAACAATTCCTAAGTTTCCCAGGGTTCTGCTGTCTGGAGCTGACGTGAAATTCATGGTGGTAAGGATGGCATAAATGATCTTATTTTCCCATCTTCATCTTTTTGGAAGAAATCACCCAAACAGTATTTCCTTGTTTTTCAGAGGAGTTGGTAATGATGCTTCTGATAACATGCATTCCCTCTGCAGGAGCAGGTCCATCCCCTCACCTCAAGCAGAGGAGTAGGTGTGCCCATGCCCCAGGATGAGGTGCTTCATGGAGTGACCCCTCATGGACACCAGCATAAGAGCCCCAGCAAACTGCAAATCCTTCAGTGGCCAGTTTCAGAACCCAGGTAAGAGAGAATAGATTTGAACTTTCAAGCAAATGAAACACAGGTCATCCAGAGGTCACTTTCTCAAATCCCTGGCCAACTGGCTGCCTGGTTAGCCACCTATGCACCCATCTACCCAGCCACCTCTGTGACTGTCTATTATTTTTCATCACCTTATCTCCCCATGATCTTTGAGAGATGATCTTTGGAGAACTTAAACTGTACAAGTCTCTAATGATTCATGGTTTTGAAAGTCATTACTAAGTCCCTGTCTGGCTTCCTTGTAGGCCCCCTTCAGATACTGGAAGGAATCCCCATCAATATGGGGATTTCTCCTTTCCCATGACAAAATGATACAGATATCTTTGATACTGTCAGCTCATCCAACTCCAGTTTACAGAGAAATTCTCTCATGACTGCAGCTCAATGACTCTTATTTAGATGGGCTCCCATGTGTGTTGTGCTTGTTTTCTTTTTCTTTTTTAATCATCTGGCATAGCCCCAGATACTTCCTGATACATCATATCTAATGTCTGTCTTGTGGTTTTCTGATGCGAACAACAACAACAACAACAACAAAATAAAAAATCAAAGTGGTAAAAAGCAATATTAAAAACACATTTAGTGCAATCATGCACTGGGGGAAATGAAAAAAGCACTAAACTCTACCTTCTTCTCTACAACCACCTTGAAAGTTTGAAAGTTACAGTTAAAACACAGTGGGTTGTAGAGTGAAGCACTAATGAGAGTCAGAGGATTAAATCAAAAAACAATTAACAGTTTTATTCTTGACATGCTGTTTCCTGCTTTTGGTTTAAATTTATCTTTATCATTCAAGCATTTGCATAACTGCTTAACTAAGGTGTTAGTAGCATTACTCAGGGAAGTTCAGCATTTTGCTGGATTAGAGACATGCATTTTTCAGTCCCCAGTGATGACAATTATCGTTATTGTGGTTCCTGCAATTAAAAGCTTTCCCTTCCAAAGCTTCTTTAGGCTCATTTATCTTTCCACTTACTTAAATTTCTAGATTTTTAACCTTCTATTTTCCTTTATACCAACACCTACTGATTGCCTTAAATCTTCCTGTTTGACCTCTTTCTCTCCCCCCTACATGCTCCTTCCCAGCCTCGTACAGCCACAAACAGCAGTGGTGGCTGTGATTCAGCAGCTGCTTGGCCAGCAAGGGCTGGACAACCATCCCACTGGGAGGAAAGCAGCCGCTTCAGAGCTCCAAGCTGCGGAGAAAGTGAGAGGTGGGATTCACCCCTAGCTAGTGGCTAGACATAGAGCATTAATTTAATCTTCCGTATCATTTGCTCACAGCTGCTTCCAACGCGGCTTTTCCTTCTGACAATGTCCGAACTTCCCAGCAGATGGCATCTCCTCCCAACGTCTACCTGAGCTCACCATGTGCCCAAAGACAGAGCCTGCACCCGCTTTCTTTTGAAACAACCAGTTTTACATTCTATCTGTGAAGGAAACATGCCCAAGGGAAGTGCAAACAGGAATGAATCTACAGCATTACACGTTTATTTTGCAGCTCGAGCTACTTAAGTTTCTCTCAATGTTCAGACAATTACAGATTTTTCACTGCTGGAGAAAACCCGATGTTTATTTGTAGACCAGCTCTAAAAAGCAACCAAAGAGTGAAAATAATTTGCATCTATTACAACAGGAACTCTAAAGTGGAGTATGATCTATTACTTGGCAAAGCCAAATGGAAGCTACAATAACAAGGGCAATGAGGCTGATGTACAAGACCTTCCCTTCTTAAGTGGCTGCTGGAAAAGTGGAATGGTTGCAACTCTCAGCCAGACACTGCATGAACACATGCAGTAGGAGAACACTTCCTTGTCCTTCCCTATATAGTTGCATAGTGTCTTTCCATTTCACCTCTGAGGACAATGTGAGCATGACTGAGTGACACCAAGACCTTTGCCCCAGTGGTTTGGTAAGTTTAGATAGCCAGGATTTGGACAAATCTTTGACTGGCACAGCCACAGCAGCACTGTCACCTCTGCACATCTGCAGGTCCAGCTCCAAATGCTCCTCAGAGCCCAATTCCTTTGTAGGTCGTGAAATAAACAGGGAGGGACAGGTGTCAGGAAGTTGAGGAGGAGAGGTTTGGAGGAGGATGGTGGGAGAGGCTTTCAGGAAAAATGTGGAGGATGCATTGATGGAATGCGCTGCAGGAAGAATTTAGGACAATACCTCTTCTTGGGACACCATGCTGGCTAAGTCCAGCTCTATTCTACCTCCAGTTGTCATTGCTTCACTGAACAGTGAAAACCAGTATGCTGAGATGGCTACCAAATGAACAAATAGAAATGATGCTACTGGGCTCATGTGACCACACATGAATTAACTATCACAACTTGGCTGTGAAACAATGGGAATTCTACAGGAATAGTCCAAAGTTCAAAAACACGCCTCCACGTAAAATAAAGCGATGCAATTATCTGATATCGGGATTCACATCAATGCCCTGCAAACAGAAAATGAGATAAGTATGTAGAGCAAATGGCCACTTTCTCAGATCTAACTTTTGACAAGATGGTCACCCTGAATGCAGTCTGCTGAGAATACCAGTGAGTCACATTCAGAACTGGATTTCAGAAGTACATAAAACAACAAACACAGAAATTATAGTAAACGATGAGCTGAATCAAAGATACATTTTTTTTTCTGCATTAAGGCTTAAGAATCCTGCTCATAAGAAATGTGATTAGCACTGGCACACTTCTCATATTTTTTATATTTATTATTGTTATTAAACTGCACCACTTGTGTGCGCAATGCTGCAAAGATGGTGATCTTAGAGTGCTTTCAGCTGCAAGTTGACCTAAGGCTTTTATAATCAAAAGTCCCCTTCTTGGAAAGGCAGACAGAGCCAAGCCAGAAATTGGAGATGAAAACTATATGTATCATTTAGTTCAAAATACTTTAAAAATAAAAACTGTGTCCGTATATCATGCTTGTTGGTCTTCTATTTGGTCACATTTCTAGGTAACAAGTGAGATTTAATAAAAGCTTGAAACAGACGGAACCTGTTCCTGTTGCAATCACTGATCATTTTTTAGTTGAAGAGGGGCAGATAAACAGAAGTTGGGTACTTTTGAAACTACCGCCTTGTCATTTAGCCGGAGTGGCAATTTCCTTTAACATTTTGGACATGAATTTCATTCTCAAAGAGAGAGCAGCCCAGCGGCAAGGGCTGCAAATGCAACACGTGCCAGTTTCAAAGCACCCTCAGTGGCTCATTTAAAGTAGTAGTCTAAAATCCCCTGAATTTCTGGGGAAACTGTCTTGGTGGGGACTTTTTAAACATAACTTAAATTATTATTTTAGCTAAAACATGTTTTTTTCTCTTCCTTAAATACCCTGTTTGAATTCTAATTGGTCTCAAATTTCAGATTTTAAGCCCATAGTAAATGGGCAGGAGGACATTCATTTGCTGGGCAATTTTCCCTCCCATAGGCAATTTTGTGCCTTAGGCAAAAGACAGAGGGGAGGATTAGAGCACCACAGGACCCTTTTTCATCCCCCAGCAGCACAGCAGGAAGTGGTGACCTGGCGCCTGGGTCCCTGAGGGAAAGGCAGGCTGTAGCAGGGACCTTCGGGAAGAGAGATGTCTGGGAGGTTTAACACAGAAGGCTACAGTCCCCAGGAGCCTGGGAAACAATCGCAGGTTTTAAACAGCCCTTGGTTTGGGCTTTTCTGTGACATCCAGAAGAATCTTGCCCTAGACTGGCACAAAGCTGAGCAGCTCATGCAGGAGACATGGTAGCAGGAGGGATGCTAAAACCAAAGAGATGCCAAACTCAAGCCAGGGGCTCATGTGAGAGAGCAGGTGCTGAGCAAGGGATGACAGCACTGGCTGAACTGAAGTCCTAGCTGCTATTTATGCAAATACGTGGCACTCTTGGTTCCTTACTGAGAAACAACCGAAAGCAGGGTGATACGGAGCTATGTGGGGTGTGTGTCTGTGTGCTGCTACCAGCACAGGTTCAGCATCCTTCCCTCACCAAGGAAGGCTTGGCAAGGTCTGGAGGGCTCAGAGAGGAAGAAACCCACCAGAATCTCAGTCTCTTTTTTCCCCAGGCACTGGCTAAAATCCAAAGACACAGGTTTGCCTTCATTCGCAGATGTGGTGGAGACCATGGGGGATTTCAGACTTGGACAACTAAGATCCCCTTCTGCCTATTCACTAAGAGTACAGGCTGCTCTGAGAAATGCCTTTGTGCTGGGCTTGTAAGGGGCAGCCTTAATTATTCCCGTTCCTCTTAAATCATCTCTTTGTGCTACAGGCTCAGTCGTGATGATTTTTCATTCGAGAGGATTGCATCACATCAGACATGGGGCCATAAATCCCCCAGAATGGGCAAACTAGTGACAGCACAGGCCTGTTTTACAGCAGGAAAGTGTAAAGTTTATTGTCATTTTTAGAAGTGAAATGATTTTAAAGTGACATAATCTTAAAGGGGAAAACCCCCCCACACCACACTAAGAACAACACTGCAGAAAGTTAATGTCTTCCCCAAACAAAGTGACCAGGTTATGGGAAGGGGTGGGAGTGGGTGTGCTGGTGGAAGTGGCCAGAGATGAATGAAAACAGGAAAGGAGAGTAGCTCTGATGTGGCTGCGATGGCCTGAACACCTTAACCCTTTGTTGTCCCTTTCTGATACTCCTGTAGCTTGGGCTGCCTTGCCTCACAAAGTGGTCTGACCCATGAGTGTGCCCCATCTATGAAAGGGATAGACAGGTTCATTCATCCTCCCAGGTGCTACATCCTGGGGCACATCCCTCCAAGGCTGGCCCTTTCTTGGGGACTGCCAGCCGTGGGCACACGAGAGGCCCTAGGATCGTGCTTTATTTTGGTGAAACATTTAGAAAGGACATACCAAGATTTGGCGGGAGGGATAGCAGAGCACAGCCCAAAGATCTGACTTGGCATTGTGCCTGGGTGCAGTGTTTCATATTTAGAGGGGGAGGATTTTTCCCATGTGCTCTGCACTGGCTTTGTGCTGCTCCTCTGAAGCCAACTGCCCCCACCCCACAATGAGAGCTTCAAAAGCCCCAGCTTGGGCTTTTGGTTCCCTTGTTGCCCAGCCATGCTGGATGGGAGCACCTCCTCTGTCACATGGGATTTGCTGAGCTACCAAAGTGGGGAAAGAGGCAGACCAAGGAAAGGCGGGGGCATAGGGGAAGAGGAACTGACCCCTGCTCTGCTTGATCTAGTATCACCTTTTGTAGGGAAGTTCTGTCCTTGGCTGGAAAAGAATTCAAAAGCTCTCTTCTGCCATGCTACAAATTGTGTCTAACACTCAAAGGCCCTTTGTGATCATAACACCAGAGCAAAGCAAGACTGAACACTTCCAAGGAACGCAGACTGAACACTTCCACTGAACACATCCCAAAAACACAGACAGCAGCCCTGGAGGACAGCACACCAGTCGGTCTGAACTAGCAGAGCAAAGCTGTAGGGTCTTCAGGGAGCCCTGTAGCCCTAAGTGTTGCAAGCAATATTTGAAGCTAATGATGGTAATCAGAAAGGAGTCTGTACTCTGTGTGTCCAGAGAGACGGAGCCCTGGCATAGAAATATTTCCAAAGCCTACTCTTGGGGACAGCTGACCATATAACTCCACTGTGCTCCTGCAAATCCAGCTCCTTGCTCGGTGCCCATTACATCCATCAGCAACATGTCCCAAAATCCAGCTTTTCTCATACACCCTGCCTCCAGTCCGTGAGAGTGGGGTTGCATTGTCAGTTCAAAAGGGCCCATGAACACAGGTCCTTCTCCAAGTGCACCACCCCGGTGTCTCCAGAGGCTGCGGCATCTTGTGATTCTAACACAAGTATGTCAGTGTATGTCTTCCCCAAAAGGCCTGACTTCCACGCTCAGAGCAAGTGTTTCAGTAAGTTACAAGGGACATTTCTGTTCAGACAAACTCATTTCTGCAGCCAGCTGCAAATCCATCTCACAGTAATGTTTCTATTTCAGTAGGCAAGTCTATTATGTCAGAAACTGTCTAGCCACAATCGTTCAGAACACAAAAGCAATCGCATAATCCCCTTACTCTGTGCGAGATAAGCAAGGCTCCAATAAATGGAGCACTTCTCCTCTTGCGGATTTAATCCCCATTTGAGGGTTTTTTTTGTTGTTATTATTATCCTTTCTAATCATCCAGGAGTGAGCAAGGATTTCAAATGAAAACTGCCTCTAAAGATTTCCCTCTTTTTATATATGTACATATATGTAACAAATATGCATGCATGACACATACATGTGCATGTACACATATACTTTTGTCTGTATACATCACTACGTTCCCTGGTGAGATTCACGAGAACTTTTTTTATTCTGATTCCACGAGCAGGACGCCTTCCCAGCAGAAATATGAAGTGCCGCAGATTCGTGCCAGTGGTTTCAAGTTGCGGGCTTTAAGCTTTCTCTGACCTTTGTACAGAATTTTAATTCTTTCTTTTCTTCCTTGCATTTCTACCTCAAGGGTGAGGAAGGAGATCTACTGACTCAATGGGGTCTCATCACCCCAAAAAGCAACTGAAAAGAATTAAAAGTTGTGAGCTTCATAGGAATTTTCACACAGCCAGCAAGCTAAGTAATAAAACAAACTTTATGGAAAATAATTCATCAGATTTCTCTTCTGTTTTGACGGTAAAAGGGGAGACCAGCTCTTCTTCTTAAGCAATGAGACATTTGCAGCTTGGGAAAGACTTCAGCTCCTCAGTTCTGGTCATGGGCTTGAACACATCTGTCCCTGTTGGGACTCTGCGTCCGACACTCAGTAGTGAGTTTCTGGACTCGCTTGTCCTGGCTGCAGGCCAGAGAGAAGGAAAAAGCAGATTCATACCATTTCCTTTGGCCTCGAAAGAACTGTTTGCAGGATAAGTAGCAGATTGCTACTTCAAATGAGGAGACTGATAGAAGAACAAAAAGTCTGGATATGAGAGGGTGAATCCAGTTTACAAGAAACCTCTTGGTCATGAGTGATTAAGTGAAAAGTTATTCCTCCCTGTACTATTGCCTCATAATTAATGAAGCATTTAAAGGATACTTAAGAGATGATATATATGAAACAGATCTTACTGGGAATGATTTGTCTTTGGCTTAGCCTTCAAAGCCCAAAATAGTTTTGCTTAGGCATACATGGCTGGCAGGTAGACCCTGCTCCCTCATCACAGCAAGAATACGAAAGAACAAAAGTTAAAAAATGCAAACCACTGAGAGCTGCAGAGTGCCTGGGACCAATTCTGCTACTAAAAGCAGAAAATGAGGTTAAGAAAAATCAAATAGTTTAAGCTGTTTCCCAGAGCTTGGGAAACACAGAGATGCCAGAGAGGGCATGGGCATAGCAGAGAAGTACCGTCCTTACAAGAGCATCCGGTCAGGCCATGGGCAGAGAGATCTTGGTGCTAGGGATCAACTAGGTGCTATTTAAGCAAGGGATCAACTTGGTGCTATTTAAGAAATTATTGTCCCCTAAACTTGATGCCACCTCAATGTTGGTTTTAACGAGGTGATTCTATTTGGCATTGCAGACTCCCAGCAGAGATCCTGGACTCCTGTGGTTACTAAATATCAGCCAAAAAGTCAGGCTGAAGATGTAAAAGTGCTATTTCAAAATAGAAAATATATCAGTCTTGAAATTTGGTTGAAGAATGACTAATTTAAAGTTGATGAAGAGCAATCTTTTGAACTGTTCTGACTTGTCTTGTAGCTTTCTATAGGTAAAAAGTAACATCAATTTTTTTTCCCCAGTGTTTTTGAGGCCCTTTCCACTAAAGCAATATATGCATGAGTAGTTCTAGTTATTACATACATATGAAATATCACAACAGCATACCACAGTTTACAAATGAGAAAAGAACATGTACCATTTCTAGGCACAGACTGCCATTTAGTTTGTCATTGAGTGCACTAAGGACAACACATCTATGATCCAGTTTGCCTTTATCTGCTTTTACAACAGAAGTGTGAAACAACCTGCAATAATTACTTCAAGTTATACCGTGAACCAAAAAATTCTGATAGTAGTTGGATTATTCTCAGGGGAAAGTTAGCTAAGTGTATAAATACTAGCATGAAGATATTAATCACAAGCTTCCAGCCTATGTGCACTGATCCATGATTCAGTGATGTCAGTGGGAGAGGTAAGTGCCTTGCCAGATCTTGGGCTGCTACAAAAATAAAAGCGCTACTGGCATAGGAGTGAGGTTGCACATTTTGAAAGGGTTAAGCATACTGTTTTCAAATTATCAATGTTTTGTGGAGACACTGGTATTTTGAAATGTTTTTGTGTTGACGAGTTTTTTTTAGTAGTTTTGGCGGGACTGAATTAAATGCTTAACATTGAAATGCAGAAAACATGCAGAGAGAAATTTAAAATTCTAGTCTGCAGAGAAAAGAATTTTAATTTTATTTCTATTGCATATTCAACATCCACATTTGATAAGTATCCACATTTGCATCCACATTTGATAAGTATCAGCAGTGCTCAGACATCATGGGTGTTTCATTTGGTTTGATGATAGAATGAAGTCTTTCATCGAAATACGACTTTTAGGAGTAGCGTTAGCATTAGATTTAAATTCAGAAAGCGTGAGATTTTTTTTTCCTGTGCCAGAAATCTTTAGTACAACTAAATAAGTTAAATAAATATAATTAGAAAATGTATTTTATGGAACCAAAATCATTGAAGTCACTGTAAGGGTTCCCATTGACTCCAATGGGTCTGTGGGATTATAATGCAGATTTAAGAGCATTTAATTGAATGAATTAAAATATTTTTGTTAAACTAAATTAAATAATTCACAAGTCAAATCCTATCCTGCAAAGGGACCTACCTAAAGAGTAGATTTGCCTGAGCTTCACTTTTAACTGATTCTTCAAGGAGCTACTGGAAGCCTCTTCCCTCAAACTGTTAATTCAATGGATGCACAGCATGAGTTCTCCCATCCCTCCCTGCTCCACTGCCAGAGGTCTGGCATTATCTGAGGAGGAACCATGAGACAATAACAGTGACAGGAAATGATAAATGCTTTTTGTCTCCATCCCTCTTTTTGCCTCAAGGGCAAAACTTTTTATTGCAGCCTGGTGGTTTCACCTCTGCTATGTGCTGGCAGCACACTCAGAGCAACTCCACTGGGAGTGATTCCTTGTGTGTGTGAGTAAGTGTACATAGCATGCACGTGAAAAGCTCTGCAGAAACTGGAGGGTAAAAAGTCTGCTGGCACCAGTATCCATCCATCCATCCACATGTAATAAACTTACAGAAAGCTGAAATGATAGAAGTAGGAAAATGAGTATAGGAGTATATAAGGTTCATGCAAAATTGGCACCTACTAGCCCAGCTTAATTCCCTGGTTAAATGAAATCTGTTTTGGTTAGCAACAAATACAAGAGACAGATAGGACAGTGTGAAATGCATTGCCATAATCCCAGTTTAGCAAGCCTGTTGGGTTAAATCTTTTTTTCTGACACTGGAAACAGACTGGAGTATTTGGTCCTTAGGCTTTTAATGCAGAGTCATGGCACATGTAGGAGACTGAACAGGATTTCCTTGGCATGAACTTCCTCAGCTGACAAATCAACCAACCAGTTATTTTATCATTAACAAAATCATTTACACAGCCCAAATCCAGCCATGGAGATTTTCTTGGGAATGGAGCATAAGGCATCCTCCCACACCATGTCCCAGCTAGTGACGCCTGGTGTGGTGAATGAACATCTGGCCTTGGGGCAGTAAAACTCCCTGTTTTCTATATGGCCTCTTGCTGTGCCCCACTGCCTTCCCTTTCAGCTTTATTTCTGTTCCCCAAGACCACATTTCTGTTCTCAAAAAGGGCTTGGGCTGCCTTTGGGTTTACTAAGGGTCAGACTTGTTCCACAGTTTTCTTTTTCCGAATAGTCTGTTGATCTGTCCATGGGGTTTTTTAGAGCCATGCTTTTGTATAGTATTTGCTGTGAACATGGACACTCAGAGGGCTGGGTTCACATTCTCTTTCCATTGCAAGATCCCTCATTTGTTTCTTCCAGCTGTCAGGAATGTGAACACTACCTGGGGCCTGAAAGTCAGGCTATGTTCTTCTAGCTTGTGCATCATCGCAGCAATAAAAATGTAGTTAACTCTGCTGTTAGTGACCTGAGAGCCAGAGTGCGAGCCAGCCAGTCCTCCCTTAGCTGTCAGTGCTATGTGTTGCTAATAGGAAGGGGAAAAAAGAGTAAAAACTTGTTTCTGTTAGTGAAATAAGCAGCTATGACTCAATGCACACCAGGGACTGATCAGTTGAGTAAGAAGGTATCTTTTTCATTCCCTTCTTTTCTTTCCATAACCAGTGACACTTTGGCCTCAAAATGAGTAGCACAATAATGCTACATAGAGTCAAAGGTTTATCTTTGATGTTTTTCTCCAAAAACATTAGAAGTTGGAAAGAAAATGGAAATTTAAAAAAAACCAGATATTCATTTTATTCTCCTGTTCCATTATTTTACCTACTTTTTTCTTACTATGCTTCTGACAGATCTCAGTCTAACTAGAAGGGATAGTCACCCTTCCTTCCAGAGGTGACCGTATCATGTTTTGATAGAGACCTGCTGCCAAGGGCTGGAATTGATTTATGTTTCAACCTCAAGATTCCTGTCAGCTTGGATCACAGAACTTTTCTAGCTGAAGGAATCAGTCAATAGTCCAAACCCCACTCTGAAGGGACTTCAGTGCAGTCTAAACTGGGTGTTTAGGCAGGAGCAAATAGTCTGTAGCTAACGCCTCTGTAGCAGTTCTCGGTTACATGAACCAATCATTCATCCACCCTTTCAAATTGTAGCTACTCAACATCAAACCTGAGATGACAGCCACCAGCAGCTCTGGATCAGCTTCTCCAAATCCCCCATTTTTGACATTTGGCACCAATGTCTTCGGAAAAGGTGGAGATGGCAGGTGCATGCTGACTGCTAAAATCAACTTACATGCATCTGACAGACAGCTGTCAAGTGAAGAGCTCTAGAATACCTGATCTCCAGCTTGCCTAAGCATCTTCATGAAAAAAATGTACTGTCTGAGTTCTCATTTTTGCAACCTTTTGACAGGCAACAGCTCTCATGTTGTGCCCCTTCCATCATTATCAGCTCTACTGAGCTGAATCATGCAGCACTCATCTGGTGTATCGGTCACGTGCCTGAGTCACATGGAGGGAGGTGGCTCAAAGCAGTGACCCAGGTCACAGAGATGGCTCACAGCACCAACCCAGGCCATGGCATGGTCTCTGACCAGGCAGCTGGAGCAGCCCCAGTGCATCCCCAGCAGCACAGTGTGTGCATCCCCAGCAGCACAGCTTCCCTGTGGCTTGTTTTCTGCCCCAGACCCTCTGGCCCACTGTGCATACAGGCCTTGAGGGATCACAGATACATCCAAGAAACTCTGCCAGGCATGGGCTCTTCTGAGATATGGCAGAGGCCACCACAGTGCCTGAATTGGAGGTCTGCCTCCAGGAAGGCATGACACAGAAGTTCATGAGACTACTGAGGGCTAAATTTGGGCATCTCTATGACACTGATGAGATGCTGTAGGTGCTGCAACCCAGTGGCCTGCATTGTTTCAGTGAGAAGTCCTGTGGATCTGAGCAGGATTAAGTCCTAGGCAGGCATTTGTCAGCTCCTCTACACAGCCTCAGAAGCTGCTAATCACTTCTGGAGATCTGGCTACCACCATGCATGCTGAGGGCTTGGGAAGACTAGCTGCACTTTTGCTGACTTGGACACATGTTGAGATACCTTCAAATCCCTCTCTTGTGTAAAGAAGGGGGTGATACAACCAGGGAATGCCCCAAAGCTCCTTCAGGATGCCAGAAGGAGACCCAGGCTTGCCCACAGCAGGATGTTTCTCTTACAGCATACACTCCAGCATCGTCTCCAGTGGAGACTCACAGTATGCTGACAGGAGTCATTCTCATGGCAGCATCACTGCTACTGAATGACAGAAACTAAGATGATGATAGTGCTTGTCTGACAGCATAAATGTATCCACCCCAGGGCTTTAGCCAGCTCTGTGACCAGCAAGAAGGAGAAGGAGTGGCAGCAACCACCCACTCCTGCAGCTGGGACTGCTGCGCTGGCCCACGTGGAACTGTGGGACAGGCCACTGTGTATCTGGATTTCATGGGTCTGGGTTCTTTATTTACCCAGTGGCACTCTCATGTCATTCTGGGAGTACCATGAGCTTTAAAAGGAGGAGTGACTGTGATTTATACAACTAATTTAATGCCCTTGTACATGGTCACCGTGGCAGCATCAGTGAGGACGCAGCTGGGCACAGTCATGGCTTTATGTCGTGACACAACACGCTTAGATCACCTATGTAAAGTTCTTTGGTTACAGCCAGTAACAAGAAGAACAAGAACAAATTCTCATCCTCCCTCTCTGCTTATGATAAGGGAAATATGCCTTTTCTCCAGTAAAAAAGTGAAATTTCCCACTAGGAGGAGAGTTTTTATGTGTGTGAGTACTTCACACAGCTTTACTAGCTGTCAACTGTACAAGCTAATCAAACACACTTTCATAACAAAAATTATTTTTTAATTGCATGAAAATTATAAATTTGCATGATGAATGAGGAGTCATACTGCAAAAGAGACAGAACATTCAAAACATCATTTTAGATAACATCCTGCTTCAGCATCTTTTTTTTTGCATCTTCCATGAACCTAAGTTCTTCAATTTCCCCCCAAACACATGGTCATTGGGCTGCAAATCGGACCTGGTGCAGCTCCAGCTGGCTATCTGCCATCTACATCCATGGGAGCCGAAACAGCCCTGTTCGTGACCATGTTCAAACACAAGAGATACACTACAGTATAATTAGAAAAGATTAACACATCACTCAATCCTACAGGGTCATATAATCAATTAGGACATGGGAATGGTGTCAGTTCCTGATTTAAGGGCCTCAGTTGCAGATATGACAAGCTAGTTGTAAAGTGGCAGAAAAAAACCCCATGGTGCAATCTATCTTTCTTTCTGAACCAAAGCTGCCAGTAGGTACCCAACAAAATGTCCACCAGAACATGTAAAACTAACATCTGCCGGATCACACTCGGGTCCAGTGCTTTGGCTGTGAGGTTTCATTTCAGTTCTGTGTAAGAACACAGCCTAAAGGCCACTCCAGCTGCTGCTACAGCGGCACTGAATTAAAGGCAAAAAACCGATTTTTCCCATATCCTGCAAGCAAGGTAAGGGCTTTTTTTTCCTCTCCAAAGACAATGTGGTCAGAGGAATTTTTAGAAGAGCTGTACTTTTCTGGCAGATGTACCCTTTCTCCTTCAGATCTCCTAAATCCTGTTTTCAGCATAAGATCAGATGCCCGGGAGTCCACAGATTACTTCTGAGGGTCAAAAGGTAACTAAGGAAAACAAGGTTTCTATTTGCTGTACTGGGTCGGTGGATTTCCATTAAATAATGTGGGCTCACCAGCTGGAAGAGGTTGCAAAGTAGTGTGCTGAGCAGCCTGACAGAAAGCTCTAAGAAAAAAGTCATGGAAAAGAATTTAAGTTTTTAAAATTTTATCCCCCCTGAGCAACATCTGCATCACCAGGCTAAATGTTTGCAAATGTATCTCTTCAAGATGTTCCTTTGCCATGAAATAGGGGAACAGAAATTTCCCTCATTCCTTACACCCAGTCCATAGAAACTGCTGGTGAATCATGAGCGAAGTGGGTGGTAAAGGAAAGAAGACAGGGAAGAGAAGGAAATGTAACAGTCTGCACTGGATCTGTTATCCATGAGTAATAAGGGCAGTTGTGGAGAGAAAACTGTTTATCCCTTGCAATTACTAAGTATACCTTTCATCTTCATCACAAAACTTTGGTAATGAGATTATGCCATTTGGCTAAGAAAAACATCATTTCAGCTCCACAGTATCCTTTCCCTGAGGATTTCTGCAAACATTGCCTCAAACATCAAACATGCTTTTTTTAATGAACTGTGTTAGTCTGTCTTTTATTAAACTACAGTTCAAAACACCAGTGTTAATGAGTTCTCCCCATTTCCGATAAAATAAAAACAGCTCGGGAAAAAATTATTTTTTGCTGACAGGGGGGTTGAAATGACTTGTGTTTAACAAATCAAACAAAACTAGTTTTATTTTTACATTCATTTCTACTGTACAGCTTGGGGGATGAAGCTCAGTGCCACCATCAGTGAAGCCTTCCTGATTTTCCCCTGTAGGGACCATCCAGTTTGCCATGCTGTGCTGTGCTGCCTATGTGTGCAGGCCGAACTCTGCCCTGTCACAGCAGCCTGCAAAGTGCAAATGAGTTTCAGTGCAATTACTTCGGATTTGCACCCAGAGAATGATGCCTTGAGTTTTAGCTTTTATATCAGCTTTTATTACAGTATTGCCTACTGTAAAACCCTAGGTTTGCTGTTCAAGGACACCTAGGTAGTGCTGGGCCCAGAAATGTGTAAACCAACATCTTGGAGAAGGGGGGCTGAGCTTAGAGAACTTACATCAGCAGCTAAAGTTTTAATTGGTGAATTTATGCTGATATGCAAACAGACCAAACCTATAAAAGTGTGAAGAACTCGTGACTCCTCGTCCATCTTGGGGTCCATTTTGGAAAGAGCCTCTGGTCTCCCAGGGTGTACCTTTGAAGGCCTTTCAAATAAATATCACCTTTATTCCCTTTCTCCTGTCTAGTCTCTGTTTCCAGGTAGCCACTTCAGGCATCAGTATAAGTGGGAGCAACACCCAAGCACTGGAAAGAGCAAGCAGTGGTTTGGGGAATATTTGCTGACATGTGAGGGCAGGGACACCAGGCAGATCTGTCAGCCTCACCTTGTGCCAGGCTCGCTGCATCTGCTGCCAAGGGTGGAGCGGCTCCTCCATCCTTAAAAACAGGCTGCCACAAACGTGCACGATCATTGCTGTTATCTGCTCTGACTGCTCACAGCAGCTTTCTCCATTCCTTCCAAACTAGGATGAAGTCCCATGGGGGAGCTGAGGCATCTCATTTTTGGCAAAGAACCTCATTCCCAAGAAAGTAAGCACAGTTTTTACACTGCCATTTAATAACATGGCAACAAGCTCATGCATTAGACTCATTTTCTTGCTGCCATGACTTGAGAAATATGCACTGCTGCGAAGCAAGCTTCCAAAAAGTGGAGTGGTTTGTCAAACTTGCCTTCTCCTCTGTGACAATGGTTTAAAACATACTCAAACATACTTTTGCCTGCACTATTTGGTGCTAATGCAGACTTTGCACCTTTCTTCAATATACACTACATGATGTCAACCAGCTTAACTAGAGAGGAAAGATTTCTGGGGAGCAGCTTTGGTGTATGTGAGCAGGGCTGAGGCTGAATGTACCCACACTTAGCCTTGGCTGCTGCAGAACTGGGCGTGAAAATGTGAACAAAGCTGCACAACAGCTCAGCCATTGGACAGAAGGGAGGCTGTGTGTGTGCAAAGCTTTGTCCTGGTCAAAGTGCACAGCCAAAAGTGGAAAGAGCTCACATGGATAAAGACAAACCAGACTGCAAGAGTCTAACCTGGGCTTAAAAGACTGTGCCCACTGCCCATGGGTTTGAGAGCAGTTTGAAAAGCAGCCTGTGAAATACCAGGTGAATGTGGTTGTATAGCCTATGATGGCTGCCCAGGTCTAAATTTCTTCGCTAGCTTAGCCAGGGAGCAAACTCTCGATGCTCCTTTCCGGTTGCTCAAAGGCCAGGACTGTGCTCACAGGCTGGCCCCACAGCTGAGCTCATGTCTGGTTCACCACCCTGATGGGGCATCCACCTCATCTGCCTCAGCACTCTAGAGTGGGGCATAATTTCCCTCCCGCCTCTGCCATCACTGTACATCTCACCACCGCTCTTGGCACCTCCTGGGGGACAGAGTCACTCATTCCCTGGAGGTCCCTGTCTCTCCTACGACTGCTGAGGAAATGGGGATTATAAGCATAAGTGAGAAGCATCATATTTAGATAAATATAGTTCAGTGACACAGCTGGGAACCGGAGTGATTAGTAGGTAAAATTCTTCCTCCAGACCTTTTATATCATATTCCCTGAAATGCAGGAAATGCCAAAGAGACCTCCACTTGCGGAGATGAAAAAGCACTGCATAAAGGTCCTACAGCACCAAAGCTTTCTGTCACCATCACAGTGTAGTGACAATTTTTAGTGATTTTTATGGCATATAAAATTAACAAACATAATTTATTACCCTCTCACACTGTAGCTGGATGTTTTACACAGAGGACCTATTCATCACTCTCTAACTAGTGCAAACAAACAGGCTTCCACAGTGTTGATTGATGGATATACTGGGTTTCTTTACTGCTGCTGCTGCTGATACTACTCTTGAATTAATAACTCGGAGTTTACTTTGCAGATTATTATTTTTAAAGAGCATTTGGAACACCTAAAGCCTGATTCTTTTTAGCACTAAGTCCTTGTTACACCAAAGTGGTCTGAAGATGTAATCAAAGTTTTCTTCTATTAAAAATTCTTTCCTGTGGTCTTAATGATATAAAGGGGACCTCCACCTGAATCAGAATCAGAGACAAAATTTTTGCTTAGGAACTTGCAATGGCAGGGAGGAGTAAATGGTTTTGTTGTCGCTATTTCCCCAGATCACCCTCGTGATCAACAGAAGTTTTTTGAACATAATGTAAAGAGCAGACATAAGGCAGCAGAAAGAGCACATAAGGCAGCAGAAACTTCTGGGGGTGCTAAGCTCTCCTAGAGCTGTCGTCTTTGAAAAAACTTTCCAAGAGGCACAGTTCCCAATCACATCACTGTGCCTGCTCCAGAGCTGAAAAGCAAACAGTCACAAGGCCTGGGGCTGCTGGGCCAATATGGGCCAGGTCAACTTGAGACCAATCAAGTGAAAAAAATACTGCCACAATGAGGGGCTGAAGGTTAGGTGATCGTAAAGTTCTTTGGGGGAGACATGGCTAAGATGAATTCCCCCAAACCAGGCACCATTTCTGGCATATTTTGTATCAGTAACTTTTTCTGCCATGATCAAGCAGCCTTATTTCTGTGGCTCCAAACAAAACTGTGTGTTACAGTGCTCATCCTCAGAGTGATCAAGAGATGTTCAAAGATGGACTATAGGAACAGAGCCACTATATGATGGGACTGTGTCCAATATATCTTCTACCTTCTGCCATTTAGGCATTTTGAGTGCAGCTTTGCCTCTACGTCATGCTGTCTGACTGCCCTCCACAAATATTTCTTCTGAATTTGCCCAACTCCAGGTTTGAATCCATGCTGACTTTTGATAGCCACAATGTCGTATATCAAAGCTGCCTACAAGAAGTGCTCCCTGGTATTAGGGATAAGGTGCCTTCCTCCTGCTTCTTTTGCTGCCTGATGACATCAATAGGTGCCTCCAACTTTCCTGCTGGGAGACAGTGATTATTTCTTCCCAGTTTGTCTTCCACATGTCACTCATGATCTCTGTCCGTATGTCCTCTCTCATACTCTCTCACTGTCTGAAAAGTCTCAGATTAATTGCAGGAAGATGCTTCTTCCCTTCCATGTGTTGCCTGAGATGGACACACAGATTGTTTGGGATGCAAACACCTAGAGGTGCAGTGGCATTATCCCGTATGTATATGTACATACATGTGTGTGTGTACACACTCCCCACTTCCACCACACTGACTCCTGCCCTTCACATTGCTATTTTGAGCAAAATTGGTGAGGGAATTTGAGGTGAGTACAGACTTTGTTCCTTCTCATTCACTGCAGGACGTTTCTCACAGGAACTCAGTAATACCCTGAACTGATGACAAAAAGGCAGACGTGAGCTTGAACAAGGAGCAAAAATCTGATTTCCTCCCATTATTTGAGAGCACTGGCTTGAAAGTTAAAATATTTAAATGTACCTTTTGTTTTAAACTGTTGCTTATGGAATATAGCAATTATGAACAATATTTTGATTAACATTTCAATAAGGACAGAGTTGCCCTCTTCATCATCACACATGAAAATATATCCACCTTTGCGTAAATAGACAAATATGAAGTAGCTGAGATGCAAATTCAGATGCCTTGGTGTGAAATCAATTTCTCCTGTGATCTACATTTGAAGGGTAGCTCTTACCTTGCATCTATTTCCCATTTGGTGAAGCGCTAAGATGCTACTGTAGTATACATGAGCTCATTTTCCTCACACTCAAGTATCAACACATACAGCCTCCCCCAGCACAGAATATAAACCTATGAATTTTTTAAATGGTTTAAGCCATACATATTTAAATATTGATGAAATTAAATTCTGACCACTTTGGCTGCTGAAACCTCTAAATCTTTAAAAGGAAGTTTCCTCAAAATACTCTGACATTTGTAGAAAACTTTGCCTGTCCGAAGTTTTAACAGGGGAGTGCTTGGTGAAAACATTTTAATTTGAAAAATATATACAAAACCTGCAAAATTTATGCTAATTCTGAATCCAACCCTATTTTGAAGACTAAAATTAAAATCATACTTATGCATTTAAATTGATGACCTGTTTTCACAAATACTGATCTACTTCACCTCTTCTCAGCTCAGCCACCTTTTATCAAGACACCTATTTAGAACCACCACACGTATAGCAAATGCTTTCACTTCACCGTGTTAGAAAATAGTGTTGATCTCACCATCTCAATTTTTAACCTTTAAAGAACAGTTAATAGTTATTCACTTCAGAGGAGCTTTATGGATGAATTAGTGTGTAGAAAACAATTAGCATATATTACATAATTTCATTACTTCTGCTATCACTACTATCTCTGTTCTTATTGATATTTGTGCATGCACTGAATTTGGTTTAGTTTTTGCTTGTAGCATTTGCATGGCTAAAATAACACAAAATCTGGGCATTCTGTCTTCTTTTTGTTAAGTAACATTTATAGCATAATTCTGGCTTCTGCATTGTTTTGTTGTGACAAAAAGACCAGACACGTAAGAAAAATTTGGGAAAAGCACAATAAAGACTATCCCAAATATTTACCCTGGGGGACAGAGAGACCAAAAGGCACCTTGGAAACATCATTCGAGAGGACATGGGGCAGCAGCCACTCATTTGCTTCTTGCCCTGAGAGTAACACACTATGTCGTCCAGATCCATAGGCTCAAATGCAAATATCAAGACAAAGTTATCTAATTAGCAGCCTCACAACTGCCTCTGGGTTTTATATGTTGTTTTTGTCAGGATTGGTTTTGCATAGTAGTCTCCTCTGTTTGAAAGACTATAATGAAGGTGATCAAAATGATTCATTAACATTGTGCCCATTTGAGCAAACAGTCCAAACATTTCTGTATTCCCTGGTATCAAGTGCAGTGATCTTCATACAAATGTCCAAAGGTCTTTTAGCTTTTTTAATTTTTCCACAGCTTGACTTTAATTAATGTTTCATGTGCAAATTTATATACAATTACTGTACTAACTGACTAGCTTTCGATTTGATTTGGATTCTTTCGGAGGAGGAGAGGGAAGATATCCTCACAATAGACCATATATGTAAATGAATAGTACAAATAAATGCCTGTAAGTCTATCTGGTGTCCCTAGCCATGGGACATCTACTCCTCTTCACTTAGAGGTGGTCTACACAGATCCCCACTTGGTTCCTACAAAGAAAGGGATGTATGACGTGCCAGTCAGAGGACTAGTTTGTATTTTGCTGTGAAAGCAGAGGAGCAGGAAAGAATCCCATTTTTAAACTGAGTGCCTTTCTATCATATATCTAACATTTATTCTAAATTTTATCTTAAAAGCAGTTAGGTTTTTGGTTACCAGTGCTCTCTTCAGGAAAGCCAAACAATTGGGAATGTGCTGTTAATTTCCAGCCTAAATTTACTTACGGCCAATATCAAAGGTGGTTACTAGGTGCACTGCTTGGAAAACTTGTCAGAAGAAAAACAGTGGTGGATATGTTAAAGCTATATAGTTTTTGGATGAACATTCTCTAGATCTGCATAAATAATTTGGCTATGGACACATAAGTCCTACTTTGCAGCTTTAAAAATCTCAGGCTTTAATAGGGAAATGAATGTTTGTACCTCCACAAACCCAATTTCCTTAGTATTTTCAGATGGTGAGTCCAACACTCCAGGTAGCATTTCTGGAGGATTAACAATCTGATTTCTTTTTTAATACAATGTATATATATGTCTATAGAAAACCTTTATGAAGAACAGCTCCAATGCTGCCTGGGGCCCTGGAGCTTGGCCCACCGAGAAGTGCTGCTTCTGAAAATGGCAGGTGGCCTTGATAGCACTTCAAATATGAAACACGATTTTGACAACACAGCTGTACTTAGCCCACAAACTAGCTTTCATGTTTACCAAGGAAGCCTGTAATTTGTGGAGAGTTATTGAGAGTAATTTGAGAGTTATTTACTTCTTTTAAAAATAAACTCAGAGTGAAAGCCCTACGTGAAGAAGAGAAGATGCCAAAATCAAGGACTGTGGCACACTTGGGTCTCCTGCATTGACATGATGGATGCTGCTGCTTTCTCACTGTGTTCAGCAGCCCACATGGCTGCGAGATACTTCTCGATGCTGTTTCAGCTCCCCAGAGTTGGGTGCTGAAGAGGAAGCAGGGCTGAGAAGGGACAGTCAGTGGACTGGAAACACAGGATGAGAGCTCCAGGATTCAAAGTAATGATAGGGCTGAGAGGAAGATAGCAAAATAGGACTTTGCAGGCTCCTTGTGCCATGAGGCTGGCATTGCACAACAGGCCAAAACGGAAGAGTACCTTTGGCTTTTCTTTTAGGAAGCTCTTGCCAAAGATAAAAAAAGCCAGTTTGTATGCTGTTGCTAGGAATATGTTAGTGAAACAAGTGAGCTGGTCATGCAAACAACTTGTTCAACAGAAAGCAAACCAATGGCAAAAGCCAGGTAGAGCACAACAGCTGAGACTGGAAATGAGATACCTACATGCTTTTGGATTTGCTCTGGTTCAGTTGATGCAGCAGATAAACAGTTAATGACATTAGTGAACAAATGGCAGTGATCAAAAACCAACAGGAAAAGGCCACCGCTTGCCATAATGTGAGCAAAACTATTGCACTGAATGCCCTCCCTGCTGGGAAGTGGCAACACTAGATAAAAACAAACGGAAAAAAGAAGTATTTTGGAAAAAACCTCTCCCTGCCCCAAATACATTTCTTCCTGCTGGAAATTTTTTGAAGTCTGGTTATTACTGTTAAGCCAGGTTTGTTCACAGGAAAAACAGAGAATGATGGAACTGAAGAAAGTCTCAATTCTCAGCCTGTGCAACAAGACCCACTTTAGCATTTGTGGATCCCATGTGTAACGAGGCCCATGGAGTCTGCTCTAGGGAGAAAACAGTGGAAAGAGACAGGTAGGTTCATACTTAGCATGCTGCAGAAAGGGTTAAAAGTGGTCAGTTCATCACTCTTCTGTGTGGTGCCTTGGAAGTTTCACAACACCAGATGTGTGAAAAAAAAAAAAAGAAAGCAAGCCCAGTGAACACCAGTAGACATCCTGGTGCCCTGGAAGCAGTTAAATTAACACCCAGCAGGGACAAATTTGCAGCTTTGGGAACAAGCTTAAAGTTAGTCTGTTTTCATTCCTGGAGTGAATTTGCAAGTGTATGACAGTGAAGTACAGCCTGGGAAGGAGCAGGCGGCTTTGGATTAAGGATGGATAGCCAGAATTTGCTCCCACCCTTCCTCCTCCCACTCTGTTTTGCACTTAGGCTGTGAAGCTCCCAATACTTCTGCTAATCCCTCTGTCTTCCCATGCCTTTTACCAGTTCCAGTAGGAAAAAAAAAGTAATTATTTTTTTTTCCCCATTCTAGCTGAAACCAGACAAGACTGGAGTCACCCCAGCAAAACCTGCTTTAGCTGGGATTGCAGTTAACAGTCCTTCGGAGAAATCTAGTTCTGAAATGGATAAAGTTGGATGCTTTACTAACCAGAACCAAAGCACTAAATCCTTTAGTCATTCATCACTCAGTTGGAGCCGGGCTGTGGCCCGACTTGCAACCACTGCAAATTATAGAAAAGACTGGAAAAAGAAAAGTCTGTGAGAGTACATCTAACCCATCTTTGCAGAATTACAGAAAGCCCTCACAGTCCCTCTCTCTCTTACAAATTACATAACAAATTGGATCCACAAAAATACCATCTTTCCTCATTTTCACACCTTGGTTATTACAAATATTTTGGCAGCAGTCAGTCATGGGGAACTTTTCAACCAAGGTGGATTACACAGCTTCTTATGAAGGCCTGAGAAGACCAATCTCCATAATTCCTTCTTGTGTATATCTTTGGCAAGGTAGGAAGAAACTTGAAACCCTGAAACAGCCTTGTTAGAGAGCTGATTGATGCCCCAAGCCTGTCAATGTTTAAGAGGCATTAGAACCTGATAAAAATTTTAGTCAGCCCTGATTTGGTGAGGCAATTAGACTACATGATCATGGTAGCTCCCTTCCAACTAAACTGTTCTATATATTCTATTCTATTCTGTTCTATAAGTTGGTTATGCAATGGCTACACTTGCAGCTGGAGATGGTAGAGGAGCTGTAGGGTCCCCTGAAGGAAGAAAACCAGAGAACGGGTTGTGTTAGTTGCTTTCCAGTGGGGCAAATATGCTGCTTATTCTGTCTCCCTGACTCATGGAGACTGACAGGATGAATAGCATGGCCCGAAATATGTAGTGTGCCTTTTAAGCTGGCAATTTGAAGAACTCAGGGCTGCATTTCCTGCCCTGTCCTGAAGACTTCCTGCAGATGTTTTGGGAACTCCTGAACCCCTTATGCTCCTTCACTTATTCCAGGCATAGGACACAGAAACAGTTTTTAAGTGTTATCAATCTTCCACTTCCCCATTGCAAAGACTGTAGGTTCTCGCCCCCTGTGCATCAGTAGCTCCTATTCTGCCCCATTTTCTCCCACACTATATCCCACCCTTTGATCCCTTGTCGTCCTCTGCCTCCATGCAGGCTCACTCAGCTTTCTCCTCCTGAGCTCCCAACCCTTCTCACTCATTCCCTCTCACCCAAGACCAATTTGCACTCTGTATTATTGCCTTCCAGGCTTCTTCCTACCTTCAGGCCCTCACTCTTCCTATGCTTCACTCCTTCACTCCTCTCACAGTCTCTGTCCATCCCATCCACTTGCCCTACTCTGGATCCAGTCCCATCTGGCTGTTTCTTTCCCTTGCACTAAACTCTCTGCTCCCTGACTTTCCCTGTCCTGTCCTTCCACACCCAGTCTCCCTCTTGCAGCCAGCTGTTCACCTTCCACTCCTTCTCCAGACACCCCCTTAGCTGAGGTTCCCCACCACCAGCCACCTGAGGTGAGTTTAACAGCTCACTGTTGCTGGCAGAAGCAATCCCATCTGTGCTTCTGGCCTCCAGCTATGTGCTCCTGCCACTTCCCTCGTGCTGGCACTGGCTTTGCCTGATCCCATAAGCTGAAGAAAACCTGCACAGAGAGAGAAAGGATAGTTCTCTGCCGGTCTTGTGAGAGCTCAGACAAGTGCCAGAGCTGGTGCCAGAAGAAGAAATGGACACAAGGCTGGGGTGGGGAAGGACTTTTTGCCTCTTTCTGAAGCTTCCAGTCTTTAGATCAACTCTTCCACCTTGTGAAACCTCACCTAAGAGAGTTCAAAGCCTCTGTCCTCCCCTTCTTTTGACATATTGACACACAACTCAATGTGAGAAAGCAAGTTTCAGTCTGCTTATGTTTCAGGAAGAGCAGCAGAGCCAGGCTCATGGGTGCTCAGAGTCTTCTGCAGAGAGGTTATCCTCCACTGTGTGCCTTGCTTGGGTACTCTGAGTGCGCCTTCCTCACTGGTTACATAGGAGGCTTAGGGTGTTAACATTAAATACAGATATCTGATGCGAAAGAGAGGGATAAATATCCCGCCTTTTATTCAGTTCCTGTGTTTTCTACTGATTCACTTGGTCTGGTTCGACTCCAGACTCTGTCAGAGGATTTTTCTGCAATGGTAAGTCTATCCAACAACTCCAGTGGATTGATTGTAACGGCTTTGAATGACATCTTCCTTCTCTCCTTCCCAAATATACTTCCTTCCCAAGAATATATAAAATATACAGCAACATTTCCTTCATCTCAAGGTTTGACTGGCTTGCTTATTTAGATTATAAATTCTTCAGGGCAAAAGTTGTCTCTTACACTGTGTGTGTACATTACCAGAAACAGGCATGCAGCAAATGAAGCAGGCAGGTGGTTCTGGAATAGTTCTGTTGGAGCATCTGGCTGATTTTCTGGAACAGCATTGCATTCAAATGGTAAATTCACCCGTGAAAACTCACATTAAAGGAACATTGCTAGGTCTGTTGCTGTCTTAACAACAGTCATCTGTGGCCTGGGGCAGGTCTCCACCCTAAAAACACCAGCAGTAAAAGTGGCTGAGTGGAGGAATAAATATTTGCCATTAAAATATTCCTTCATTTTGAACCCCTAGAGAGACAAATTACTGGGACTAAGCACTCTTGAGCACTTTGGGGAATAAAAATAATAGGAAGACTCTAGGGAGAACTGGGGCTTGTTAATTTTTTTTTTGTTCCTTGACTTCTTGAGGTATTCATAAATTGCCTACAAACAAGTAAAAACTTACAGGAAAGGGTTTTTCACCATGCCAGCTCCAAATGGCTGTGGAATTATATTGTTTTTCCAGGCTGTCTTTCCAAAATCCCTGCAGGAAGTTGACTCAGGGCTTGACTCTGGCCTCAGATGCACACACAGCAATAGCAGGAGTCCTCACTTCAACCAGGTAAGAAGCCCTTGTGGACATCATAGCTTTATGGACAAGTTCACAGGTCAGGATAGACTAATTTGCTCCTTAGCAGAGAAGCAGACCTGAAACATCCTTAGCCCCTTTTCTTCTGGTCAGCATGACATCTTCACAGTTCCTTATCTCAGACTTGTCCTGCTACACTTCCTTTCCAGTTAATCTAGTAAGCACGAACTCATGTCCTGTCTTTGGTGATGATTCCTCATTTTGCCCTACCACCCTGGGCCTGTAAACTGTAATCTCAGTCACCAGCACTGTGGATCTTCTCAGTTGGCATTTGCTCCTTGCAGCCACCATCATCTTCTCCTATGTACACACCTGGTACCTCGGCTGTCCCTCTGCTTTCCTTCCCTAGCCCATGTCTTCCCAGTGGTGGTGGAGTATAATCAGAGGGCTGAAGCAGCTAACAACCTTACCGTACCCTCTGTCTCCAACAGCATCTTTTTTTCAGCTCTACATCCGAGACAACTGACTGAGTTATGAAGGGTCTCTTGGATTGCTGCAGCTCTCAAATCGACATCTTGAGACCTGCAGGTAGGGAGAAGTTCATATCTATCGAATTATTTCTGTAACACCCATCTTATCTTTGATCTTACAGAAGTCAGATCAATGCTGTCCCTTTGAAACAGGTGCCATTTTTAATCCCAGTTTATACAGTTCTTCACAGAATGACATTTTGCCCTCTCAGTGACTTCCCAGGCACTTTCACAATGTTAGTAGATAATGAAAGAGATTTCAAGTGTGCTGACATGAGCAAAGAACTCATCCAGGGAAGCTCAAAGATATTTTTCATTGGTACCTTCATGGAAGTACCTTCAAAAACCAGTTCAAAAGAGACCTCAGGAACTATCTAATCTACCTCCCAAATCCCCAAACCAAGAAGCATTTGACCATGGCTAATAATCTACTATTCTTCAAGTGTAAATGCTTTATGCAGAGTTCCAAGAAACCTTATGGAACTTGGAATATCTCTGAGACTTTGAATTACAATATTCTCAGGGACTGACTGTCGACAGTGTGACTGTGTATGTGTTTTGTTCAGCAAACTGAGCATGAATGATATAAGGCCCCACCAAGAAAACTGTCCATAATGACAATACAGGAGCTTATGACATTTTCTCTCTGGTGTCATGCTCATATATCAGCTATGACCCTGCAATTGATGGTGGTTATTGGGACATACTCAAGTTTTTATCCAGAATATTTAGTTCAGAAGTCCTTGTATGAGGGAATGTGACCAAAATGGAGCTATCAAGAAAAGCTGTCATCCAAATATTATTTTTATAGAGAGCATTGAGAGAAAGGTCACATTGTTATTTTCTCACACTATGGAACAGTTTCTATTATTACAGATTCCAAAAGCCTGGAATCGTTGTTATTTATGATCTAAGTCAAATTCAAGTCCTGGTTTGTACCAATTACCAAAAGCTACTCTAGGTTTTCTCTCTTCATTTCACAAATAATTGTGAAATAATTCCTTCGCACTTGAAAACAGAGAGGTTGCCTCACCAAAATGTGTTCTTCTTTTCTTCTGTAGTGGTAAACACAGAGGTCTAGGAAAATACTCTTTTGATATGAAAAATTTAAAGAAGACACATTTTCTTTGAGAAATTTCAGGGGCTAAATTAGAAATGTAAGTTACTACTCAGCAGTGAATGGTAACAAGAGTCTTTTATACCTGCACTTTCAAAAAAGACATTAGTTCTTTTGGTCCTGGTGCTTCTTCCTCACATAGCTATGACAGTTAACTAACTATCTGACAGTTTAGTATATACTTTTTATTGAATCCATATGGTGCCCATGCTTTAAAAAAAAAAAAGATAGAAGGTAATATCCTGCTTCCTACTATGCCGCTGTAAGTTCAATTACATTCTCCTGAAAATAAATGAAATTTCCCTGGGTTTACACTGGACAAAATGAGAGGAGAATCTTTCTCAGGATCTCTGCAGAGCTGCCAGGTTAGTTGAAATACCATCTCTATCCCTTGGAGATATTTAAGATGATGAATACATATGAAGCCCTGGGCATTGGAAGGGCTGGTGTAATTGGAATAGTTTGCAAGGGAGGGGGGTCACATCAGCACCCAGAGCTCCTCTGTGGTGGCACATCCCCTGGTGCAGTGCTGCTCAGTGCCTTTCTCCAGCCAGACGCAGCCATGCTGTGTTCCTGGATCATGGAGCACCTGGATTGCCTTTGGACACATGCTGCAAAACCAAAAGGCCTCCGGGACAGGGCATGAGGTAGGAGTCATGTACAGGGAATACATGCTAGGAGCCAGTACTGGAGAAGGCACTGCTTGGTATTCAGCAGGAAGGAAGACTGGTTGGACATAAAAGGAGCCTGTTAAGATCTGGTAAAGAAAATGATCTAAGGCATGCTCCAATTAGGGCAAGTAATGGCAAATACTACCACTACCCCTTAAACTGCGACTAATCACGATTCTTGAGTTAGTGAAAGAGAAAATAGAGACTTGAAAAAGGAAAAGCTGATCCCATCCTCAAAGCAATTCTAACGGAACAAGGACTAACAAGGCCCTGAGCTTTCCACAAGCAAATACTGTTGTGGATTGTATCTACACTGATGTTTCCAGAGCCTTAAAAATATGGACTACTGGTTGTTCATGTAAAGTGGGGGGTAAAGCTCTCACGATCCCTTGTGTCATCCTTGCCTCCAAAGCCAAGACTAAATAGGACACATGCCCACATATAGCAGATGGAGTGGCCTTGCTCCATTAGGGTTCCTCTTCTCATGAGCTCAGCCTTCTATTCTCCCTTCCCTTGAGCAAATGGAGTTGAATAAAAACAATTGGAGAAAAATTCAGCTTGAAATCCTTGAGTTTAATTTGGCTTTAAGTCAAAACCAGAAGGAAATGAATAATATTTTATTTAGTAGATAGAGGCTTTTGCTTTTTTTGTTGCTTTTTTTTTTTTAATTCTTCACAGAACACTAATGGATCTTATTGAACAAGTCTTATGGCTGATCAAAAACTTTGAAAATGTGTGTGGAATTTCTTGGACTAGTTAAAAACATCAATTCTTCAGTTCAAAACCCTTAAGTCTTACTTCAGAACCATCTTTCACTGACTGGACTACATTCCCTCAAAAGGGAAAAGTTAGACTTCTACCCCGGCCCAGTTACAGATTTTCAGCCGAGGTTCTGTAGAAGTATCACAAACCTGATTAAACCTGTATAGAATTTGGAGCTTCTAATTATCTTCTAAACAAAGAGAGTGTTGAATTTCTATGAGTTTTTTAATGACTTTGTGTATGTTGCATTCCGATAGACAATAGAAAGGAATCTTTCCCAGAACAATGGAGAATAAAGGAGAGAGACAAACAAATCCTTCATTCAGATCAACCTTCCACAAAACCAAGATGATTTCCGTCATTTTTATGACTTTTCCCTAGAGGCAAAAGACATCTAATTAGCAAATCCCTCTGTAAGTTTGTTTCAATTTGACACAAAGGGAATATGACAAGTAGAGAAATTATAAGCCTTACAGTTTCAGTCAGCCAGCCTGGACTGATAAAACCAAGCTCAGATGGGTGTTGGGGATCTTAAAGCTTGGGGAGCAAAAATCCAGAGGGTGAGCTAGTTCTGCTAAAAATGTGAACTTGGAGTGTTCCAGTCAGTAATTTCTGATGGCAATGTCACAGCAGTCCTTTATGAATGCGCCCTCACATTACCAGCTACAAAGCATTCCAGCCAGTTGTGAGATGGTCCTACAGCGATCTGAGGAGGAGTTGAATGATACCGAGCAGAATCAAATCTTGATTCCTCATGCAAAAATAGAGCATGAGTAAAATAAATATTAATCATTAAGTTAATTAGTAAATGCTGGTTTTTAATCATGCATTACTTTTAATGATGCGTAGAAATCCTCAGAGGTGGGAGATGATCCTTCAGGAAAGCAGACTGTGCAGCCTAAATGATGTGATGTCCCATTGCTAAAATTAGCAGCAGTCGACCCACAAGGTCACTTTGACCTTTGTTGTCTTTACTGGAAGATAATACTAGCAGTGTCTCCTCCCCCTCTGATTTAACATTCAGACTTGTGTGTCAAGCAGGCCCTGACCAAGGGGTTGGTGGGCTCTTGCAGCAGTGCAGGCAGGTGGCTAAAGGGTCCATAGAACTCATAAATACTGCCACATAAACAGTTACATTTAAACCTTCTAAAAACCTTGTAATTTATGGACCAGTTGTATTTCTAAGTATTGTTCCAGTAGCTACAAAATACTGTGCTTGAGAGAGACCTAACTGATTTTCTGAACTTCATCAGCACTTTGGAACAACCACTAAGGATCTCTAAAAAAACCCAGTTATCTCTCTAGAGCATAGAAAAAACAGCATCCTTGCTGCAAAAGCCCTGTTATCTGTGTCTAAAAAGCTTCCAAGCTTCTCAACTGTACTGTGGGTCAGGTAGCCATATCCTGCAGAAACAGCTGTGGAAAGTGGTCAGATGACAAGAAACTTTGGAAAATTAGTTTGCAGAAGAAAGTATGTGATGATAGGCAAAATCCCATCCTTGGTGCAATATCTAAAGTTTGGCACTCAGCAAAGTTCACTTAGGACAAGTTTTCTAAGCCAAAGATCTTGTGGCTGCACAGGTGAGAAATCCCGCTACACTCATGGTCAACTTTGTACTGGGGTTGGGGTGCCAAGTCCCATCTTGTTGGCTGGCCTCCCTGAGCAGCAGACCAATAGGACACAGAGCAAGGAGCTAACATTACCTCAAGCAGGGTTGCTCTCGTGTTTTTATGCCTTTCCAGAATCTGGCCTTGCAAATTTTTTCATAAAATCAATAGTTTTTTCAGAAGTCTTGCCTGTTTCCCCTGTGATGACAGATTGCTGGAAAGTTCATCATGGCTGAATGAAGGAACTGTTAAAATTCATCTGCCTGCCAGTCTATTAAGAGAATGGGGAAGTGCACCTAAGAAGAGGGCACACAGTGGCTCAAGAAAAAGAGAAACAGCTTGCAGAGACTTCCTGTAAAACAGCAAAACTGTGCTTGCATTGTGCCAAAACTCATTCTACAGCATCTTTCAACAAAGCAATTTATCACACCTGCCCGTAGGTTTCACCTGATACCTCTTGCTAAGGGACTTGTTGTTGGAGAAAGTCATGGTTAGTTGGTCAGGAAATTTAAACGAGTTAAAAGGAGAAAGGTGTCCAGGCATACAACTGTATTAACTCTTTTTAAAACATCAGACTGTCCACCCAGTTTGGTGAAGAAACTCCAGCTCTGAATGATATGTTCACAGTGCTACTTTCTGGGACTCAGTGGAAAACTTGGGCTTTCATTTTTAAGTAGCTTCTCATAGCTGTTTTCCCATCTACAGATTATCTGCACACCTATACTGCAATTCCATATCTTCAAATATGTTGAGATGAAGTCCCACCTAAACTACTCAGAGTTGCTTAAACATCCCAAGGTCAAATGTGTTTTACTTGTTTTGCACCCAGTTTCCAGACTCTGGGGTACAGTGAGATTGCACATTCTCACTTTGATTGGCAGGTCTGAAATTTGGGATCTGAGACTTGGGTGCACAGGGACTTGGCATAGCACAACTAAGCTACAACAGCAGATCTTGTCAGAGCACTGTCTCATGACAACACAGTGGGAGCTGGCCACTTGAAATATAATTGTAGACATATCTGTGGCAACCTTCTCCTTCATATCTAAGCACGTATTTTATCCACAGAATATTCCCAGAAGTGTGATGGGTGTTTATAAAGCTCACAGATAAATCTTAGTTTTTCTTTGCCAAAGCGATAGCAAATGTGCAAACAGTATTTTTTGTCATATCAGTCAAAAGATATCTAAAAACAGAATTTCCTAACCCTGCCTCCCTGAGAAAAATGATGGCACAAAAATTAACATTGTAAAACATATTATCTAAGATAACATAGGAATTCATTAAAATTTTGATTTTCAAAAGAGCCTAAATTTTTGTAAGCTAGAAAACTTGGATAAGAGCCCAAAATAAGCTTGCATCTGCCCTACTATCTCACCTTTCTGACAAGTATCTACATAATATATAGCAGCGACATGTTCATTCCATCGCATGAAAAGTGTTACGAGCGTGGGTTTCTTGAAATTCTTCTAAATGTGTATCCATGATACACCTGAATAGGTGCTAAATGTGCCATCCCCAGCTCTGTGGAAGTGCATGCTGAGAGGGTCATTAACTGCCACCAGGACACATCTCCTGCAGGAATGAGGCCAGGCTGGAAAAGCCTTTTTATTACTTGGACCACAATGATTCTGTAACAAAGAAGGAGGAATTTGTCTTACCTGTCTGTGCTGCTGAGAGACTGGATACTGCAAACCTGAGATTTGCTGGCTTTGCTGCATTTTCTGAAGCATCATTTTTTGCTGCATTGCTAGGGTTACATTAGGTGGCCTCTGAAGAGACTGGTTTGGGAGAGGCTGAGCAGTTTGTGGCTGTGGCTGCTGTTGCTGTGGCTGCTGCACGGGAGCTGAACCCTGTGCCTGTTGGGTGTAGTGCAGAAGGGCAGGCTTGTTTTGGGAACCCAAAACTGAAGGCATCTGCTGGTTTGTTTGCTCTGAGTTAAAGTGAAACAAAGGCTTTGTGTTGCCATGGTGCTGCTCTAGAGGTGGCTGAGCGCTGTTGATAAAGTTTCTGTTGAGATCCTGAGGCTTCTGTTGCATGATTATGTCCATGGGATTGCTCTGGAGAGTGGTTGGTTTATAAACATAGTTGTTCATCCCTTTTGACTGGTTTCCATTCACTGGCACCCCAAGCATTGCTGAGCTTTGTGGGCTGAACTGCTGCTGGCGAAAAGAAGGACTAGGGATTTTCTCTTGCACAAAAGGTCCAGGGGAAGGTCCTGATGGAGACAGAGTGGACCAGTTGGCTGTCTGGTTCTGCTGCTGCTGTTGCTGCTGAATCAAGGCATGCTGCTGCCGATTGGCTGCGATCTGTTTGAGCTGCTGTGCATGAGACACCTCCTGCCAGTTAGGTAATGGCCGACTGGATGCAGAAGAAACCTGTGACACCTGTGTTTGAGGCACCGAGGGGATGGGTGAAGAGGCAGACATGGCAGTGGTAGCCATAGTGAAGGCTGGACCTGTAGAAGAAGGCCTCATCTGTGGGGAGCCCACAGGAGCCTGATTCATGCCTGGTGCATACTCACTTTTTATCACCATCTTATCCATCTGCAGAGCTCTCACAGGGCCCCTCTGGCTCTGCTGCCCAAGGTCAATGTTGAATGGCTCATCTTGTTTTATCGTGGCGTTTATCATATTCTCTAGCTCAACATCACTCATTGGTGGCACTGATATGTTAGTCAGTTCATTAAACAGTTCCTGAAGCTCAAGATCCATCATTTGGTCCCATGAGTCTTCCCCATATCTGTTAGGGAACATGTTCTCATGGGATGTCTGGCCGTCTAAGTGTTTGCTGCAGGACATTGTTTCTCCTGGTTCTTTCTTTACCTCTTTCAAAGTCATATTAAACATGTCATTCCCACTAGCATGGGTATTGTTTGCTAGGCTGCTGGCCTTTCTTTGTGGTCCTTGCCCCACAGTCATAGTTCCTGACATTGACTGGCTTTGGCAATTGTTAACATGTTGTCCACCTTGTCCCACTGAGATATTGTCACCCACTCTTATCCTCTTAATGTCAAGGAAAGAGCTCTCTGAAACACCATTGGGCCTCTTGTTGACAGGCGACAGATTTACCACCAACTTTCTCTTCAAGGAGCCTTGGAGCTGAAAGAAGCAGAGACAAAAAAAAATCATTAAATGGTACCGAAGAAATAATTTAAGTGCTTGAAAGGCAACAGGCAACAGGCAAGTAAACATTGCTAGGTTCAGAAAGCCCCTCTGGGCTTTTTTTAGTCAATGAAGTTGTGCAGAACTGTAGAAAAACATGCTCTAAGTGGTGAATCTCCCTGCCATCACCACCCTTGCCACCAGCATTTTTCAAGCACTGCTGCCTCCTGTTGATCACAGACCCCCTTCCCCTCATGGGTGTGATAAGAGAGGGAGGTAGCCAGAGCTGTAGCTGGTAAAGCCTCTCTGCTCTAGATCTGCTCCAATCTAGCTGTGCCAGACAGATCTAAAGTACTTTTAAACAGCAGAGACAAATGCAGTCATGAAATCTGCCCTTGTGCCTATCCAGTGCTGCAGGTTTTCATTCTCCTGATTTTGGTATATGATCCAAAAGAACATTTTTGACACCCATAGAGTCCAAAACTCTTTGAATACATTATAATGACACGCACAAAATCAAGGCATCCTAAGCTCGTGTAGGTTTATACTGGCCACAGACATGTATAATTAAAAATGTTAGATGTTAACTTGTTGAAAACTGAGAATTAATCCACTGGAGCCATGTCAGGTTATGTCAGCCAAGGGTCTGGCCCATGATGTACTTCCAGATTATTTCCCAAAGATGTATGTTAATACATTGAGCCCTAGTTGTTTATGTCCTGAAACATCTCTTATAAAACACACAGTCCATGCAACACTGCTCTGAGAGTTGTAACTCTATTTCCTTTTCCTCGAATATTTAGAGTAATACTTCCATTTTCTCACCAGCCCTGTGGGTCTACTGAAGGAAAAGAGGTTCATGGCTCTGTTTGCCTGATCTACACTCATCTGCTGTGGTTGTACACACAAATTCCCACTCCGTGCACAGAAAACAGAGATGTCAGTCCCATGAGCTGAAAAGCTTGGACTTGGTACATATGCCCTCAAGTAAGATGCAGATGCCCTCAAGAAGAGTTGCTTTGAACACTGTTCATGAAAGAACAGATCACTTTAAAACAAGGGCGGCTGTCCTATATCTAGCCCTGTACATTTGATCTTAGAGGTCTTTTCCAACCTTAATGATTCTATGATTCCATGACCAAAGGGGCACGCAGTGAGGAGTGGACACGTGCACATGCAGCCCTTGATGAGCCAGCACACACTGTCCTCATTTCAGCCATGAGCAACGCCAGGAAACCAAAACATGGGAAACATGGCTCATCTTTTCCTTTCTGCACCTGTGCAGAAGTGCAATGGCCCCAGAGGCATCAGGACAATGCCATCTGAGAAATACCTGTGTGTTCCAGTGAGAAAATAATTCCTGTAGAAACCATGATACTTTGGGAGGCTGTGAAGGGCAGAGAGAACTGAGAACTCTAATTTTCCTATTAAGTGAGGAAGGATGATTTATGAGATCTTCCAGTCACATTATTTTCATCATGCTGTTTCAGGTACAGAAGTCCATGAGCATGTAATACTCTGTTGTGGCCTCTATGCCCCTCAGCTTCAAGCCTACCTATAGGTAAAAGCTCTTCCCAGATAAATCCAGGGGTGAAAAATTTTATTCTGGTGTGAATACCAATGAATTGCTTGAAAAGAGTTTAACTGAGAAATGCATATTTTCTCCAAACCCACCTATTCTTCCATTGCATCATCAGGTCACTGAATTTAGCCATTAAAAACAAAGTTTGTAATTTCTCTCTCTGACACCAAAAATCCCATCTCATATCTCAAGTTATGTTTCTAGCACAGCTTTTAAATCACAGATTCATGTTTTCATAAGGGCAGACATGTTGATGCTTAGCTGTATAAGTCCACAGACTGTGTGCCTGCAAGAGCAATTAATTGTCATTAGGTGTCCCTCACTGGGGAGAGGTTTGGATGGTCATTGCAAAGAGCACAGACTGTCTTGGGTTAGCATGTTCCTTCTGACACATGAGTCACTGTACTTTCCTTTGGAACAAAAAAGAGGTAAGTTGCACTTCCTTTTACCATCATCTTTGCTGTCAGTGTGTTTATTAGAAATCGTTCTCGTACACCCAAATTCATCTTCCTGGGAAATGGGGAAGTCCCCAGGTCTTTAGAATACATGACTTGGCAGCACATTTTGCTTTCAGCTGTGTTGCTGACAGAAAGTCTGAACAGATAATGAAGAATATACCCCTTGCATATGTATATGTTTTATGTGGTTAATATGACTTTCTGAGTTAACTTGGGTTTGCTTGACATTTTGAAGCAGAAGGAGCTGTTTAAAAAAACTCCACATTTTCAGGGCACCTGCACCAAGCTTTCCAACACATATAAAAATGCAGATGTTATATTGTCCTATGTGCGGTATCTGCTTTTCTCCTGCATCAACCTTAGCTTCTAGCAGATAGCTGGGTGAGGTGGGTGAGCAGACAGAGTTGAGCTGGGAAGTGGTTTGCCACACACAAGTCAGCAGCAGAGCCAGGCAGAAGAGCACCATGATCTCCCAACACATCCCTTAATCAAGTGCTCCCTCCCTTAATATGGGCTGGAAGACTCCTGGTTTCATGACATTTGCCCAAGTGCCCACCAAAAAGGGCACTGTACATTTCTAAAGAATAACAAGTGGTAACTTGTCACATCTGCCCAAAACCTTGCAAACATAACCCTTGGAATGCTGACAACACTGTCAGTCAATAGATGTCCACACCTTAAAGCAGAAATGAGAGCAAGTGAGGCTGCAAAAGTGCAGGGAACTCAGGGGACTTCACTGAGGCTGCTACAAAGGTCCTGATTTCACATCCCCCATGAGTTCAGGATATGGAGGGAGAGGGCATGGGAAGGATGTGAGCGGCCCACAGGGATGAAGCCCCTTCTACTTCCTTGCACTGAGCTGTTACCAATTATATGTCGGGGGGGGCCGCAGGGGACTGGTCTGTGTTTGTTCAGGAAGATGAGCAGCGTCCATCACAATCCTCTCTGAACGCTGCCTTTTGTGCGGCACTGCTACCCAAGCACCACGCCTCTTTTGTTTTCAGAAGGCAAAGGACCAGGGTTCCATCACTGAAATCTTTGCAATTTTCTAGCAATCACATTTTTCAATTATCGACTAAAAGCCAGTACTCAAGCCCCTTTTCCCCAAGCAAAGCACAGACTCTTCAGAAGGAAAAAAACCAAACCAACAACTTGCCAGATTTCAGGCTCCATCTCTTTCAATTTGCAAGTTAGGATTGATTTGGGTCAGTAAACATAAAGAAAAAGTTCCTATAACACATACGGGCACATCCCTCAGATCAAACAGGCTTGCGATTACACATCTCAAACTGCTTGAACTGCGTAATACTGAAAGGCCCTGTGATGGGAAATGAGTGACATGACAGTAAGTGGGAGAGGAGGAAGCCCTCCATGCCCAGCTTCATCCCACAGATAGGTGGGCAGCACTGGATGAACCATCACAGAGTACAGGCATTTCCTGGCAGCCTGTGTTATTGTGAGACCTTTCGCTGAGCAGGCTCTGGTGAGTCAGTGCAAGTTCACGCACTTACAGCAGCAGTGCTGGATGATTGATCTTCTGAAGTTAAAACTGAGCCTCTGGAGATCATATCTGTGACACAGCTCGGCACGGCTCCTGGACAAAATGCTTGGGGACAGTGGAGGGCAAAACTCTAGAGATGACTTCATCTAAATGACCCAGTGTGATACCACGTCCTGTGCAGAGGGACATATATAATATTTATAAGTTTTATATTTAAAACTTATTCTGAGTCTTAAAGGAACTTAAGAGAGGCAGCTTTTTCTCTAATGCTCTCTGACACCAGGGCAAATCAGCAGGAGATCCACCAAGCTAATAATTAGGGCTCATCAAATCCTGGTATCAAAAAATTCCTCTTTTGGAAAAACAGAAAGGTTTTTGCTTCACCTTTCTTTTGAATGAATTTTTTTCCTAAATGTAAAACTAAAGGATTTTGCTGAATTTTTTTTTTCTCACTCAATTTTTTTTTTCCTAGAAAATGGAAAGAGAAACATTTTTGGTGCAAAGGCACAGTTTGTCAATGAGAAATTCTAGAGATTGTTTTTTCCCAAAAAATATCCATATCGAACGATATTTTTATCACATAATTGATGCATTTCTGACATTACTCATGTGTATTCACCTTATATTCCTTTCCACAGGCTCTGTCTGATATGGCCAAGAAAAGAATTGTCTGTGTCAGAAGGAAAGAATACAGTCTATCAGGTTTCACCTTCAATGAAAGCCTTATTTTTTGTGCATTTCATACAGCTTCTGCAGATGGACTTCCTTTGGAAATTGCTCTTTATTTCATTTAACACTGTGTAGGAAGGAGCACAGTGCTTGACAGAACTCCTAGGCTAACCGTCCAGCACCTTGAGTTTCACAGCTCTCAGGACAAGCAAAACACAAGCTGTCCCTCTGACTTGGCCAAGTAACTCCATAGTGCCTGCAGATCAAGGCCTTGTACAGAGATGTTAGTACTGTATCTGACTGTCATTTTAAAATGTTTAAAGCTGGACGCTTGGGACTGGGCCAAAACACCAAAATGCCCCAAGGAAACCACAGAGAAAATACCACAGTGCGATAGTTTTAAGTTCCCTCTAAGCCTTTTAGTGGAAGACATAAAAGGAAGATTCCTCCCACCTTTGTTCTCCCAGCTCTCACAATTTCCTACAAAGGTTTGCAGCTTTCTTACGTTGTGTGGTGGAACAACAGGGATGAAACTCCCAAGGTGCTACAGACTGAAACCCCACACTGTGAAGCAGGCAGTGTGGCAGTGTTAGCTATTCCTGTGGAGTGGTATTTCTGACGATAGAAAAAGCAGCTTTGGATTTTGTGCTTTTAATGTAGAAGCAGCAAACAAATCCACTTTAAAAGGTCCATTTTGGACTACCTAGACTTTCTGACAATATGTGTTGACTGTATCTATGGCTGCACTGCAAACAAAATCCTTCATGTAGCTGGGGAAGCAAAAGGGTAAAGGAATTACAGGAAAAATATGAAAAATATTCAAACAATGAAACGTGGAAAAAAAATCATTCCAAAGGAGGAAAAGATGCTGAATGATATTTATGCTGTGAAAGCACCTTTGCACTGCAGGGCTGGACCCAGCAAGCCACCCTTGAGGCTTAGAGCCTGATTCTGAATGACAGCAACTCTCAATTTCAAAATAGCGGTAGGCAGTGTTTGCTGCCAGCAGTATCACCTCCTGTGGTGTTTGGATCTGTGCCAAGCTGGGGAGCACCTTTCCAGGCAGGGACCGGGGCTCACCAGTGCAGAGCCTCCCTGTTGCAGGCATCTCCCCAGCATGCAGGAGGATCAGATGCCTCTCTCCTTTTTTTCTTACCCCTGTAGCCAGACAGGATGGTCGTGGTGACTCACACCATGGCCAGCTTTGAAGCCACAGAGGTACCCTGGGGCTGACACAGGGATGACGAGAGGCCATTGCCCTGAGATGCCATCTCTGGGGCCATCCCAGGTCCTAATGCCACAATCACTCAGGCACCCTCACGGCCCATTTCGGACTACAGACTCAGTTTTGAGGGCTCCCATTACCACTATTTCTACACATCTGAAATCTGTTGGCTCTGGTTGTTCTCCCTCTTTCCCACACCCAGGAGCATCAGGTTCACCCTGATGTCTCTCCTGAAGATCTCAGTAGTGTGATCCTCTTCTGCGAACCTCTCCCCAGCTCTTCTGCTCTGCACTTTCTCTGCACTGCACAAGTATATTTATTTTTAATCTTTTGTGTTCAACTGTGGCATCTACCTGACACGGCTGAGGATGCAAGTTGAGAGTTGTTTTCAGAGAGATTTTAGCACTTTGAGTTCACTAAGTCCAATCTGCTGGATGATGCTGATCTGGTAAGCAACATTAATTTTTCATGCAGAACTGAGTGACAGAGTGGAGGCCCTGGGCACAGTGCACAACGGGGAGCAGCCCTGAGAGCTGGCAAGTCCTCACGGCACCATGGCTAGGACAAGGTGATTCCTCCAAGGGTGCAAAGAGCTGTGCAGGAGTAGCAGATGCTGTTTCTTGTTCCAGTCAGGTTTGCAGAGGTTCAGGTGTCCTCTGCTGCCCACCCTGTGTTCACAGGAAGGGGACCAACTGTTCTCTCTGAGCCTAAGGAGGAGGAGGCACAGGTGCCTTCAGCCCTACACTGTCGGTGAGCACTGCAGCTTGAGACAGCACACCTCTACTCTGCCCCACTCCCCTCCTATTAACTAAGCAGCTCCAGAGACCACTTGGATGACCAGGAGCCCTTGGATGACCAAGGTTTAGGGACGTGAGAATTTTGCTCTACCCATCCCAAACCTCCCCAGTGCCCATGCCTGCCCTGCTGATCTGAGTGTCCTTACAGGCCTCTCGCAGTGGCGTCCTGACTCTGGGTGACCCTTAGGCATAAGCACCACTGGCAATAATAAAGCTAACCGAGAGGCAACACAACTTCTCCTCCCTGTTTACTGTAACGTTTAGTGCCACTAAAACTGAATTCATAGCAACAAATAAGGATGTTTCTTGGCTGACAAGTATCCACTTAATTTTCAGTAGCTGGGACAAGGCTGGAATAGCAATCAGTATGTTAGAAATCCCACAATTTACCTTTGCTTATGGAAAAATTATGTATCTTGCCAACTGAACATACCAACTTAAAAATGCATCCATATTATTCATAGTGTACTGCCTAGAAATATAATGTCAGGGCTTTGGTCCAGGTTGCTGAAGCACAATAATTACATTTTTTATGCAGATTTTACATCTGATGGATTATAAAATATCATGTCTAGTCACAGTCTTTTAGAAGAATAGGAACACAGAAAAACAATAGCATTTTAACTAGGTCAAGATTGCTAATCAGAGTGTAGCAGTCTGGGTGGTGTGCAAAACAAATAGGCATGAAAGATCTGTATTTTTTATCTTGCAAGCTGTGTATTTGTCTTCTGGAGGAGTCTTTTCAGTTTTTTTTTTCTTTCTTTCTTTTTTTTTATGATCCTTTTCAACCATGAATAAATTAACAATCACTTTGTGTGAAATCTACAGAAATTTATGTCAACGTTTATTACCATGAAATGTGGAACAAAGCATAATGCAACCTGAGCTTTGGGAAATACAACTGCTTAACTGATCCTATCCTGATGAGAAGGAAATACCAAATGCATTATAAATGCTGACAGGATGATCAAGCATGTAAAAGAGGTCATCCAACACCACCCTCCACATTGTTTACCAGTTTCATAAGTCAGCTTAAGGTATTAAAAACACATACTGTCTTGCACAGGAAGCTCCTAATCCTTAAAAATGTGGCTGCTGTTATTTGATTTGCCTTTTAGAGATCAATAGCACAGCAGATTTCACCTAAGGAAAGACTGCTGAGAGCAGTTTGGTCCTGGTATTCTGCTCAGCCTTGCTTCCAAACTGTTGCTTTGTAGACTCATTAGTGCATCTATCCATGCCCACATGTGGGTTTTTATCACCTGTCTAAGCACCTGTGTCCTCTGCAACACTCTTATCAAAAGTTCAGTCATTGGAGGAAGACAGTAGCCCTTCATCCAGACTTGGAAAATAAGGAAATATTTAGACTGTTTCTCTCTTCCTGCAAATCAATGCACCACACAGGACACTCAAGTCAACTGTTTGGCCTTGAGGTCTTCTTCAGGGTACGTTACAGTTCACAGGAGATACAGGCACCACTTGCCAATTGGAAAAGAAAGATCCCTTCAGCTTATTATCCAGTCATGCTTCCAGCATCAGACTCTGTCAGCCCAAGGAGGGCCCACATCAATGAGAGCTGCCTTCCATCATGCATCAATTAATACACTTAATGAGCAGCTGTAAAAATGGCTTCTTGTTAGAAGGAAGGAGTCCTGACCCTCTGCCAAAAACTTCAGTGGAGAGGTGGTATTTAGGATCAAATCCAGGCCCGTGGTAAGATAAGGCGTCCTACAAGGTTGCTGCACTTGCTTGATGGTTGGGTTTGACCTGTATTAGCATCTTCCTCCTGGCTCTCACCCATCATGCACATTCACCCCATTAAGGATATAAAGTAAGAGCAATAATTAGAAGCCATTTTCAAAATCTTCAGCTTAAACATGCAGTGTCAGGACAGGGCAAGTGCACCCCACCAGGAGTTCGACTATTTGAGCAAAACAGGCAAAAAATTTTGAGGGCTTTGGAGGGTTTTGAAGCAATAATTAAAGAGCTTTAAAATACTGTTATGAAGAGAATGGACAATGGAAAGGACAAATAAAAGAGAAAATGATGAAAGTTTATATATTAAGACTCTAACTGATTAACTGCAGATCAAGAGCAAGTTCAGCAAACTTGAGCAGCAATAAATTCAATCCCAGTGAGATGATACACTTTTTCATCCAAAGTGGATAGAGTCTGAGGAACGGCATGAGAGATTCAGAGCTCATCAAGATCTAAAGAGGGACTGAACATTTTTTCAGAAACGGAAATATGCTAACTTATGAAAGGTGATGATAGAATATCCAGAAAGGGATAAAAATATTAAACATCAAGGTTCAAACTAGTCTATTGTTCATGGGGACTGGTGGTGCTTGTCTGTGGGCAGGGGAAAAAGAGGTAAGGGAGCACAGTGGTGGTTTTTGCAGGCCTGTCAAGGTGATTATGTATCTTCCCCCATATATTTGTCATTGTTGTTGATGAGATGCCTCCAGGTTTAGAAAGGACACAAGTTTGGATGTGTTTCACAGCTCCTGTGTTTCCAACAATTTAGGAGTCTGAAGGAAAACTGTAAAAATGGGATTCATTTGGCCAGTACCTATGTCATTCTGGAATATGAAGATCAATATGAAATTATGATCATTATGGAAGATCATTAGCAGGTTACAGGAAGTCCGGATGCTTTGTTGTCTTGGACTGGCACATGTCATTATTTGGGCTTTCTTTGAGTACCATCTTGATGAGAAGGTTGAAAGAATCCAAACCCATGAAAATGGCCAGAGAGGCTGAATGGAAAGGTTTGGAAACAAGCAATCACCCAGGATGGAATGCTTCAGGAGCTGCAAAAGGTCAATGTGAATAGAGGGGACCAGGAGCAGTCCAGGGTAAGAAAAAGGCACCTATAAGCTGAAAGAAAACCTCAGCAATTCAGGTACTGAAAAGCTTACAAGATCATGCTTAAAAGGAAAGTGAGAAATGACAAGCAGAGTGGAGAGGGTGAATTTACACAGGAGGATGAGAGGATGGTTGCACAAGTTGACAAGTAAAATGCATGGAGACATCTCCGAAGAAAGTGAAAATAAGTTTTCTAGCTTTCTCTCTGGTTAGCAAAGAGAATATTTTATAGTACAGAGCATCTAGCAAAAGCCTGGCTTTTGCAAAAAGATTTGCTTTGCCAAAAGAGTTTCAAGGAGACCACATCTAGGCAGGACTTTCAAACCCTCTCAGGGATTGGGTGATACTGTTTGTACACTGCAGTCCTCAGATCCTTCGTCCTGCCGCTCTGAGGCAAAGCCCAGCTGCTGAGCACACCCTGGTTTGTGGCTTGGAGCAGCAATGCCAGTGACTGTCGGTGCAATCCCCTGGTGCCACGCCTCTGCAGCCATCCAGCCTCCTGGGAGCCTTTGCACCTAACGCCTTCATCCCTCCTACAGCTTTCTGCAAGGGGATGGTTGCTGAATCCCATGAGACACAGCAGGGTGCTAAGCAGCTGATGAAGATGCTCTGGGTAGCCACAGTCAGCAGCCCATCCCCACCAGGTGTGATAGTAAATGACAAAGGGTCACCACAAAACTTTCACGTATTTTTGGCCACTATGATAGTTTTTGGTGAAAGGGACGTAAGTGGATTCACTACAATTGGTGCTTCCTATATGCCTTATTTTACTATGTGCACCGATCTCTCATTGAGTGAACTCCTGCAAATAGAAACAGCACTGAAAAATTAGTAGTTCTAGTCCTCTCAAATATAACAGCCTATCTCAAAGTCATATTTTCCTCCACAGCAGCCTTGAATCTGTTTCTAGAGTCAATTGTGATTGCTGACTTTGAAAATTCAAAATGAGAAAAAATTCCTTCTTTGGCAAAGACTGAGTGGAATAGCATCTCCTTCCTGACACAACACACTGTGACAAGGGGACACACTCCTACAAGAATGAACACAGGTACCACAACCATCCCAAGAAACAGCATTCCTTCAGCTATGTAGTGAAAATGTCTCAGCCAAGGACTCTAAGGATCTCTAAACTACAACCAAGATTTGTTGCATCAGTGCTGCATCACTTTTGTAGCCTACACACCAATGATGGATCAAGTGTGGCCAGAAGCCGAACTGTTTGCCTGCTCTGCTGGCTTGGATAAGGGAGTCCTGGAGTAAGTCCCCACCAAGTGTCATACATTGGAAACCCTCTGCAGTTGTACAGCTCCAACGCTGCGTCTCTTAAACTCCATCTCTGCAGGCCACTAACACAGTACAGAATTCAGTAGCTACTTGTCCATCTACCATGTTACTCACAGAAAGAAAATAAAAGTATTGTGGCAGAGGCCTTAGTGGAGAGTTTCTTAGACCTTCGGGATCATAAAATGATGGAGCTGTGAAGGGACCTCTGGACATAGAATCAGAGAATCATAGAATGGCTTCGGTTGGAAGGGACCTTAAAGATCACCAAATTCTTACTTCCCTGCTGTGGGCAGGGATACCTTCCACTAGATCACATTGCTCAGAGCTCCACCCAGCCTGGCCTTAAACACTTTCAGGGATGGGGCACTCACAATTTCTCTCAGCAACCTGTTCCAGTGCCTCACCACCCTTGCAGTAAATAATTTTTTCCTAATTTCTAATCTAAACCCACTCTTTTTTAACTTGAAGCCATTCCCCCTTGTCCTGTCACTGCATGCTCTGCTTTCAGCAGGGCTACCAACAAACTTGTATCAGGTTGCTCAGGACATTGTCCAGGCAAGTGTTGAATGCTTCGAAGGATGAAGACTCCACAACCTATCTGGGCCCCCTTCCAGCTCCCCTGTTTTTCTTTACATGTAGTCAGCAATTTGTATTCCTTCCCTCTCATCCTCTTGTTGTTCACTTCTAGGAGAGATCTGGTATGTAACTGGAAAATTTTGAATGTAGAGCAAATGGAGGGAATGTACAAATTTGACTTGTCTCCAAGTCAACGACATATATGATGAGGGAGGAGGAGGAGATGAAAGCAATAAATGACAATGTACGTGAGAAATGTCAGTCTCTGTTTCTACACAGATTCCTTCAGGGAAGGCATCAGATCAGTAGTTTTTAAATGACATAAACAATCAAAGGGTTGACTGAGCAAACTGATGCTTCATCAGATGAATCTGAGTCGCTAAATAATGCTTTTGCTTAAGCCCAATCTAAAGTTCATTGAGATATACAGGTCTTTAAATGGACTTTGCTGGACTTTGTTTCTCTGTTCTTGATTATAAGGTTCCATGACAAGGACTTTAGCTCTATATATTTTTTTGAAAAATACTCTTCATGCATTTAGACACTGTCAAACACATTAATAACAAGCCCTATTTTCCAGCTAAATTCCAAAAGACACCGATGCACATTCAGCGCCTCTGAAAAGCAGACATCTCTTTAGGTGTCAAAATATGGATCCCAGCATACTTTTGAAAATACTAGCCAGGATAAATATAATTTTCCACTCTGTAACTAATGTGAAACCTTTCACCTTTACAGTACCATTTAATGGTGGCTAGAATTCATTACAGGTGAAAGGCTGTACAGCAAGCTACTATATTTGAAACTCTGGAGGTAGCAGACTGGTTCCTAGTGGAAAAATGGCCATATCATTCTTGGAGCTAATTAGTTCCTTTTGCCCTTTGTATGCTTTTCTTTCTTTCATAATCCTTAGCTAGGAAGCTCTGGGTCAAATGTGCTCAGAGGGCACTCACCAACTTTCCACTCTCAGAAAGAGCAACCAAAAACTCAGGGTTATCAAAGCCCTTCAGGGAAACTTTCCTTGCATATTACTTAGACTAAGCTGGCTTTGGTAGATACATATTTATTCTCATTTATGGTGTAGAAATAAGCATTTTATAGCCTGTTAAAATACCTGAAAAAAGAATCAAAGGTATTTCTGTCTAGAAATAAAGTCCTTGCTCGCATGCAAACTTCTGTCTATGGTGGTCTGTACTAGGGAGAAGCCTTTGGAAAGGCCATGTAGTCCTGCTTGGGATAAGGACCAAGTCAGAGCAGTCTCCAGGGCAGCTCTTGCTCTGGCAGGCATGGATGAGTTCAGTCTTTAGGTCATCAATCAGGCACATTTCACACACACTGTAAAATACAGAGGTACATTCCCCATGCAAAATTCAAATTCCAGGGACCCCTTATATGCTGGTATTTGCATACATGGCCTTGTTTGTGAATCTGTACTGAAGCCCGATACAGTGAGCCAAATTTTCTGTTGCTGTAAACAGATGCAGCTACACTGACCTGTACCCGTGTTCTTTTAAGAACCAGCCCTGAAGCCTGAAATCTGGATTACTAACCAGCATTTACTGGAAGCATGGATTGCAGCAGGAACTTTTGTTGGATGCCTATTGCAACAGACTCCTCACTTCTTTTTTAAGTGCCTCTAGTTTTGCAGGCTTTTACCGAGGGAACACAATGGAGCTGGCAGGAAAGCCATAGCTCTTCACCATCTCAGAAAAGCAAAAAAAGCAAAAAAAAAAAGTCCAGCAGTCTTTAAGGATACAGCACTGCTAGGTAACTGGGACAATGAATTAACAAGGACTGACTTTTCCCTCCCTCTGTTTTCTAGGATAGTAACAAAATCTGGCAGGCTGAAAAGCCCCTGCTCGGAGGAGAGAGACAAAGAGGCAGGGCTGAAATTCATCGTGTCAGTTTAAAAAGGCAGAGTTTTGCATTTACACAATATGCCCATTCTTGTTCTCTTTGACTCATGGAAAAATATTGAACATTGGACAAGAATGTAGGAATGTGTCTGGTGTCTGATCTCCACAAAAATCTAAATACTGTTTGCATTCACGTAAGAAATTAAGACTGGCTGTGCAGGCTCCATTGATGTGTAAAGAAAATAACAGTAGTGATAGCAATATCATTATAATAACAGCGGTAATACAGTTTTAAAAACTGGCCGTGTAACTAGTACAAATAGAGCACGAACCCAGGCGCTCCTGGCCCTTAATCCCAAACACAGCTCAGTAGAGCTTTCTAGACCATTTGCCTGTCACGAGCATCACAAAGGCTCCTCTCCACCGACAGCATCTGAAACCACTGCTTGTTTTCCCGGGTAGCAGAGGTTAAAGCTTTTTATTGCTTTTTTTGCCTTTAGATGCCGTAATAGTTGCAGTGCCTATATTACCATCTATGGCAGACAGGCTGCGTGTCTGCCAGCTGTCAGGCAGCCTATTCATCTCCAGTTGCCTTTTGCCTACTTTCTGCAGCAGAAGAATTTCTCTTCACCGGATTTCATGTGCTGGAGTCCTGTTCCTGCTGACGTTCCTGCAGCTTGTTTTTAGACCCAGGCTGGCTACAAGCCTGGGGAGCATGGGAGCCTGCAGCCCTGGAGAACCTGAGGCTCCTGTGTCACGTGCAGCTTGCCAGCCGGCCAGCTATGGCTCTGGGCCAGGGCAACATCATAAAACTGGCAGTATGTAACTGGGGGGTGCTGGCTAAATCTCGTCGTTGGCTGGAGGGAGAGGCAACCCATGGGTTCACCATGGCCACCACTGATGGGCTAGGATGCACCAAAACACTCTTCTTCTGCTTGTCCCATGGCAGAGATGTGGAATCTGGCTACTTATCCTCTGCCTAGAATCCTCTCTTCCTTCCTCTTCTCATCTATCTAAGTTATGCTGTCTGTGTGGAGGGAATACTGGTACATGTAGTGTCTGGCCACTCCTGACCCAGATGTTCCTGGAAATTCCCTCAGGTACCTGCCAGCATCATTAGGCACGAGTATATCTCTACTGCTGTGGTATTTTACAATTTTACTAAAGCCTGATTTTTAGGTAGAGGTGTGCTGGACAATAGCATGGCCGGGTCTCCAGGCCATGAAGTCCAGACCCTATAATCATAGCCCTATGCTATATCATCCTTTGCCTAAACAAATCATGTTCCCATTTAAAAGAGGCTCTGAAATCAAGAGAGGCCATGCTTGTGTCTAGTGGTTGCCTTTTTTTCCTTCCCAGAAGGTTAGTGATCTGAAAATCTGCAGACCTGCATATTTCCTGACCCACAGCATGAGCTAGTGACTCACCCATAGGAGGTGGAGAGAGGATGAACAGCTCTGCCAGACCTTGTGACAGGGGTAAAATAGATCATTCAGTTGCATGAGGTTTGTCAAATTGGTGTGTTTATTTTAAATTTTCCTAGGTGTGACCCAACTCATTACCTCCTTACCCAGGCTGTGAGAAACCACTTGAAATTTTGTTTAAAACTCTAAGGCTCAGCCTCATAGCTCACAATTACCAAACCCCGAGTCATAGGTTGCTCTTCCTACCATTACTGCTATATGAAATTGCCTACAGAAAAGAAGCACATTAAAAACCCTCCCTCACGAAGGCCAGCACATTAAAAACCCTCCCTCATGAAGGCCAGCCAGGAAGCCCACAGCCAGGGTCATTTGCCCACCTCCTTGCTCCCTGAGCAGGAGGTGGGCAGGATTTTGAGCTCCTGAAGTTAACAGAAAGACTGCTGTAGACAGTGTAGACATCTTGGATTAGGCTCCAGCTACCCAAGAGAAAAGATGGGCTTTGCAGCCCATCCAGATGGCTAACAGCTTTACATACAACCGCTGACTTATTAAATCTACAGTAAATTAAATGAACACTTAAGACACTGAACCGAAAGTGCTATTGACTGCAGTAATGAAATTGAAATACCCAATTAACCACACCAGAATAGGAAATGAATACATCATGGGGCACCATTCTGTATGGACTGAGCCAATCAGATGCTATCTATACCTTAATTAGTGCTGAAATAATTTTTAAAGGGAGCTTATGATTATTTAAAGATGTGTTTATATAGCACATGCATATATATGTCTACATATATGTGTGTATATATACACACACACACATACAGACATATTACATTATTATATTTAAGTCTTCTGTCTGAGCTTTTAGCCTTACGTTGGCAGAGACATTAATTTCAGGTCAGCCACCATCTTCCAAGATAAACTCACACATTATTAAAACATCTAAATCAGAAGGATTACAAATGCCCCACAGAGGACTTTTTTTTCCCTTTATTAAGAACATTTACATGAAGGTGTCTGCACTTTCAAAGCCATTTCAGACTGAGGCCAAAGTGAATGTTTGGGGGGAAAAAAACAGAAAAAAAAGAAAGAGTCTTTTTTTCTCTCTATTTAGCCTGTGTTGTCAGGTCTCTCTGCCTGCTGCTCTAACCACAGCCACCCTGAAGGAAAAGTTTACCTTTAATTAAGACATCTAAGTGTTAGGATTCTAAGGCTCTAAGCCTCTCTCCTTTTCCTCCCCCTCCTTTCTTCAATCAGGAGTGCAAATTTTATCTCACCTACAAAGGCGCACTTTGTCCAAATCTTGATAGATTTCAGTGATAAACCTTCACTCCAGATGAGTATGGAAGGTTCTCAGCCATCCCCTGTGACAGGCCCTCCCCAGAAACATGGTGATTTTGGGGCTGCCTCAGCTCAGAGAGAACTTGGGCATGGCCACTCCACCCTGCTCTCCCAGAGATGTGCACAACGCCCTGGCTCTGGTTTGGCTTTTGTTTGGAGGGGAATTTGCTCTCCACAAATCATGAAACTGTAGCCTCACAATAGCAGCACTCGGAATGACAAAAGGTCAAATTGGGTTATAGTCACTCAACCCTTCTGAGTTATTTGGGTAGTGGCAAGAGGAATTATTTTTAATGACTTCATGTCTTAGTCTCACAGACAATAACCAGAGAGTGTCTATGAGCCTGCAAGCCTTAATCTTCAGCTCAGGAACCAACAGATCCCGAGAAAACAGAGATATGGCAGGGTGGAAGGCATCTTCCAAATTTGGAGGTTTCAGCAGGGAACACATTTCCTTTCATTTCCTCAGTCATCCCACTCATCCTGGCATTGACCACGGCATTTCCTCTGCCTTGTCCTGGGGTGGTGACTAGGTTCTGTTCCTGCCTGATGCGGCTAGTGGCTTCATTATCTTGACGCCCAATGGACAAAGCTGAGGCAGGTGCCTCTCCTTGATGACACTGGATCCTGCATCCTTGTGGGACCATGTTCAAAGGGTCTGAACTGCTGTCTTCCCCCCAGGCTATGGACCCAGGGAAGTCAGAAGTGACCCTACCATGGTTCTGCAGTATTTTGGATAGGTCATACAGGTACCATTTCTGTAGATCTTCTCTTTGCTTTTGTCATGCCTCCATTTTGTCCACTTCCATATGTTTTCTGGACCAAACTGATCTCTTATTGTTCCTCTCCTCATAAGTGGAATTGCAGCCCCTGTGGCCCTCTGCCACTGTTTATGCTGGCAGAGACCAGTAGATATTGGCAGGCAAACTTGGATGGGATTCACACAGTGAGAGGGCAGGGAGGGAAGAAAGGGCACACTGTGGCCCTCAGTGCCTTTGCCTTCCTTGCAGAGAGCATGCCCATGGACAGAGGGAAGGGAGGTCACAGGTGGGGTGAGAGCTCTCCTAGCTGGTCAGGAGACTGGACAGGTTTTAAAATGCTTTGATCTGAAAGGTACCATAGATCCTGTCAGGTATCTGTAAGACCTGTAAGACCCTCTCTGTGGAAGTTGCTAAGCTGGCCCTAGAAGCTTTCTTCTACTTATCTGACAACGCTTCTGAATACATCGTGCTGCCCACCCCACTTCATGAAGAAGAGGTCATACAGCCAAGTACAAAATGTGCGCTGGAACAGAGGTGCCTCAGGCTTCAAAATCCATGGACATGCTTGAGCAGCAGGGCAAAGCTGCGCTGCTTTGGCCATTCTTCCTTCACTCTACTGCAGGGAGAGGCAGGAGAAGTGAGTCTGCTGCCGACCAAGGTGTCCCACCTTTATGCCTCTGAGATGCCCAAGTGACCCAACCATGACTGAAGCCAACAGAAAACTCATAACAGGCCCTAAGGCCTGTCCTTGCTGCATCAGAGCCTAAAAGAAGAACCTGGCCTGCACTGCCTGGCTACTATTCAAAACAGCTCTTAGTTATAAAGAACAAATTGTAAGTTCTCATGTAATGCCCCTGGCAGAATCCAAACTTGTAAAAGAAAAGCCTGTAAACATCATTCCCACTCAGGAACTGTGCAGTGTTATTTTCTGACCCCGATGCACTTTGACACATCGCAGAATTACACAGGTTGAATCTCCCCACAACGGTCTTGAATGAAAAATTTCAAAAGGTTTCTCTCCTTTTCTTTCCCTCACTGCCCAACACAAAGAAACATCTCATTTTGCTCATGTAGATCTAAAATGATGACATACATCTTAGAAATTACTTCAAGTACAGCAGGGAGATTATGAGCAAAAGCAGTTCATGAGCTCTAATTCTGCATTTACCTGCTGTGAGGAGCAGGTCCCAGAGCCCATACCCCTCTGATGAGCCCCAGGAATGCATGAGGGATTTGTTTATATGCCCGGGGAACAAAGTCATGTCACAGAAATTCTGAAAAAGGCTTTGCTGAATTTTACTTTTCTATTTTCCAGCCTAGTTGAAAGGAAGCACAGCTTCTCCAAATCTGAATCCTCCTTCATTGGCAGATTATTTATTAAACAGCGATGGTAGGCTGGAGCTGTTTTCACTTAAGGACAATTCTTTCAAAGCCTAACGGAGAAGCAGAGTTGCCATAGTTACCTGAGCAAGCCCTCAGCACAGCACAGTTCCTTCCTACAACCCAAGACTTTAGGTCAACTTGCAAGTTTGTCAGACAAAGCTTAATGATTTGCTATTTCATGCAAGTGAATTGCATTTATCAAGCGAGAAGGTGACGTGCAACCCACAGATAGGATTGCCCCCCCACCCTTTCTTTTTATGCTGATCCAGAAGCCCATGGGGTTCACACCAGCTGGAAATTCTGCAGGGTATCTGGACAGCTGGGGAGGAGTTTGGAGTAAAAACAAATTTAGATCTTGGCACTGGTTTCGGCTGTCCAATCCAGCCCATCATTAACAGCTTCTGTACAGCACTACTCTTCCTCTAGGGGCTGTAAAAATGAACAAAACCTTTGTTCAACCTAAACTTCCTTTCCTTGTCTGCTGTTCCTGCAGACTTTCCATTCTAGTGGTCCTATTGTTTCATTTGGAAATGTCAGAGTGCTGCACAGTGTGCCCATTTTATAAGGAATATGTTCCATTTTAGGAGGCCAAAATCATACACTGTGTTGTTCCACAATTAATTTACTTGAAATTTGCTTGGGCTCCCTATGGCTTGTCTGAAATGGTCTTCTTTCTTTCTCTTTCTTTTTTTTAATTTAATTTTTTTCCCTTTTCTTTCCTTTTTTTTTTTTTTTTAGGCACCAGTATCTGTATTTAGATTGGTAGCTACTCCAGACACTTGTTTTGCACTTGAACAAATAGGATTGCTGAGGACAAGATTAGCTCCTTTGTGCAAGCCAATTTGGACACTGGGCGTCCCAATGAATGGGCATTTTGCTTTTGAACATCCCTTACTGGAAGCGGCAAAAAAGAGCAAATGCTCTGATTGTATCATCTGTTAAGTGGGTCATTCCTACAAAGGGAACTGGAAAATCTGCCTTCCTACTCACAGTTTCCTTCAGTTCTCCTTGTTGTAGTGTTGGAGAGAGCAAAAGGGAGAAGAATGTGCATAGAGACATAATTCTCCTGAGAACCTGCTGAAATCAGGCAATCCACGAACTGGCAGCCTTACATCCCCACAGTGTCCAGGTTGCCATATTTCTCTGACCTTTTGCCCTCTCAGCTTCTTCCTCCAGCAGCTTTTTATCGTGGTTTCAGGCACAAGTACATCCCCAAGTACATCCCCACCAACTAGCACAACTGCAATTTAATTAGGAAGCAGGTGAGATGATAAAAGCACAGCAAAAAGTGGCCACATGTGTTGGCCACTTCTGTCATTTATAGTGTAAGTTTTGTGAGGGTCTTGCTAAGGTGCTGCGATGTGGAATGGATAATGTTGCTGACCTGGGACCAGAGGCTCAGAGGGATTTAGACCCTTAAATCCTACTCAAAATTAATGGGGATTAAGAGTCAAAGCTGAGCAGCTGTTTAAACTCCACTGGAAAACTTGAGCCTAAGTTAATATGGTGCCCACTCAAGCAGTCCTGCTGGCCTCAACTCCCCTTTCTGACCAAAACAGATGAAATGCATTTTAGAAGGCATGAGTTCATGCAGGCATAGTGCAATTCAAGTAGAAGATAGCAAAGAGGATCAGGGGACGGAGAATAAAAGAGTAAATTATGAGGCAGGGAGATAAGGATGAGAAGGAAACATGACAGGGGTAGAAGAGCAGAGAGAAAAGAGGAGATGATGGCAAAGTTGGACATGGAAGGAAAAGGAACGATATAAAGGACACAGAAAAAAAAAGGGAATGACATATCTCAGAAAATGAGGAATGGAAGACCAACAGTGTGTGATTTAGTCCAAAGAATAGTGGAGGACAGAACTCAAGCTGTCCTTCACCAGCAAGATGCTGGTGAACTAAAGAAGAAAGAGAAAATGAAGCAAAGGAGCAAAGGATGGTTTTTTGTCTCCACTGTGGAGCTTTAAGGGGCAGCTGATATGTGAAGTAGCTTGTCATTAGCGAACTTTTGCAGGATACACCCATATTATGATCTACTTTTAAATAGATGGTTATATTCAAATAGCATGTTCTTGGCTGGATGATTGACACAGGGGACATTTGATTTCCAGAGACAATAAGCATAAAAGAGCACTATGCCATGGGAATTTTGGTTACTGAGGGTCTTTGCATTTTCCTCCTCTCCCTGCCAACAGTGAGTGCGTTCCAGTCAGATTTGACAGACTGGCAGGAGTCTCAGCAAAGCAAAACCCTTACAGATTTCATGAAAATTAGTGGCTGGGAAGAGAATATCCAGCAGATAAGGGAGGTGCTGGTTGAACCCACGCATATTTGTGCACCAGAGGCTGGCACAGGTACAAAGTGACCCAGAGGGTATCTAATGTCTTTTGCCTGGTGAGGATGTTATAGGACACAGGAGAAGGAACTGGGTGTGTTGTGGTTGGTAAAAAAAATGGAATGCAAAGGGACAATAATTCAAATCTGTAAGAAACCCAGCTTTCTTTTTCTGTTTCTTTACTGTTTCAATTTTCAGAGGTAAATTACCCTGGATGATTTAGGCCATAAAAGCTTTTGAGTCATCTTCAGTATTTAGCTGTGAAAGATGAGACAGTTCAGTTCAAATCACTCATATGAAGACATGTTAAATAATTAACAGTATACAGTTTGCAATGCCATTTACCATCCCACGGGGTTGCTAGTCCTCTGACCTTGTAACAGCCTTATTTCATAAACAACGCTCTGCAGGACTGCGCATTGAAAAAACTTCTTAAAGTAAGGAACTGTAACTCAATATCAGCCTAATCAATACGTGTGGTGGAGCAGGTAGTTTGTGCCGGTTCTTTTGGGCCTCAAGTAAATAAAGTGAGTTAAACAATAGGGAAAACTGCAGAGGAAAGAAAGGGAATGTGGTATACGCCACTGCCAAAGCTTGAACACATTCATACGATGTAGTAAACTAAGGTCACTGCCTTTGTTAAGAAAATCTTGGCAAATTGGATGTGCTGTAGAGGTCAGGCAATTATGTTCACAAGGAAACACAAACTTGCATGTTATTTACTGTTTCCAGCCTCTGTAGCACAGTCCTACGTCAGTTTAAATATACAACATCCCTGATGAGTAACAGATACTGCTGAACAAGCTGCTTTCCTCCAAGCTCAGTTCTAACAGTGGTAGAAACATTTACAGCAAAGTTGGGTTTTCACTGAGAACAGCAACCCCTTTGAAATGGAAAAATATTGAGAACAACTCAAAATAAAATTGATATAAATAATTAATTTATTTATTAATTAAAAATAAATTAATAAAATAAATTAATAAAATAAATATTAATAAATTAATAAAATAAATATTTTTCCTCTTTTCAAGTTTTCTATTGTATGTGAGTTTTATTTAGCTTTGTTTCCAGATTACTGTTAGTTTTTTGTGTTTGTCATTTCATTTTTGGTTTCAGAGTGCTTGCTGCACAGGTCAGCTTCTCTACTCTCTGACTGGCCAAGTGTCCTTTATCACAGTATTTGTCAAATAGTGAAAAGATAAACTAGCAGATAATCACTAAATGTTATGGGTTGACATTACCAGCAAACTAAAATGCCAGGTCATTCAGAAACTTGCAAAACTAAACTCTTTTCCAGGAAACTAAAAATAAATTTTTAAAAAAATCAGTATTTTTTCTGCTTCCATCTTTATTTAGCTGAACTACTAACTATAATGTGCAGCTGTTGGCTGAAAATTATCTTGGCATCAGAACACTGGAAAGTGGCAAATATGGCACCATTTTTAAAAAGGTTCTAGGGAAAATGCTTATACCGGGCAAAATGTAGATATAAAAAAACCTTTAAAGAATAGCTTTAGGTGACACTGGGATAAATAGGGTATACTGGCGAGTTCCAGCTCAGCTTTTGCAAAGGAAAATTGTACCTCACAACTCTAGTAAGGATTTTGAAGTAGATAACAAGCACATGAACAAGAGGTATTCAGTTGATATAGCTTAACTGGAAAGCTTGTGCCCAAAGGCTCTCAACAAGATCACTTGCTAGAGATGCTTAAAGAAATTAAGATGTTGTGGGTAAGAGGGAAGCTCTTCACATTGCTTAACAGGCAGAACAGAAGAGTAAGAGCAAATTATGACTGAAAACTCACAAGCAAGGAGGATTATCGGCATCTAGATGATAGAAGAGCAGATGAAGTTCAATATAGACAAATATAAAATTCAGCACATGCGAAACAGTCCTCACTCTTCCTGCAGTGATGGGACCTAAACTCAGTCTTGCTCCTTGGAATGAAGGTCCCAAGGTCAGAATAGACTGTGTTGTAACACCATCTTAGCGCTCAGAAATGCAAGTGCTCAGACAGCAAGCTGAATGCCAGCAAAGGAACAGAGAGCAAAGCAAAGACACATCATGCTGGCAGTGTCTAAATCCACCCCCACCACAAAAAAAACCCAAAAACAACATAGTAGAAAGAAAAATATACAGAGAAGGACAAAAAGGACTATCCAAGGAAAAAAAAAACAACCACCTTCCATAGAGGAACAAAGTTAATAGACTAAGATTTTTTCAGGCCAGAAAAGGAAAATTTGAGGGAGAAATATGAACAGAAATCAATGAATCTTCCAGTTCAGGAGTTGGAGGACATCATGTCAAATGAGCACATGGCAAAGTAAAAGCAGACAAAGAGGTCCTGATGTGAGACACAACTACAGACCTATTTTTAGCAGGATATCATTCATGCTATAAGTTTAAATGGGTTCAGAAAGCAACAGGATAAATTAATTGACAAAAAAATCCATTCAAGTTATTGAATGCAAATAGTACATTTATTGATGCTTAGCCAAAGATGGTTGGAGGCTGGGGGGACATTGTGGGGAAGGCTAGTGTTTGCTTATCTGGTCATAATAATGACCACTAGGAGTGATCACATACAGAATCAGACAAACCTTTGGTCTCAGCCAGTCCAGACTTCATATCTGTGCTGTTTATGACATGAAATGAAAAATTGCACTTGTTTTCATTCGCTCTGTGCATCTCAAACTGCTCTTGGTTTGGGGGTGAGCACTTAAGAAATATATTGGGACGGAATACAAACACTTTTTTAAGATGTTTTCTGGTCTGCAAATGTCATTTGTTATATCCATGTTCATATAACAGCCACGAAAATGGAGGTTTCATGTGGTAGGTATCATTGGCTGCTGGTATAATAAAACAAACACTAATGAATGCTGATGGGATCTGTTTCTGGGTATTTCTGTCCCATACTGTTGCAAATGAAGCTTCCAAACTCCTTTCTCATCACTAAGCCCAAAATCATCCACACAGCAAACAAACTATTAGAAAATGTAAGCACTGATCTGTCAGAAGCATCCCCCTACACAGCTCTGAGGCTGAGTCTATGGTGTTGCGGTCTTCACCTTCTAGAGATCAACTCAGCCAAGACTCAGAATAAGCGGGAATGTTATTTCCCTTGCGTGAAATCTGTTGAAGCTGATGGATATGTTGTTATTGGAAATCCCAGTGGGGCTGAGATTTTACTTCCAGTGCTAAAGTCTTGAGAACACCAAATTACTTAGTTGTAGTTGTGTAATCCTGAAGTGGAGGCAGGGAATGGATGATCTAAGAACAGGATTGTCATCTCCAGGCACTAACTACTGACAGGTTAAAAATTCCATTTAAGCACAAAGCATGGAGAAAAATGTATTATTGTTCTGCACTGAAAATGAGCAGGTAGATTGAGCCAGGGGGAACGGGTGGTCCAGACTGACACAGTCCTTGGTCCCTCTTCTTGCCTCATGTTTTCACCCTTCATGCTCCCTGTTTCGCCTGATAAAACTAACTTGTTTTGCTCTCTGCCACTGCTGAGGGCTCTATTTTTAATCACAATTAATATGGAGACCAAAACAAAGCAAAACTTATCTCTCACCCCCATTGTTTGTAAAGAGGCTGTTTAGTCTGAGGTCACAGGGCCTGCCTCTGGCCAGGCAGCTTCCCAGCCTCCACCAAAGTCAAGCCATGCTCTGCCAACCAAAACTGCTTTGCAGGTTTGCTTTAGACACTACATTTTTTTTAATCACTTGAGGTCTTCTAAATACTCCCTGCATCTGTCTGTGCAGGTGTGTGGCAGGGTGTGGATGGATGGTGGGGAGATAATGTTGTGTCTTGGACTGTCTGTTACTGCCAGGACCACCTCGGACCTTTTAGGCAAGAGTCCATTTTTAATTAAAGTTGCCTTACACAGGCATCAGCAGCTCCTCTACCGACCATGAGCTATGTTGGCAGGAATCAGGCCAGCTTGACCACCATGGACTTAATGTATCTGACCAAGAGGGATGCAGATGGGTTAACGGAAGTGACATCTAACTCATGATGATGCCTGAAAACAACAGCTGATGCTTCTCAGAGCGCATTTCCTTGGGCATCAAGGGCTCAGTGAATATACCCCAAAGAATCCTAGTGTATACAGAAAAGCAGAGATCTCAGCATTGTTATGATTTCACAGGGACTTCTGCTTTCTGTAATTCCCTACAGAGCTCCCTTCATGTGTCCCAGCCTTCCTCATCAACCTGAACAGTTTTGAATGCGATACAAGACATGGTTTACCTATGGCAAACAACCTTTGTTGTCCTTCAGAGTTCACCATGCAGGCAGGCAGCTTTGGTACTGCACCACCCTGCTGGGTGTCCTACAGCAACCTCAGAGGAATAATATTATTTTCTTTGAATCTTTTTTTAGGATTAATTCCTAAACTGCTTATTTATCTAATTTACAAGAACTGGTTGCATTCCAATTTTGTACACAAAGAAATAATAAAACCATCTTAATTTCAAAAGACCTGGCTTACCAAATGCATTTTTCATAGATTTGTTGAGCATTAGCGTATCAGAGCAGTTTTCTGTGCCTGTGCCAACAGCCACTTTTCCCTCAAGAACTGAATGTATTTGAAATATTTTGAACCCCACTTTCTGCTTCATTTGCTAAATAATTTCACGTTTCTTCCAAAAGCTGATATTCTTTCATCAGATAGCAATCCATATTATTGCAGCTTCCTGGAACAGTGGAATGCTACTGACAGAATGAATATTTGGGTACAGAAGTAATTTTCTTCTTTGCTTCTTTCACTGCAGGAAAAGGCTAAATTTGCACATTTCTAACTAGCATATGTGTAGATGCACTTCTTGCTTAAGCTGCCCAAACCAGGTTATGTTCTAACTAGTCCTCAGGGTTATTTTTTCCAACTTGCTTTTAGCATACCAACAGACAAGAATACAACTGAAGGTCAGCTTTAGCAAACTTCCATGCATTTGACTTTCCATACATTCAGGCAACCCTATGTCCATCACTAACAGATTCTAAAGGCATGCAAAAATGCACAAGGGAAATTTTATTAAAAGATGCCTACACTATTAACTGCTTGCAGCTGCCCTATTAAGAAACAACATTATCAGCCTCAGAAATTCTGAAGCTGGTTACTAAAATGGTCACAGACTAAGCTGTCTACTTAGTTTGAGTATATATTCTATTTGAGCAAATGAAGTGAATAAGCATGTGTGCAAATGATCAGACATGCTGATTTGTGTGTGATTACTTAAGTCAAATGTTTAATTTGCATAACTGAATGCAAATTAGGTACAGAACTGCAGGCTAATGTGAAGCATGCCATTTGGCGCCTGACAGTTTTAAAAATCAGACTCAAAACCTCCATGCTCAGTGTAACTAAATCAGAACAGTGGAATTCAGCACAGCAGATATCTATCATTTGATTCTGCTTATAATTATTTATAATTAAGGGAGGATGACACGTAAACAAGCATCAGAACCACAAGTCTGCTTCATTTTCTATCTCTCCAAGAGAAACCACTGTTCTGAGCTTCTAGAATATTCTTTCTTATCTTATATTTTAAATAAAAATATCTGACAAAGGAAAACCTACAACTATACAAAGACATGCAAGGGCTCCCTTAGAGTAGCTGTTTGGTAGTTTTTTTGGAAGTGGAAGGTTTCCAGTGTACATGGTCCTGAAATTATTTTTAGCTTTGTTTGTTTACAGTCTGGAATGACATATTCAATGTGATTTGATGTTTCCTAGTATTCTTGATCCACTCTTTTCCAAGGGAAGCAGTGGAAAGTCTATGATGTAGTAAACTGAATGCAAGACCTCGTATGAGGAAAATATTTGTAGAGAACAATCTGACAGGCACTGGGAGCTGAACTGAATGATCTAATGGGCATTACATTGCTGGAGCCTAATGATTCATAGTAGCAGAATGGCAAAACGGCAATTCTAATGCTATTTAAGACCACAGTGAATAGGGTTTTCTGGTGTACTTGAAATTCTGGCTTACTGTAATATACAAGAGACCACATAAACTCTGCTCAGGATGTCTTTCTGTAATGTTTATTGGTTTCTTATAAATTCAACCATTTCAAAGGCCAGACTTGGGAGCTGAAATATAGTCAGGCGATCAAACAGTGGCTGAGGAAACCCCATAGTCCAGCCTACGTATATATCCTGATTTGTTGCCTTATATTTGAAGATGCAGTCCAGCTGAGACTGCTGCTGAACATGGAACTGCTGCTCATTTAAACTGGGAACTACAAAAGGAGATTTGAAAGAAAGACACCCAAAGTTCCTGCAATATAGAAGACAAAAGATACAGAGTTAAAAAACACAACAGCCCTAAAAGCCCCAAATGTCATGATTTTGCATGCCCAATTAATGATTTATGAGTGACAGAGATTGGCAACACTAAGGAAACTGACTCATGAATGCTCTGCTTTTTCCATCAAGAAAAAAAGAAGCAGAGGGAAATGTCAGAGCTGCCCTTTGGCTGTCTTCTCCACAGTGGGCAGAGCCCCCTGCCACCCCGCTGTGTGGTGCATAGGGAACCAGGAGTGACCAGCTCTGGGAGGTCACTGGTCCCGCAGCACACACATGGCCTTAAAGAAGTGCCACTTCGCTGTCTACATGGAAACTGAAGTCTGTGCACATGCCTTGACCAGATGGTAACTCTGGCTGTGCAACCACTGGAGGAGCAAACATGAAGGAACTCTGGAGAAAGGAATTCTCACTTATCTGCTGGACAATCTCAAGTCTCATGCACAAGTCTTTTGAGATAAAACCCAAACCATGAAAAGAGAAACAAGCTCTATTTATTCAAACATACTAAAAATATCTCTTACTACCACTCTGCACAAAGTGAAAACCTAGAAGAGAGGCAAGTACTGATCATTTGAGATTCACTGGTAGAAGTTTTTTGAGAGACCTGTGTGAGCCTTAAACACACATGTTCACTGCGCATATGAATTTCTGGGAACACACTCTGTGTTAGCCTGCAAATCCCACAGCTTCACTCTAGGTGAAACAGAGCTAACATCAAGGACAAGGATTGTTTTTTGAAGGCAATAGAGTAAGCAAGTCTGTTCCTGAAGGACCAAGATATTAACAAGTGTGAGAGAAATGCAGATATGCCAGGGAGTAGCTAAAATTAATGGAATCACACTTCATTATAATTCAACTAAGAATTTGACCCTCTGTCAATACAAGTTCAATGGTGGATTCATAAAGATCAATGTATGTGTGCATGTGCACCACACTCAGCCTGGAGATGGATCTGTCTCAATACAGCTTCCATCCATTACAGACCATTCTAATTCTGTCTGTGTGGCTGCAGGGCTTTCTACCCATCTGTGGTACCTTGTGCAGCAACACACAGGACTAACAAAGTCAGCGCTCACCCTTCTCTTTCGTAACAGAAACACAATGAGATACCGAAATTCAATTCAGGAGCAGTTACTTCAATTTTCTTAGACCCAGCATAGATATGCTGGTTCTCCCCCAGTAGAACATATCCGTATGAGTTCAGACTTATAACAGCTCTTGCAGTGTGACACGTTGGTAGGTGTCAGCTCAGTCATGGCAACTCCGCACGTGCGTGTTTGCATGTCTGCACGTGTTCACAGCCCCTCACCAACGAGGTATAACTCAAGTAATTGTAAACTAAGTTATACTTCAGTGACAGTGGGTTCTGCTAAGTCCCATTCTCATGTATCTGTCAGGAACTGAGACTGTGCACATGGACTGTTACCTGTGGCAACCAGAAGAGCACAATAACTGAAGTTGTACTACTCGAGAGTCTAAATTCTCAATAGGTACAGGCCATGGAAGAGGTGTTTGATGATACAAATCAAATTTCCCTGTCTCGATGATTACTTTATTCCTTTTTCAGTGATACTACACAGGTCTTCAGCAGCTGCCAAATTTGAAGCACTGATTGTAAGCTCACTTACAGAAAAAAACCCCCAAAATTCTTTTGGCCAGGAACTGCTAACTGAAATAGCTCAATGATTTCAGAGTACTTTGTTAGGATTTATAATCCCCAGAGTAAAACACAATCAGCATTTGCAATGCAATATAAGTATACAAAAAAGCAAGTAGAAATAGGAATATTCCCCCAGCCAAGAATTCTTCCAGGCTGGATCTGCTGATGTGCCGGCAGCTGCAGAGGCTTGCAGAAGAGCATGTAGGCTGTCTGAGTTCTTAGGGTGGGAACAGCCAGCCAGCCTGGGAGGCTTAATAGAGGCAGGGTACCCATTCTGGCATTTTCGAATCTTAGGTTGTGGCTCTGTAGGGAAACTGTTCTGATTTAAACAACACTCACCACTGAAAATGGTCCCTGCTCCTCTCCTCTCACTTTTCCTTGTGCACTGGCATTTTTCTGGCCTCAGATGAGCTAGGTTGGAGATCTGAGCCAGCTGATGGCTCTCTGCTCCTTTCTGTAGGGCTAGTTTTCTGCTGATCTAGCTTTCTGAACACGTTTCCTGATAGGGGGAGAACACTGTCAGTGCCAGCAGAAGGGGAGTGGTGGAGGGACAGGCAGGGGAAGGGAGAGAAGCAGAGCTCTCCTTGGCTGCAGCAGCTGAGCATTAAGTCCATTTAGCGGCATCAAAGTATGACACCATTAGCATTCCTGTCCCATAAAGGAAGAACAATCAATTCAACTTCACTTCTTAGTGCTTCAAATCTGATTTTTCTAGCAAATAGTTTGCTTGATGGTAAGCTACTTCCCATTGCTTACTGCAAGTAGAGCTGGCAGATGATGCTGCAACAGGACAGCATTTTGAACCTTTCTTTGCCCCAAATCCTCAGAAATGCAAACTGTTCCTGGTCACATTTGTGTAAGCCCTCTGGGAACAGTGTTATATGGAAGAGACCAGCTGTGGATGCACATGTGGATCCATGTGGGTGCCTTGGTCCTGGGTAGGCGGGCCCAGGGCTTTGTTGGCCCTCTGAGATAATCAGCATGGCCCAAACCATCACAGAGAAGGACAAGGAGGGGAGGGAGGACACAGGGAAGCGAGGGATGAGGTCACAAAACTGAGATGGGAACTCAGGCATCCTGACTGCCGGCAACACAGCCTGGCCAAGGTGTCCAATGGCTTCAGTGCAGACTGTGCATTCCCTCGAATACAAAGGAGCTGTGCTGTAGACCTGTCATCTCATAGTGACCCCAGAAAGCTGTTTGTATGGGGTCTGGCCCCATCGGTTCAAACACTGCTTTACACAGGTGCAAACAGCACAGAAACTGGGCCGAAACTGGGCCAAAACTAACCAAACCCAACCAGGCAGCAACCATCACTCACCCCTTTCTCAAGCTAACCCAGTGGAAAGGTTTTCTAATTGAATTTCCATATGTCTGATACAAAATGAATACAAAACTCCAGCTTCAGAAATGTAAAGGCTGTAAGTGACGTAAGGCATCTGGAGCTGAGGTTTAATGCTGCTCTCATCCCCACGCTGCCATGCCCTCCCGGTCTCACCCCAATGAGCACGTGGTCACTTTGGGGGTGCCAAGACTATTCCGTTAGTGCTGCATGGGGCATGTGGAGCGGTTTCAACAGGGCAAACTAAGAGAACATAAATCATCCCTAACATAGCAGCTAATTAGGCCAGAGAGAGCCAAACAACCTCAGCGAAGGACAATATGAACAACTTTGTCTTATTTTGACACTCCAGGCTTGCGAGGTCTCCTCAGCTTCTGCTGAGCCTTCTTAGCTCAACAGACTTTAAATGGAGCAAGCGGCACATCAACATCTGCATAGCTAACAAATATAAAACCAGAGAATTAAAAGGTCCCAAATCTCCACTCTGCACCTTTATTCTCCGTCTCTCAGACTGTAATACTATTTTTTGTTATCAACTGGTAATTTGCTGACCTCTCAATTCTTCCCAACAGCTGCAGCTTACAGACGTTTTCTAGCATTATTCCAATGAAAGTTTAATGAGATCTTTGCTTTAAATAACCTAATGAAATAAGGGTACCAATTAATCCCTTTAGGCTAAAGTCAGTTCCTCTTTATTTTTGTTCTCTAAAAGAGGCTGTAAAAGTCCCTCCTGCAGACGGTGGTCCTGTGGAACCTCATCGAGATTAACCCATGAGTTTCAACTGTGTGGTGGGGAGTTCGAAATTTTTCAGTCAGAAAGGATTTTCCGTTGCAGAAATGCTGGTTTGTCAAAAGCAATATATTTTGTGGGAAGTATTTCCAAAGCAAAAAGAATTACAGAATTTTAGCACTACAGGAAACAAAAAAAATCTTCTGAAGTAAAATGAAGCCAAATGCTAAAATATCAAAATTCACCATGACATGGAAATTCTGATTTTCAGCTGGTGTAGCAGAAATTTTCAACTATGCAAATAGCTTGACCTCCAACTGTTGAGTACCTTCTCAACAGGTGCTCAACAGCATCCATTTTATGCAACCATGCAGAATTCCCAAAACCAGAAAGGGATCTTCATCTAAAATCTGTCTACATCTTGTGTGTAAAGCAAGACACAGCATGCCACTCACTAATTTCAGCATTCCTTGATGAGATGTTGCATTATTAGCTACACTTGCTCTTGACAAGGCTAGGCTGGCTGGGGCTACAAGCAACCTGGTCTAGTGAAAGGTGGCCCAGCCCCTGGCAGGGGGTTTGGAACTAGATGATCTTTAAGGTCCCTTCCAATCCAAACCATTCTGTGATTCTGTGATATGGGCTATGCCTCCAGTGCAGATCACGGGCCAAGCTCTGGGGTACTTGGTGTGTTTAAATGCTCTCTGGATAGCTGGGAATGGTTGGGCTGCAGTAGGATAGACTACTGGGCAGGCTCTTTTATTCTCTTGAGCAAAATCAGTCTGGGATCTCCCTGCCACTGCTGTTGGATGGCTTTTGCTCTCTGAATTAGCTCATTTAATGTTCATGTATCTCAACACTGCACTGTAATCTGCAGTGCAGACAGAGCATTATTTCTCATCTAAATTTATCCAGCTTCAGTTTTCAGCCACTGGATCCTGTTATGCCTCTGTCTATCCATTCTAAAAACCTTCTATTATTAGAAATATGCTACAGAGTTGAACAGATCACATCCATCATCGCTTTATGATCCTCCCACTGTTTTCCTCACTTTTAAACCACAGTCTCCCGTCTCTGCATCGGGGTGTTCTTTTCGCAGCCTCTGTTTTACAGCGGGGAAGCAAGTGCAAGGCTGTGAGCATGGCACGGGCTGTGGATGCAGCTCGTACTGGAAGAGGACGATCAGAGGGCAGAAAGTACTGGTAAGTGCATCTGCTGTGTTGCTGGGTCCAGCATCACTGCAGGCACACTTGCATTATGTCAGTGTTTCACATGGTTGGTGGTGCCTGAAAGACTATTCTGGCTTTGGCTTGATCTCCCACCTGATAGGTATTTAGCTTCTGTCATGCCCTGCTTTGTTCTCACAGCTATACACCAATAAAACTACCGTCTCCTCTCCTCTGCACTGTCCTCCAAACCTTTAAGTAAACCAGCTACATAAAACAGGCTCTGTCATTTACCTGGCTGTCAAATCATGGCTGGTTTTGGAAAGAGCTCAGATATGGATTTCATCGTGCAAGATCAGGTTCATCCACAGGGATGAGGAGAATCCTTTGTCTGCAAAAAGCAATTTGCAAAGTTCAGTGCAAGTTTCCTGCTTAGTCCTGACGTTTGTGTGCTTCCCACACAACTGAACTGAACAATGAACTGTGGGAAACATTCCTCTGCCGCTCTCGCCAAGCTGCCAGAGCGGGATGCAGAGCTAGGATTTATAGAGTTAAGAATTACACAAGGTTATACAGCTATATAAAATGCAATTAAGATGCAAAGAACATTTTATAACCTGACTGCATCAGTGTCATAGAATTTCATAGCTGACTGTGTGTTTTTCCATTTCCTAGAGCACTCTTTAAAAGCTGAAGGAAATGTATTAAAAGCCAACAAGATTAAATTATACATAGTTCCTATTATTTTGCTCTTATAAAAGGACCTCACATGGACACATCAACCTAAAACACAGGAATGATGAGGTTATTTTTGCCATAAGCCAAACATATGTCCTTTAGATTATGTAAGAAATATTTGTGGTCCCTGCTGGTGTTGTCAGAATGTACATCATATATTAGATTCCCGAATACACAGAAATACCCTGCTATTAAAGCTAAACAAAAGGGATTTAACGGGTTGGACTAATGAATTTCAGGAACTGATTATCCACGGCAGTATGATACTGGCTGACGTGTTAAAAACAGTGAAATAATGTAGGACCTTGCCTAAATAAGATTTATACACAGTGCCAGCTAGCTGGTAAAAAATAGCAATAACCTTTTAAAACATTAATTTAGGCTTTTATTAGAATACAAAGAACCTCCAGTTTTTGAAAGCAGGCATTGTCTCCCCTTTTAATTTCAACAGCACCATGGCTTGAATACAACACAGCAGGGTGTGTGTTTTCTAAAGTTGGGTTATTATCAGAGCGCTCAATGCAGTTTGCCAATAAGCCTTTATTTGGCAAAGCTTAAAACTGCTGACAAATGAGATTCTTCCTCCAGCAGTAAAACAAGGCACAGTTAAATATGCCTAATTACAAAAACACACCGAGAACCACTGTGAAGTATGTACATCGCTGAAAAATCAAATGATCTCTTCATCACAACTGAGGGGCTGGCATCCCAATGCCATCTAACCTCATGGAGTAAAAATACATAAACACAAAAGATCTAGAGACAAGATCCTGCCTGGTTTATTCCTTATGCAATCCCATCACACCCAACAGACACCATCAAGCCCTTCCTCAGAGTGCAGTGATCTACTGCCACAAGACAGCCTGCTTCTGCTCCTGCAGTCACACCCGCCTTAGGAGCCAGCTAACCATGCCAAGATGAGCATCCTGTAAGATCAGAAGCAAGTTTAAGCACACAGAGGGACAAATCTGAAAATAAATTTCTCATCCTGAACCACAAGTTCAGTGAACTGATTGTTTGCCTACAAAAGTATGGCAGTGCTTCTTCAGTATCTCTGCTACTTTCTCTCCATGGGTGTGAATTGATGCAGAGTTGAGGGTGCAATAAAAACCTTGAAACTAAATGAAAAGATAAATCTGTTTAAAGTGAAGTAGCTCTTTATATCTTTCTCCAGCGTAAGACTGGATAGCTAACAGACTTGTTTCTTTTCTCTAACAGTGTAGGACAGTGAGCACTTTGAGTTAAATGTGAATCTCATTCCATGACAATTATATGTAGCACTGATAAACTCTATTCTAATTCCAATGGAATTAATACTGTTCTGTGGGAAATTAATTTGCCCACTTGGGCTAAAGGTTGTTTCTAATGTATCTTTTTATCAATGTACCTTTCACCCACCAGCATTTCAGTAGCTATTTGTGAACAACATTCTCTGACAAGAGAATATAAGCAATGAAGAACCACAGTGAGTGCAACTGAGAAACAGAAAATTATTAAAAATTGCATTTTGATTGAGGAACATAGTCCATTTAGTTGACATAGTATAAAACTTTTGAGCAGAAAATTCTCTTGACCTCAATTTCAGGACATTTAATAATATTTCCATGCAAAATTCAGACAAACAGGAGTAAATCAGTACAACCATAAGCAATATTGCTGTTTCATGTCCCTGGTGCATTTTTTGCATATTTTTAATATTTTAAAATATGTGCCTATTTTAAATGTTTTGTATTTACCAGAAATATTTATAAAACATTAAGAACCACAAAGAGAAGTAATCCATTACAGCAAAGGCAAGTACAGAGTAAAAATGCCAGAGCCTCAAATAAAATGTTGTCTAATATAATGGAGTGTCTTATTTGTTGCTGTGTCCTGTCACTTCCTTTAGCTGCGCTGAGTGTCCCTGAAAGAGGATTTACAGCAACCACCACAGTGTGTCTACTTGCTTAGTCTGACTACATTTAAGCTAGGGATGAAGGGTTTTATGTTTATTCTCACTGCTTTCAGGATGGAATTGTCTTAGTTTCCAGCATAAGTTTTCTGGGCATTACAGTCCTAAACTCAAATTTTACTTTGAAAATTAAACTTGGTACTTCCCAGTTTTTCTGTGATAGCTGAGGTCTGATACATTTGCACCTAAATAACATTAGGAATCTTGTCAGAAATGCCTGAAATGCCGAAGGAACCATAAATTCTCTTTTCAAAAGCATTTAGATTGTAAGAGAGGACCAATTTAATAGAGAATTAATTCACTTAGGCTTCTGAGTGCACCAAGTTACTTTTGAAAATAAGCCCCAGCCTCTAAGGTCATGTAAGTTCTTTTGAAAACTTCACACGGCAGCTCAAATTCACCTTAATTGTATTGATAATAGAGCTCAGGCTCAGGCTGAAACAGGATTCCTGGGAATCATGTATAACCAAAGAAAGATCCTGGTTTCATTGTGAGATCCCAGGTTAGGCTTGCAGAGCTGGCAGGGCAAAGAGAGGATTGATCATATGTGATTTGTAGATAACTGAGACACAACAACAGAGCTCTAGATATGTATCTTTCTGAAAAGGACAGTTGTTAAAAGGATAATGGGAAAACTTAGGAGAACAATACACAATATATTGGTCTGGAAATTAACAGCTGCCCTTAGCAGAATTGGTATGAGGCGTATGGAAAGTGCACTGTTCAGTTCACTCAAAGCTGTGCTCATACCTAAAACTAAACTGCTGTTTATGATGTGCTCAGAAAGGGCTGTGATGTGAGCACGTGGAGTAGTGTGCTGTGCTGCCCAGAGCCAAAGGAGCAGGGAAACTGCAGGGAATTCAGAAGACAGCAGCAAAAGAGATGTGGAAGATAGAAGGAGCAAGCTATGAGAAAGGATTAAGAGTTAACTATACACAGCCTGCCTGAGTGCTGAATGAAAGTGCCTAGCTAATATAAATGCCTTGGGAACAGAGTTATTATTTACATGGATGTTTTAATCATAGTATCACAGAATATGATGAGTTGGAAGGGACCAAACAGGATCATCAAGTCCTGCAGGAGACCTGCAGGAGACCATCCCCAACAGTCACACCATGTGCCTGAGAGCATTGTCCAAATGCTTCTTGAACTCTGCCAGTCTTGGTGCTGTGGCCACTTCCCTGGGGAGCCTGTTCCAGTGCCCAACCACCCTCTGGGTGAAAAACCTTTTCCTGATACCAAACCTAAACCTTCCCTGTTGCAACGTCATGCTGTTTCCTTGAGTTCTGTCACTGGTCACAAGAGTCTCTGAGAGATCTGTACCTGCCCCTCCACTGCCCCTCACGAGGAAGCTGTAGCTGCAATGAGGTGTCTGCTCAGTCTCCTCCAGGCTGAACAGACTAAGTGACCTCATGTGGCTTCCCCTCAAGGCCCTTCACCATCCTTGTGGCCCTCCTTTGGATGCTCTCTAACAGTTCAATGTATTTTTTCTGTTGTGGCACCCAGAGCTGCCCCCAGCACTCGAGGTGAGGCTGCCCCAGTGCAGAGCAGAGCGGGACAATCCCCTCCCCTGCCTGGCTGGCGATGCTGGGCCTGATGCCCCCCAGGACACGCTTGGCCCTCCTGGCTGCCAGGGCACTGCTGACTCATGTTCAACTTGTCATCGACCAGGACCCCCAGGGCCCTTTCAGTGGCACTGCTTTCCAGCCTCTCATTCTCTAGTCTATGCACACAACTAGGATTGCCCTGTCCCAGGTGCAGACTCCAGGACTTGCCCTTGTTAAACTTAATATGGTTAGGGATTGCCCAGCCCTCTGATTTTTTGAGGTCTCTCTGCAGGGTCTCTCTGCCCTCAAGGGAGTTGACAGTTCCTCCCAGTTTAGTGTTGTCAGCAAACTTAAGTGTTCCCTTGAGTTTTGCATCCAAGTCGTTAATGAAGATGTTGAAGAGAGCTGGGCCAACCAGTTAAATCAGGGAACATCAGGAATGGATTTAAAAACTTGGACACATGTAAGGCATACATCACTTGACAAGTTACTGTGTGTAAGCAGAGCCACAGTAACTCTTTACCTGTGCACTTTTAGCCCAAAAGCTCATTTGCACTAAACTGCCCCGAAATAGGTTGGAGCAGGCTGAAATTTTTCCGTGCTACAAGGGAGCACAAAGCTAGCACCAGAGCTGAGCTCAGCAGGGATAACTTGTTCATGAGGCCAAGTCCTAAGGAAAAAAGAAAAATAAATATTCTGGATATCAGGAAAAAAATTGTTAACTCTGAGATCTACTGGCTTTATTCTTGTGTCTCTGGGAAGAAGTGGAAGACTTATTACTTGGGTTGCTTAAAAGTAGACTGACAAAATAAAAGACAGTGTACTACAAGGAACAACTGAACCAGCAAGGAGAATAGTTAGACGTCCCAAAAATCTGGGCAGCTTTCTTCACCTCTTATTTCTGCAACTGTCAGATTTCTTTCTGTGGAATACTGAGAGAAAGAGTCTAAATAGGACCAAAGCCCCTCAATTTCCCTTTTGTTCCAGGATTCAGTTTACTAGACCATGTTTTTCAACCTCTCTGATGTTAGAATAAATGCTTTCCCACTTGCTATCTGAAGCTGAGAGTGACAAAATACCTCAAGAAAAAAATGTTCTCATAGCATTTCCAGCTGGGACAAGACACAAAGGTTGCTACAAATCTCGTGAGAAAGTTTATTATCAAGAGATTACCAACTCCATCTTTCAAAGCTCTTCTCAATGCTACACTGTTGCCAAAACTGGCTCTAAGCTTTGCTTCTTCTGAAAGCTGTCACTGACCACTGCCATATTAAGTATAACTACCAAGAATTTAGGTAGGTATATTGTAATTAGGTGTAACTGCAAGAATTGTGGCTGATGGGCAGTGTCAGTGTGGGTATCTGACAGGGGAGCTCTTCCCTGGGAGGCAGTGGGGAGCTCGGTGCAAGGATCAGGCAGGTCAGAAGATGCCTCAGTCCTGCTCTGCCTTCCCAGCATGGAAGGCCATGGTTCAGCCAATGCAATTGCAGGAGATTTCATGGGATCACAGAACAGGTCAGGCTGGAGGGGATCACAGTGGGTCATCTGGTCCAACCTCCCTGCTCAAGCAGGGTCATCTCAGAGCACACGGCACAGGATTGAGCAATTGCAAGAATTGCAAGGACTTGGTCCAAAGCAAAAAAACACATAACACATACAGGTGAATACTAGGGTCCCTGGCACCCACACAGAACCCTCTGTCCCACCACATTGCTTGCTAATCCTTGCTAATAACCTGATCAATTGCATTTCTACTGGTGCAAGCATCTTGGTGATGCCACCCCTCTCTGTCTTACTTCATGGGACTTCACTGAGTGTGGTGCATCCCCATCAGATACAGTCTTAAAGATCACCTTCCTGGAAAGTGCCTTGAGTTCTTCAAAAGACATCCTGCAAAATATTACAGAAAGGCTTCAATCAGTACTAAAGTGCCTCAGTGCTTGGGGGTGTCTCACCACCATGGTTTTTCTTATATATATATATTTTTTTAAATATATATTTTTATATACATATATATATATATATATATATATAAAATTTCAAAAGGAAACTGTGATCTCCCAAATGTTCTTATGTTCAGTAAAATAACAAAGCCCTTTTTTTGTTCAACACGAGATAGAAAGGCTTTTGGTCTTCACTGCATTTTTTCTCACATCCCTTTCATAGAGATGACATGAGGAAAAAAAAGAACAAAGAGGGGGGGAAAAAGGGGGAAAATAGAGGCTGAAGAAATTTCATTTATCAGCTTCAGATTTTTCACTTTTTATCTTTCCATCCCAATCTGAAAATGTAAACATCAACTTTCTGATAAGATTCTTACTTTTGCGAGAGTCCTTTTTCCTAAAAAATTAGCATATACATTAAAAAAAATCAGCTATGAACAACATACAGCCAAAGCCTTGGCCTTGGGGCTTGCACAGGTTTTAGTTTACAAGCATGAGAGGTTTAAATACAAGACTGTGAGTGTTCTTTGATACTGGACTGATTGGAAAAAATCCAAAATCTTTGAAGTGGAGAGAAAAGATGTATATTTAGGAAAAGAGCAATTAAATAAAGTAAATGATAATTAAAATATTGCAATATAAATACTAGAAAGTTGAAAACTTGCATTGACTGAAGAATATATGAAAAGAGTGCTTTTTTTGGCTCAAACCACAATGCCCAAGATATCATTAAACTTAGAGCAATGGGAAAGAAAACTGTTTTTCATCCATGTTACTAACTTCATGACAGTGTGGTGATATAAGTGATTCCAGTGTAAGTGTACTGGTTTAAAGCTAGGGGAATGGGAAATAAGGTTTTATTTTAGGTTTTACTTGATGATACAAAAGCATTTGACTTTTTAGACATGTGATGGGGCTGATCTGCTCCTTGTCTCTATGGGTTTATCCTGATGCAGACCACCTGCAAATCCTGCCCAATACACTTCGTATCACTTGAATTTAATTAGCGGATGAAAAAGTCATGATCCATGTGACTGAGACGAATGCAAAAGTTATCAATAGAAAAATCTGAGAAAAACCAAAACCCCACAATTCTAATTGAATGTGTAAGTTTGACAACAAAAAGTAGACACTCTTAGCTCGGGGCCATGCAGCCTTTGATTGCCAGCTCTGGGAATGCGCAGGTGTTGGATCACCCACGACAGGGCTGCCCCACGGCTCCCCTCAGACAAAACCCCTGCTCTTTGATCCCTCCCCAGATCTCAATGGGAGTTCCCCACTCCCTGGGTCCAGGTGGACTAGAGAAACTGGGAAAGATCTCTCTGAAAATGAAATCCACTTTGCAGATCCTGTACCTCAGCCCCTCCTCTCCACACAAGTGAACTGGAAAGTGGAGAACAAGAGTCTCACCCATTTTTCCAGAGGTGAAACAGGGCACCTGTCCCAATGCCTGAAGAGTGATGCACCACAGACAGGCAGTGGAAGGAGATGTCTAGATTACCTGTGCACTACAGACCAGGACAGACGGTGACAAATCGGCATGTTCCCGCTGTGGGATTTGTTGAAGACCAGACACACCTTTTGTCACTGCTCTTCCCTGAGACAATACCTGCCCGTCAAAGGTTTGGGCAGAAACTTTTGATTTGACGGATTCTCCTGATGCGTTCGTATATGAACAGCAGCATTTGTCAGGGAAGTATCTTGCAATGTTATATGACAACTTCACTGTAGTCTTCGAAAGAGCCCAGATCCATTCCCCCAGATCAGACTTGTGCAGATCACTACAGAGATCAAGCTCACACTTTCTGCAGCACCCATCTACACTGCACTGGCAGTCAAATTCAGACTGCCTTTACACTATTTGAAAAAATTTAGAGGACTGACTACATTTGCTACAGCAAGAAGTTGTCAGAGATGTCATGTGGACAGACACAGTAGGAGTCAGAAATGAGAAAGAAATAGAAGGAAAGAGAGAGGAAGGAAGGAAGAGAAATGAAGAGAAAAAAAGGAAGAGAAAGGAAGAGAGGAAGAGGAAGGAAGGAAGGAAGGAAGGAAGGAAGGAAGGAAGGAAGGAAGGAAGGAAGGAAGGAA
>VZTH01014505.1:276262-381442 GCA_013397815.1 Aleadryas rufinucha | reverse complement strand
AGGAAGGAAGGAGGGAAGGAAGGAAGGAAGGAAGGAAGGAAGGAAGGAAGGAAGGACATATTTCAATCTTTTAAAGAGACCAGCAAGTCAACCACAGGTTCAGCAGGGGTCCATGGTAAAGGTAAGGCCTGTCTAAGCCAGATGCAGGACATGATGTGGGACAGACCATATTTATGGAGTGGGCTCTCTGGAATGACTCTGAAGTCCAAGGCTTTGTCACATTACTCTTTCACACAATAAAGGTGCAGCACAAGCTGTGAAACCATACCTCCAAAAATGCAGAACAGCTGGAATAACTAATTGCTCAAGGAGGAAAACAGTCACCTCTGCCATGGGCTAATGCCATGGCTTAAGGTGTTCAGAGTACCACAAAGACAGCAGAGCATGAAAACCTGAGACAGAGAAAAGGAAACAGTGAAGGAGAGAAGTAAGGAAAGCCAAAATCTGGCTATTTTTACATGCTTTGGGGATTTTAAAATTATACCCATTTTTGTGCTGATATTCTTGAGACAAATGCAGGCATACAATTGCAGCCCACAGGAGGGAAAAGAAATCAGGAATATCAGCATCAGTTTTAATTTGTTGTCTTCAAACAAGTTTAATGCCTGTCACAAGAACAAGAATACCAAATGCTGACCTGAATCCCCTCTCAACCAGCTTTTATTTCTTATCTTTTAATTCTTGCTCCTCTGAATTCTAAAGAAGAAGAGAATCAGAGTCTTGTATCTCGGAATGTGGCATCTTCTATAGCTACTGATTCAGTGGTTTAATTCTGCTGTGGCACTACAATGTGAATAAATGTGGGTATGTGTTTAAGCATTCAGCACAATGATGTTTGGCAGGCTCACTCATAACTGTCTGCCCTGAAGGTTATTCAGTTTGTTTGTTTGCACCTTTTCCTGTAATACCTCCAATAGTCACTGTCATGGAGAGGATGTTTCAGTAAATGTATGTTCCCCTGAATTAGCAAGTTAATTTCTAGGCAGTAGGAAATGTTCTGATGAGCATTCAGTCATCACCACACTAAGGAATGACAGTAGCAAAAAAAGCCACATAAACTGCACAGACAAAGACCCTGGAGTATTTTAGAAGTGAGTTGAAAGCCTACAGGGCCAGATCCTCCTCTCTCCTTTACATTTACACAGCAAACCACATCCTGTCATTGAGAACCTGGTGAAAGCGAAAGTTCACCGAGCAGAAGAGCCCCTGTGCAACCATTAACAGCTCTGAGCAGGAATCAGACCCAGCTCCTGCCTGAGAGGGAGCAGGAAAAATACAGCCCTCTCAGGAGCATGAGGCAGGTTACGAGTTGCTACCTTGACAGCAAATCTGCCCTCAACTTCCCTTAAATGTGGGAGAAGACAAGAAAGGCTGTATACTTAGCACAACAGAAATGCTTTTCTGATGCTTGGAACCTATCCCCAGCAGGGAATAATGCAAAACCAGAAATACAAACCACAGGCAAAGGGATTGATCTGCAAGTAGTATAAACTGATAGGGTTGAGAGAACCCAGCTGACTGATGCTTTGGGGCTACCTGTGGCTTATACCTCCTTTTACTGAAAAATTTATAACTAATTTTCACATAGTTTAGTGAGGATATTTTTCTGCCTTCCTTTTCCAGCAAGCCTGAACTGGACTACACACAAAGAGTTTGCATACACTGCAAACAAAACCAAATTACAGACATGGATTTCAAATAGATTAGTTAAAGGACATGAAATACTAATATGGAAGGTTTGATTCTGAAATAAAGTAACTGTAACTTGTTTTAACACCAAATCAAGCAAACTAAAAGCTCCTTTATGTATGAATAAAAGCATCTACACATGGGTTTAAGAGGTTTTACCTCAAACACTTTAAATTCACATTTTAGTTATTTCATTCTATCTTTCATGCAGATAAGCCCAAGCAACACCACTTTAACCGAGGTTTTGTCTCAGGTGCCAGCTTACCCTCTGCAGTCACTCTCAAACCAAAATATGGGTATCTCTACAGGCCTTTGCAGTAGCTTTCCTAAATTGGTTTACAAAATAAACCTAATTCAGCTTCTATGTGGAGATAAAGTCTAAATAGCTGAAAGAATGGGATTTATAGATAAATGAGGAGGGATGGCATAAAAGCTTCATTGATTTCTGGCTGTGCTTCTGTTTTAAATCCCATTCTCTCCTAGTCTGCTGCCTCTGTTGAAGACTGTTGGATCTTTCTTTTTTGATTTAAAACTTCAGCTGAGTTTCAACTTGCTTCACTAGACTGACAATGAAGACTTAATCCCTCTTGGAATGTGCAAGATGTAAAAGGCTTTGAGTTAGCCAGGCTTAATACGACTCTGATTGGGAAATTGCCAGTGCTTTTTGCTGGTACAGGTTGTTCCCATTCATCAGAGACATCCTCACCTTCAGCCAGGACTCTGCAGAGCCATGACCACTAAAAATGGGGTGGTAGTGCATGGGGCAACAGAATCCCCCTCTTTTGCATATGAATCCAATCTCATACATGGCCACAATTTCACTCCATGGTCACATGGTTTGCACACTCTGTGGTGTTCATAAAAATATTCCAGACTGACACCACAGGCTTCTGGTTTGCTGGATGAGACTTTGAGCAACCTGGTCTAGTGAAAGGTGGTGCTGCCTGTGACAGAGGGGTTGGAACTAGATGATCTTTAAGGACCCTTCCAACTCAAACTATTATTGGATTATATGATAATCAGTAGAATAAAAACATATAGAAAAACTAATCCCATCCCATCTAGACACTTTGGTCATGCTTGGTAGAGATGGAGTCCTCATTATGCATGACCCAACAGCTGGTAAAGCACTTAGAAAATGCTAACAACTAACGACAGTGACAAACATCTTTTAGGAGGATATAATTTGCACTCAACTAAGGCAAATATTTATACATACCATTATCACTTCCTGGTGGGATTACTGTAATCCATTATTTGCAGGTCTTCATGCTACCGTACTTCCTTCAGGGATTTTAATTTTTGCAGAACTGTGGCTCCAAAATGCTCATCCCAGCCAAGATTCATTACTCACGTTACAGGCAAAGCTCCACCAACTTCCTCTGCAGCACAGAACTGACTTAAAAGACTTTTTCGCTTATATGCAGAACCAAATGGTGATTAATCCATCATGCCTGTAGTGCAAAACTGGTTTGGGTCTTAATTCCAAAAGTTTGCCATAAATTGCTGTCATTTTGCATAGCATCTAAGGGTTTACTCACAATCTAAACATGTTAAGGACCAAAATAAATGTTGTTAACACAAAAATCACTTCACTGGCTATGCCTGTAAAACATGTACAGAGCCTTTTCAAGGGCCTTGATTAACTGAGAAGTAATTACATTCTGAAAATTGGTGAGTAATTTCACATTTGTGGCACTCAGAGACCGGCCTCTGTTCCCTTTTGCTTTAGTGCAGATAAATGCTAACCCCACAAGTTTCCACGGATGTCAGGGGTTGCTGCTCAGCACTCTGTGAGATCACACTTGTCCCCAAGGTGCAGTTGAGTGCAATTCCAGAGCCAAGAGGTTTTGAGTCACAGCCACTCAGCACATGGCAGCAGGAGTTTCAAGACGTTGCCACCAGCTTTTCTTAGTCCTCAGCCACAAACTACTGTGTCTGCCCCAAAGCTGCAGGCAGGACCACAGGAGCAGTGTTCAGCCCAAAGGATAGAGCAAAGCTGGTCTTATGCAGCTGCTGAACAGTGCATGGCAGAGGCTGAGCCAGAGGCTCCAGGGCTGCCTCCTGCCAGTGCTGAGCCAAGGTTGGTAATCCTGAGACAAGAGTCAGCAGAGAGCTGCAAGACGGAAGTACTTTCATTTTTGCAGTGAATTTCATCAGGACTTTTTCTGTCAGCACCTTGATTTTTGCAAACCTCAGCCTACAGAAATAGCTGATGTTGGGCAAGACAGCCCTGATCTTTCATCCTCCCCGGCAGAGGCCCACCAAGCACCACTGTATCACCTCAGCATCTTGCAGAAGAGGCTTTGACAAGGTACACTACAAGCTAACCAGAGAGGGGTTAATTTCCAGGCAAGCTCCAGCGACAAATACAAGGCTGTCATCAGCTCAGTGCTAAGCAGATGACTCTGAACATCTTAGAAAGAAGACACTATTTCTGCAACAGTGGCAGGGGGATAATAGCTTAAAGAGATCACCTTTAAACTGTAAAACATAGATGACAAACAATTTTTGGAACATCCTCACTAGCATTAGCTGAAGTGGGATAAAAACAACATCACTTATTATAAATTTTGACTGACAGTCCCAAACTCCATCACTCCTGAAGAACACATAATTTTGAGGCTGAGTAATCATTACAGCGCAACAATGTGATAAACAAAGCTCTTCAGTGCAGTTGCTGCTGTCAGCTCTGCACTGCTGCAGAGCAGTTTTACATGGAGTATGAGTCTTGGGGTGAAACAGAGTCCTTCTGACAACTTTATTCCTCTGCAAGACATGGCTCCTTACACATCTGGGCAGGAGACAGCATGTACTCCAGGTCCAGCCCATAGGGTGGTACAAACCTTCTTAAAAATCACTGAATATCAAAGACCTCACCACTGTCTGCTCCACAGGCAGAATGCCACTCTTCAGCCTTACCTTGAAAGGATGTTTAAGGTACGTGTTGGCATGTTCATTTAACAAACGTCATTAAACTCCCTTCTAAGCTCTCAACCATGGATGTTGCTCTCCTGGAAGAGGCTGGCAGAACAAAGAGCATGTGTCCAAGGGACAGTCCCCATTGCACAATACACTACTCAAAGGTGGTCAGACTTAACAGCAGTGAGCAGGCAACTGGTAAGAAGTGAACAGAAGCAAAGATGAAGCTTAACTCATTTGTGAGCAGTAGTCATGTTCTGAAGTTTTTCCAAGTCTAGGTCAGGTCCGTGTCTTTCTTCAAAAGAAAAAAAGGGAGACAGACCAAAACACCCAAGGGCTAATGTTGCTTGGAAAGAAAGATGGAGCTATAATCAAGCTGACTTTAGCAGCATGGAGAGCTGCATCACTGCCTCTGTTTTCTACACAGACAGAAAAGGTCAGATTTCTGGCTACTAATCAGTAACTAGAAAGCAGCCTCAGGATTTGGTCTTGGCATAATTTCTGGAAAAGGTTAAGAAGTCAAAGTTTATTATTGTGACATTCTCAAATAATTAACTTATGGATGAGATATGATTTTTTATCAAGTGTAAACTGAAAAGGCATCTTCTTGTACATTCAGCAATCTGTAGTCATAGAAAAGTCTGGGAAATAGTTTCCACTGCTTTGGTGTATCAATCTGAGACCATGAGAAAATGAGGAAACAGAAAGAGGCATGGTCTCTCCTGGTACCTGAAGAAATGACAGAGCAATGGCAGGTGCAAAAGAGAAATCTCTCTTCAGAGGATGGAGACCATACGCAGATGCCCTTTTCCTTGAAGAAGGCAATGGAATAGGCTCTGAGAAGAAATGATTCCACTTTAAAGGCCAAAAGTGGTAAATAACACTTCAAAATCTCTCACCCTAAGGAAGTGCAACTTCAGTTCATATTTAGGTGAGGTAAGTAAGTAGCCTGCAATGGAGCAAGGACACCAGACATGGTGGTAGGTCTTAGCTCAGACAACAGCAAAGAAAGCAGTGGCTGTAAGAGGGATTTGATATGAGATAGGCTGCATTACTTGTATGTTGTTGCTTTGAGTGCTTTTTGAAACCCTAAAAGCTCTGTCTGCATTTCTAGGAGCAATTTGGAAGCGTAACTCCAACCATGCTGATATCTAGCATTTCACCAAAGCTAGTATTTCCTCCTTGTTTTAATAGCATAGCTTGAGAGTCAGGCTATGTTAGCAACTTCTGTGTGCGGTCCTGCTGTGTACTACATGCATCTTATCTAAGGCAGAATTCAGCTGCTGGGCTTGGGGTAAATAAGGTTTGACTGTGTCTTCATAAGCCCCTTTCACCCACGACTATCTGGCACAACGATGACATGGAGGTCTTTAATCATTACTTCTGGTTGCTGTCATTGCTGTAGTCAGTGACTCAAATTTTCTCCTAGGTGAAACCTGACAGCAAAGCAAGTTGGAGAATGATTTTTGTGTGGAAAACAGTAGGGGGGCATAGAGTAAGGTTGTGTATCACATAACATTAAATCATCTCCTGGTGGCAGACAGTGACTCTGTCTCATGTAATAACAGTCTGTTTGGTCTTAAATCTCAATGAAGCAGTCAGCTGTGCTGACAGAAAAAACAAAAAACCAAGAGGGCAGGTGGGGCAAAGCAAAAGTTCCTCTGACTGCCTGAAAATTAAGCCCATGTTTCATGAAGGCAACATGAACAGTTAACACACATCATCGTTTCCTTCTCCCTGTTGCTCTTGACCTGGTAGCCAAAAAACACAGAGCACATGTGGCGAATTTGATCTCTAGATAACTGCACTCAGTAGAATTGTAACAGTGCATTAGCATGAAAAATAACATACTGCACAGCTGCGTGAAAGTGGATCTGGTGCTTGTCACATGTATTTTAATAGAAGATGCCTAGAAGGTGATCTCAGAAAAAACATGTCACAAAGCAAAAGACAGAAAGGAGAAAAAACACCCCAAATCTCCGTATGTTCTTAAAGGGATTTTGATATACAAAGTGTAGGTTTACAAGGGGTGAAATAAAATTGTTTTAAGGTAGAAATCTCTGTAATCCTTTTTATACAGTGAACCTCAGGCACCAAGGGCTTTGGCAGATGGGCTGTGGTGAATCTTGCTGGGGTGGTGCAAGAGAAACATCTTGCTGGCACCCCATCCCTTCCCTCTACCAGCTAATGGACGGGAATGTGGGTCAGTGCCTTGGCCACCTACCTCACTGTCTGCTATTGTGGGCTGAGCTCACCCTTGTCAGGGTACTGGGGGCAGGAGTGGGAGAAGACCCTCCCTTCTGCAGACTCGTTTCCCAGGCAGGACAACCTCCCCAGGGCAGTGGGGTGGATGGCTGAGGCAGCAACAACTTACCACCCCAGCAAGGTTCACCAAAGATTAATACCCTTAGAGAAACAAACACACTGGACTACCTTGGTTTGGACCAGATTTTGGCTGCAACCTTAAATGTGCAGCATTTTCTGTTAACCCCTATTCAGAACCATCTATGTATGAGCTTTTTATTTCAAATTCTTGCAAAATGATTCCTACCTTGTAAAAGACAGAAGTATGGTAGTTACATGTAAACATTAAATATTGCTATGGCTGCTTATCTTTGGAAGGTTCCAAACCTAACCTCCTCCAATGTCTTCCCAGTGAATATTTTAGAACGGTATCTTCCCCACAAAACCTTGCATTCCTCAACTGTTTATTGTCTGTGAGCTGATAACCTTGGCAGTCCATTTTTACAAGGTCTCAGCTAAAACTTCGAGGGAGGTTGGCAATCTGTGTGAGCTTTCCAAAACCGTTGTCTTCCACACTCATCCATTTTCCAGCATAACAAATCACTGACTCTTTAAAAATCCCTTGTCATTAGCATTTTGGCATGTTTCACTTCAAGAAGAAGACAAGCCAAGGAAACTCAGTGATGATGTTATTAAGCTAGACAAGGAGCACCTGAGGATTTCAGCTCCTCTGCAGTATTAGGAGAGATTTTATTTTATTGAATGCCATGAGTGTATTAGGATGAATACCTCTGTTTGCATCCTAGAAAGCTCCCTTAACTACCAGACAAAGGCTTCATCTGGCAACTTTAACTCAAGCCCCAATAAATATTTTTCATGGATAGAAAACTAAGCATAAATGACAGATTTAGCTCAGGGGAGTTAGGGTCAGGCCTGAACTGCACTGACAGAGCTCTGCTGGGAAGCCTGAATGCTGCCTGCATATAGCCAATATAATAAGCCCTGTGACCTTCTCAGTTCTGAGCATTTGACAAGGGGATGAAAGTACTGCATGAAAAGCAAATCTCTAAAAGCAAAATCCAGTACTCTCTTCCTGGGGTGCACATGACCAGGTACTTCCATTTGGTGGGATAGCAGGCACTCCAGATGGTTTCTCTCAAGGATGCACAGTCAGACACTGGGGTGATGGGTGATCTCTTTAAAAGAGAAAAATAAAAGGGGACAATAGCCAGCAAACTGAGGTCACTTAGACCACTTTATTGCTCCTGAAAGATCCTGATTGTGTCCCCTTGCTTAGGGAGACAGTGGGGAGAGGAACTTCTTCCAAGATTCAAGGCTCCCTTGCGGAGGACAGGAGGGGCACATGCTCCCAACACCCAAACTTTTCTTATTTCCAGCAGGGAGAGGCTGCAGCCAGCATAATTTCCATGGGGAGAGAAAAAAGACCTCTGGAGCAGTGTTTGCAAGGGTGGCTGAGGAACCAGCAAGAGAAGAGGTGGGGGAAAGAAGGAGCCAGCATCCCCTGATTGTACCTACAGTTGCCCCGCTTTGGGGAAGTCTAGGCCCCTGTCAGACTCTCAGCGTGATTAGGGCTGTCACGTTGGCTGAGTGAGAGCCGGAGGTGCTGAGCAGCGTGCGAGTCCTGCCAAACCTCTGCCCCGCCAGGGCACAAAGCCACTGAAAGCTGGGCCGAGCCCACACATCAGAGGGGAAAGGCCCCATCCTGTGTAGTGTGGAGAAGAGCTGGGCAGCCTTGGGCGGGATTTCGCTCTATGGACTTTCATAAGGGATTTAGAAGCAAAGTCTACACTTTTCAAAACACTCCAGGAGCTGAAGCTGGGCTGTGGGGCCAGCTGGGATTCATGGCCTCAGATAACCCAGGAGAGCTGGTTCTGTCAGTTCTGCTAGTGAAGTGGGGGAATGAAAGGGGAGAAGGCAGTGAGTCCACCACATTCCAGCAGAACCATGTCGAAATCAAAGTGTCTCTTTGAGGCTGCTCAGCTTTGCTGAGTCAGCAAATTCCAACAGAAAGGCACCATTTCCTGTGTTTTCTTCTGACCCAGCCTGGTGCTGAGCTCCCTCACCCAAGATGAAAGTCCCACACGGATCTTGGAGCCAGGACTATAGTGTAGCAAACCCAACCAGTAGTGAGTGTGGAAAGAATAGGGCATGGGCATTGTGCAAAGAGTTGTCATGGGCATAAAGCCAAAGAGAACAGATGATTGGTACTGCTGGAAAATCTGGATGACTGCAAGCCTTGCTCCTGGTTCACATCCTCATCCCTTCCTTACACATGGAACACAGCCGATGCCAACAACCACCACAAGTTGCCCAAGTGAGCAAAACTCATTAAATGAACAGCAAAGTGTTATTCTGTGCACGACCATCAGCGTGGCTGTGCAGGGAGGCCCCACACTGCTGAACAACCAAAGCATGGGAGCCTCTGAGAAAACTCACAGCCATACAACACCAGAGCATATATCTGTGGGACGGATCCCCACAACTTGGACTCTTAACTGCAATCACGAACAAGGTGTCTTCGCCTCCAGAAATGAGCCTCAATGACTGCAAAGAAACGGTTTTGTAAGTTAAAGCCTTTGTGTTATTGCCTTGTCTCCACTTCATTTAAGTGTATTTGTTTTCAGAAGGCAGCAGGGAATCCTTGCTAGATGTGTATGATGGTCAGCATGCTGGGACTGAGCTCATTTGGAAGTCAGGGGTGATTTCTAAATCAGGCTTCACAACAAGCAACAGCATTGATGTGGGACAAGGTGTGGGAGAAGGGGTCAGATCTGTGTTTGCTGAACATGCCAACTAAAGCTATTTTTGCTGAAGAGATCCAGGGCTCGAAGCCTGAACTCAGCTCTGCTAAAGTCCATTCCTGCTCCAGTTAGTGGAGGAAGGGGTTGGGAGCCCAGCAAGTGCAGGTCTAGCTGCCTGCTCGAAGTGGGACAAGTGCCTCTTTTGTACATGCACTTTTGGGAATGTGCCATCCCACCAAACAAACGCCCAGCAGACTTTATTCAGGCATGGAATTCCTTACAGCTCAGCAGCAAGCAAATTCATGGGCAAAACATTGCAGAAGCAGTTCATGCAGTATTAAGTGGCATCTACATTTACACAGCTATCATGTAGCTGAGTAACAAATCATTTAATTTCAGAATGGATGCCAAAACTATTTGCTCCTGGAAAACCCAGACTCATATCCAGGTGCAGGATATCACATTGACTTCAAGAGGAGAAGGATCATGCCCTTTTGACCATTTATCCCCCATCACAAACTTTATAAGCAGGCAGAGCCAGCCCCAAGGAGATGCTGTTTTTTCTGGTTGTTTCTCCCATCAGCAACCACCACCCTATCTCTACACGTAGGGGTTGCCTGCCCAGTTGCATCAGCCCTCACTGCTGCAGTCCAAATGTTACTGCATCCAATGCAGAGCTCACCAAGGTCACTGCACAAAATCTCATTAAGCTCAGCTCAGTTTATTTTACAAACGAGGAACTGGCTGTGGAGACCTTCAGATCTCTCAGACAGCATAAATCAGCCCCTGGCTCAAGTGAGCTGGGGGTCCGGCTCACAGATTTTTATAAGGCTAAATATAAAAGGCAGTGGAGCCAGGGTAGGAATTGGGTGAAGTATGCCCTGGTATGATTGCCTCTCCAACGCCAGGACTGGCAAGCTGCTGCTGACCACCAGGCTGCTCACTAGTGTGACCACGCAGATGGACATGCCTGCTGGGACCAACAGCAGGTCTGCTCAGCCCAAGGAATTGGCATGAACATTGTTCTTCAGTGGCTTCATCATCCCACAAGTTATCAGAGGGCTCCCCCAGTGACCGGCATGGCCCCTGCTCATGTGGTGCTCAGATATCACTTTCCTGCCACAGCCAGAAATAGTTTCATTTAACTTATATGGGATTGCAAAAACTTCTGAGACAAAATAGAGAATAAGTGCAAGACAATACTCAACTCCACAGTTAAGTGTCGTTCCAGCTGCTTCTCACTCACAGTAGTTTAAATTGGGGCTGCATTTTAAAGCTATTCTATAATTAGTTATAAATTTGAAAGTGACCTGGAAAAATGGAGAAGTTAATCCCTTTTCTTAGAATGTGGGAGAGGGGTATCAGGTTCTAGGATTTTCATGTTTTCTTTTTTTTCTTGTTACCTAATTTCATTCAAAAGTGATAGCTTTAAAACACAGTGATGAAAAAGTTACGCTGTTCTGGTGTCTTCTAAAATGAATTTCACATGAAATACAGTATGTGTTAAAGGCATTTTGATTCCCAGGGAATCTGGGTATACATTTCACTTGTCCTGTTACAATGTCCTATGAATTTACTCAGCTGGCTTCAATTAAAAAAAATATTTTAAAAAAGGAAAAAGAAAGGAAAAATCCGTGTGAATCTTTCTGTGTGTACATTACAAAGCTACTAGGCCTTTACACTGATAATTTAAAACCAGCTAAGCACATGTGCACAGATGGGAAAATCTGAATAATATGGTTTCATGTGCTTTCCAGCTTGCTGTAGATTTGGATGATGAGCCCTGCCTGAATGCTGAACTCCCGAGTACCTCTCCAGGGACTTAGCATGGCTCTTGCAGAAGATAAAGCCAGGCTGTGGGACAGTCTTGTGGCAGGACATTTCTAGGTAAGGAACCCATAGGTTGAATGCTGCTGCTAACATTTATTTCCTTGAAAGGGTCCAGCCAATGCCTAGTGGAGCTGCACAATTGAGCTGTTTCTCCAGCAGTGCCCGCCAGCAGCATTTTGCTCTTGCTTTCAGATGAGTTTTCCAGTGAGGGAGCTGTCGGTGCTTGCTGTGATTGGAGCATCTCTGCTCGCCATGCTTCATGAGGAAGCCAGCCCGTGTGCAAGGGGAGCAAGGCCCCTTTTGTGAGACCCAGCCAAGTGGCCTGAGTTTAACATTACAAAAGCTACAGAGTGCTGTACGAGCTGAGGTTCTGTTTGCAAAAGGACATTTCAGCTTTGACTCATAACTCTGATAATTTGTGCAGGGGCAATAGAACACAGCCAGCTGTGTGCAGTGCCCCTGAGTCAATGGCTGAGGCTCTGGAGCAGCACTGGTGTGCCTGCCCTAAAACCAGCCCCTGCTCCCTGCTCAGCACAGGGTGTTCAGCTACCCTGACTTCATCTGGCACTAATACAAGGGCAGGGAGCTGGTGGTGCTGGTGCACAGCCCAGGCTGGGTTTAAACTGAATGGCTCAACGGGTGACCATGCCCAGCTTTGCTGCTCTCCAACCATTTCTGGTAGGTCAGACAGGTGTCATGAGTGATATCCCTCAGGCACATAGGATCAGGCTTCAAAAAGTCTGGGAATCTGCAATGTAAATAGGCAACTGCACCCTAAGAGGTGCTTTACTTTTCTAGTCTGGAATGCACTGGCTCCTTCAGACTGGGTCTTTACAAAAGCTCCGTGCCAGCTGGCACCTAGAACCCCTTGGTATCAACAACATTTGACTAAAGACCTCTTAAATCCTAGCAGCTCTCTACACCTTTAGGAAATTAAACCTCTTTGCAGATGTAGACTGGAGGAGGTTAAATCTGGTGGAAGGGGGTTCCAATTGGCTGTGGAGCCGATGTGGCCAGGACACACCAAATTCTCTGGCTGGTGGCAGGCAGGATGCTGTGGTTAGCATCACGTTGACTGGCAGCTGGCTCTTCGCTCCTAATAAGGAGGTGCAGCTGGGCTAATTGGAGGCAGCTTTCAGCACCGAACAATGCTGGAACGCGCTCCACCGTAGCGGCTGCGAGACAGCACCACTGCTCTGCCCCACACCGTACTCTGGGTGGGAGAGAGGGACATTAACATTAATGTTAGGAAAAGTGGTCAGCCTGTTACCTGACTGGGTGACAGGCGTTTCTGTGGCAGCTGCCGCCTTGCCAGCACACTGAGGAGCGCAGACCTCCGTGGATGAACCTGGGAGGTAGTTATGCTGCAAGCCAACAGACTTGTCTTGTCTTGGCAGGAGCCTCATATGGAAACCTACAAAACACAGCATCCTGGCTGTATGCTGGCAACATTCTTCAATGATCTCTAGTAGCGTGTTTGCAAAGGGTGAAAGCACATCTGTAAAATGTACTGCCTCTGGTTCTGTGCTGTATTCCAAAACAAGCTATTGAGCAGCTGGAGCTCTTGAAGGAGCACATATCCAGGTATAGGTTCTCCTTTAATAATTCTTAGGCCTTAAAAAACTATTTATAGATCTCCCATTTACCAAATGTATGATTTCACTACATGGCATGGCTTCCATTTGGTTGCATTACCATTCTCAGCCAGACATCTACAGCTGTTTTACAGTTCTAAACCCTCATGGAGAAACTCATCTAAGCTTGAGCAGTGGGGAAGGTAATTCCACTTCCTCTGATATTTTTGCAACATTCATGGATTCTCTATTCTTTTCAGCATTGCCCTCCATTTTGGGAGTGTAGGAACCTGAGATCCTCTCAGCTGTGCTTTTGGAGGTGGCACCATTGCCTCTAGAAAAAAATTAAAAATTAACTTGTGAGCCTCAATACATTTTCTAACATCATAGTGAGTTATGTGCAAGGCTTATGCTGGCTTTTTAAATTAAGAAACATATACATTAGGAAGAATACCTCATATACCACAAAATAAATGACCTCCAAATCTTTAGATCTTCTAATTTCTATGAGGAAGCTTCTTTTCCCTTTGTAAACATTGGAACTACTCAACACAATAGCAAAATCCTTTCTCTCAAAAAACATAGTATAAAGGAATCCCAAAGAATATTTAATGTCCATAAAGCACCTTTCTGGAAAAAAGAAAAAAATGTGTTTTTCAGCCCTGTTTAACATCTTATGGAAATAATAGGAATTTGTCTTTCATTTGTCTCTGTCTTTCTGAGAAAGACAGAGACAAATGAAAAACACTTTACAGTGTTTTAGCTGTTATTTGCTGAATTGAAAACATAGGCTTTGACCAGAGGCTGGGTGGTGTCACTTGTCTGGCTGCAGATGTCACAGCAGGGGCCATATTTTCACTACATTACCACAAACAACACAGTTCAAACTTCATTTAATTAGTGGGTACCAAATGCTGCTGCCTGCCTTCTCTTAAAAGCCCAGGAAATAGCCACGGGTAAGCGTTTCACCAAACAGCACAGGATGGATTTAAGTTTTCATAAGCTACATCAGCTGGTCCCTCTCAATCCCCTGCACCAACACCTGGGCCAGCTCCACACCCTTCCCTGGTGCTGAGGTAAGAGCTGTGGTGGCTGGGCTGAAAGTGATGGTCATGAGCCTACCAGGTCACTCCACAGTTTTGTCCTTCCTAGCTCTGAGAGGCAGCTCTTCCTCCTCCACGGTGTCAGAGAATGAAGTTTTTATGGTGGCAACCTCCATGTGTTTGATGTTCCCCTCTTTTCACAGACACCATGTGCTGCCTTGCTGCCTCCTATGGAAACCAGTCCATGTTAAATCGGGAGTATGCCCTTGGCCTGAAAAATGCCAGCAATGATTATGGTGACCTGAAACTTGGCGGAGCAGAGAGCAACGCTAAGCCCTTATGCTGCCCATGCTAAGTCCCACCCTCAAGTGCAAGGAGTGGTGCTGTGTGAAACCCCCAGCTGAACAGCCAGCACAGGGTCATAGATTACTTGTGAAAGGTGACATTTCTGTAACCCATGAAGCCATTTCCTCACCCCACACATGGAGGAAGCTGCAACGGGACAGGACAAGTGAACAGAGGTGGATATACACAAAGGTCAATGAAATGGAGAGAAAGGAAGGAGACTGGTGTTCTTCAGCTTGGGAATAGAGGGCTGGGGGATATGTCTACCAACAATGTCAGCAAATGGAGCTGGGGAAGGCAGGACGGGTCATCATTTCTAGAATGCTGGGGTTTGATATCATATATAGTGCTAGAGCATAGAGGCTGTTAATCTTTAAGAGGTATTTTCATTTAAGTAAAATCTAAAAGCAGCAGAAAGCATTCTCTCTGGGGCTTGACAACTGCTGAAGCCTCATCCAATCTCACTACAGGCTAAAACTTCTGGAGCTGTTTGTGAAGGCCCAAGTAAGCATCTCCTTCTGCAGCAGCTTCCCTGGCATCTTCTTCCTTGGGAAGTGCAGCCTTCCTAATCCCCTCTTCTGGCCATGTCCTCCAAATCTCCTTCCCATCTCTACTGGTTCTCACAAACAAAAGATAAGTTGTTCCCTAAAGACAAGCTCTTCCCTCAAAAGACTTCTTTCCAATGCCAGACTTCCACTTTGGATCACTAAAACCTTGGCCCGTGATAGGTAGGAGCAGGAGTCCTTAAGATAACTATCACAGAAATCACATAACCCAAAAGCCATTTTCATGGGATCCTATCGAAGAACATCCACAACTGAGGATGTGTCCTCAGTTTCCTGAGCACATAGCTGGTGGTTTCCTGAAAAGGAGACTGTTCAATCCCAAGCTTATTGCCATAGCAGGGGTGGGGGTGAGTCTGAGAGCCGTTAGAAAAAGAACTGTAGAAGCTGGCAGAGGATGCTGCAGGGTTTTTTGGGTAAATCTGAAATCCCATTGTAACCACAGGAGGACTGAATACTCCTCTGAACACTTCATTTAAAGTACAAAGAAATTTCAAATAAGTCCATGAAGGGAAATTAAGTAACTTTATATATTCCTAATCAGCGCCTGCTTTCACAATAGTGCTAAACAAAAAAGGTCTGAGGTTTCCAAATGATACCACCACAACGGTAACTTGGATGTATGGACAGCCCTACAACAATGCACGTAGCACGACAGTGAACAGCTACCTGCTCATGGTATAACATTGGCATATGTTTCATAAAAATTGATGATTTGAGAACCTGCCTCCCAGGCTGTTGCAAGCCTTAATATAACCCTTGAAAAGCCTCAAAGGAAAGAGGCTTCACAGTGTTTTTAAGCCATTAGACATAAAAGTGGGGAAAAAACCCCAAAACCACCAACTATGCAAATCAACCAAATAATAGTCGAGTCATTACCTAAGATTTCCATATGGAGGTGAAACCATTTGGATTTTTATCTGTCATGCATGTGCAAGACAAATAACACTATGCATGTATGCTGCCCCTTCAGAGAATTATTAAATCTCAAAGCACCTTACAGTGTCCATGGTCAGTCCTGAAGAAAAGGTATAAACGCAAAGGGATGTGTCAGCCACCTTCATGAGAAACGAGACTAAGAAACAGTGCATAATGTGGATTTGGTTATTCAGTTAATCTGGCTGCAATTCACCAATTTTCTGCCCCTGAATAAGAAACATGTAACTATTTTTAGGTCAGGCATTAACAATTGGGGCTACATTATATTAGGATGGGAAGACAACAGATCAGTTTTTAAACAGAGAAAATAAGAAACTCATGTTTCAGTCACATTGTGACTCAAAGCCAAGAGAAGCCAAAAAATTCAAAGATATTGGCTAACTCCCACAAAACTGCTTGCAAAGCCAATTTTTAGCCCCAAGTGAATTTCTTCAGCGAGTTATAAGTCCCTAAACTTGGCTTTTAAATGTTACTTGCTGACACAACCTTAATCACTATGCTGTAAAAGCTGTATGTACAAAACAATAATAATGATTTTAAACTAAATGTTTCCAGTGTTCAGAACTTTTCAAAACTCCCACAGATACCAGCATCTGAAAAAAAAATTTAGGGAACAGCAATTTAACTTGGCTATGGTGACTAAAGGTAGTATATGCAGCAATGGTTCTGTATGAATATTGAATTAAAAAAACCCCAAAGGTCAAAATAACACAGAGTAAGGATTCAGTTCTGATGAGATGAGAATAAATATTTGTCCATTTGCAATGCTGTCAGTTAAATGTTAGTGCTCAGAGCACGGACTGTGTACCATGACTCTTGGGGTCTTTGTCTCTTATAGGTTAGAGCTGGAAATTATTATAAAATTCTCTGAAACTCCTGCTGTAAGGGTCCTAGGTGCACAAGCATTACTGGGGTAGACTGATATTTTAAAAAAGCTTAAGAGATTTTTCCCAAACAAGGAGATCATCAGGCCAGGATTTTCTCCTTATCTGAATATGACTGAAAAACCTGCGCTCTATTACCTCAATACTCTCCCATTCTGTGATTTGCATGGCCATACAACCAGGGAGAGACTTTGCACCCCAGAGCTGACGAATTTCTGAGCACTCTCAGAGCCCTGGGACTTCACTGCAGTCTTGCTTCCCAAATACTTCTGAAAATGAAGCTTCTTTTTAATTGTCCTGCAGCATTTCTCATGCCAAAAACATCTGAGACGGGCGAGAGCTGACAAAAATGCACCAACTTTTTTTTTTTTTTCACTCTCTTGCACATTGTTTGAAAGAGGTTTAAAGCTAAAATAAACTTCTCCGAAGCAACGTGCAGTTCACAGACAATGGCAGCAGCTGCAGATAGCAGAAGTTCATTCCTGTTTATTATATTCATTAAAACTGAAGGGAGAACTGTGGCAGCACCAACTTAATGGTCATCTGAACATAATTATTGAGAAAGCATTGTTCTTTGGAAAGATGTAAAGTGTCAGACGGAACTTCACACCCTTGTCATAAAACCCCCACTTATTTCCTACCATTAATTGGATAAAATGGTCATTGTAGGATCGGAGATGGAGGGAAATGGGTTAATGAGCGTGTGTAGGAGGCAAATGACACTGGAAACCCAGTCTCTACAGAGAGTGGGCAAAGGAAACAAAATCAGATGTGAGCAAATTTCTGGAAGGGAATCTGGTCGACAAAACTCATGAGACAGCACTTTGTGTTCCTATCATCCTTGAACAGTATGAAAAGCAAAACTCTGGCCAGTTTGCACGTGTTTCAAACAACAAGTCAAGAGAGAAACAAAACCGAGTAGTGAATCAAGGGACTGCATCGACAGCCACAAAGCAAACTCCTTTTAGAATCCAGCCACATCCATGCATCCTACAGGGTGCACTGTGCAGGGGTTCCCATGGTGCCTTTTGGTACCATGAAATTCCCTCTATCTCTCTAAAAGCTGGGGCAATTCCTCTCCCTAAGCCCCAGTGAGCCCCCTCAGTGTTCACTGTCAGTCTGTCTTTTCTTTAGTTTCCTTTCTCCTTTCCAAATCGATATTCACTGCCTTTTATTGGTTGTCTGATGTTAAAGGTGGAGGGAGCCCTCATTGCTCCCCATAAGCAGGCTTGATGCCAAGAGCAGCATATGGATTGGACTCCATCCCCTCCTCATGCAGGGAGTGGGTGGATTTGCTCTTCAGGCTCTGTTGGGTCAGTGTGTGAGCTCCTGTGGCTGTGCCTGAAATCTGGGCATCCCTCCACAAGCAGGCATGGATGGTAAATAATTTTTGAGTCTATAGGCCACCTCTCAGCTCTTCCATCAGTCAGTGCTCTTCAGTGGACAGATCTATGGGGGAGCAGTGTGGGAATGCGTGTCCAGAAGAAGTGCAACAGCATTAGTCCGTACAGACCACCACATCCCATGGTTCAGCATCTGTATGCCAACTATGAAGTCCATTCATGGCCTTGCCTGCCCAGCTGCAGATCTGCAGCACGTTACGCTCCAGAGCGTTGCATGGGGCTACAAGCTCAACCACAAATTCCGCTCCCTTCTCAGCCAGGACTCCCACTGATTCCTGTGAATGTTTTATGCTTCAGAGAAGGAACTGCCGAGCTGTTCCTGGACTGTAAAACTTATTTTCCTTAGCTGCTAAAAAAAAATGGCCTTCAGACTTCAGCTGGCCAACACCAACTCCCATTCCATAGCTATTCCCAATGTTCACTGCTATATAACAGCAAAAGCAAATTATTGGACCTTTTGGAAAAATACATTCTACCTTTCAGCAAAAAGAGCAGTGATTCTTTAACAAAATGTACTCCCTTTTTCTGAGACTGATCTTCCTTTGCGCTCTGTCTTTTCCTGTGGAGTACCTGGGACTTTTTGGTACAAGGATAATTAGTCTCACCTTTCACTCTTATATTAGCTGGTAATTTTTTTTTTTTTTTTTTTTTTTTAAGTTTAAATTTACTCCTGCTAGTCCTCATGCACATGCAGTTGGTGCATCTGAGTCAAGGACATCCAAAACCCACTTCTTGAGCCTGGTCTTCCAGTGCAGTGATGTTTATATGACTGTGTGCTCACCTGCCTGACCAACTGCTTCTAATCCCTTCCAGGAGTTTTAGAACACTTGGATAATTTTGCTTTAGTGGGAGGCCGGAGTCTCAGAGGTCACAGCTGAAGCTCTAAGAGGGCTTCCAAGCCCTTGTGAATGACCGTCATGGCCCCTCCTGACAATGAACAGAGATAAAGCCTAGACACACAATAGTTCCCACTCTACTGCTGATGCCCTGGTTTCACTGCAAGGGCCACAGGCTGTCCCCAAAGAGGTCCCCCATCAGATGGCTGGAGAGCCAGGACTGCAGGTTGCCTCCTCAGGTGCTTTAGAAAATGTGATCAAATATAACTTTTGCATCTCCAGTTGCTTTGTTTTTATCTCGTCCATCAGTCCAAATAAAATTCTGCTTGCTCCAGCAATCTGAGGGAGAGAATGCATTCCTCCACTCAGCTGGATTTACACGGAGCCTCGCCGTCGTCACTACTCTTGGCCTTCTCACTAGATCTCAGGAAGTCGTTATATGTTATACAAGTAATTAACTGTGCTACAAATGCTGGGTGATTCCTAATTCCTTGCTGCCTTTGCTTATTGGGTTGGGTGTTGACAGTACTTGGAGCAAGAGACCCACGCTTCAAGTGTAAAACTAAACCAAAAGCTCTGGTTAAGGTTCAGATTTTAGGAAATTACAGACTGCAGTCCAAAACTCTGTGCTTTGAGCTGCTCTGTAGTCTGTGTGTTTCACAGCACTGGGGAATAAGAGTTCGTTCACCATAATTCTTTCATACATGACAAAGTGGGAAATTCACCCTTCAGTCCTTCTGAAAGCGCACTCTGTGCTCCACATGCCAATTAGTGCTTCTGAAGGCTGCTATAATGCTGGAAAATTGCCAGCCAGACTCAGAGAAGGGCATCACCTATACAACAATCTCAAAGTGACCAAAGCTTGCTGAAGTAGTTACATACCTGATTTCCCAGTCAAATGCCCTTCTCAGATTGCGTATTACGGTTTCCATCAAAATTAATGCAAATTTTTCAATGGCATCCAAAAAGCTCTCAATGACATTGTGAAAAGCAGAAATTTATATTTATTTTATACCACTTAAACCATCTCACTCACAAGCTGAATTGTGTGCAGAGCTGAATGGGAACTCACCACCAAAAGAAGAAGTGAGCTCAAAAAGCAAACAGACAGGTTCACAGAGGACTGACTTGGTGGTGCCCACAGGTGGTCTCGCTACCTTGGTGACTACCGCAAACTGGCAGTGTTCACAAGGGAATGATCGTCTGATTTCCTGCACTCTGGTCTAAATATTCACTCCTGCTCATTATTAGACATCAGGACCGAGTTAAATAGACTTTGCTTGCTACCTCCCAGGGTAGCAAGCTTCCTTGCGTGCAGGATGTTGTAGTAAGATGAGATAATGACTTCTGACAAGAAAAAAACCTCTGAGAAAAATCTGAAATTAGGGCTCACTTTCAGCACATGTAGTGAGGGTAACGTTTGTCAAACTACAATCTGAATTCCCTCAATATATTTCCTCAAAATAAGAGTATTTTAATTTTTTTTCCATTTTTTTTTCTATAAACATAGCCAAGAAGTATTTTAAAAAATACCTCTGGATATTTAAAAAATAGATTAAAAATTTTAATAATGTATGAATAAACTGAATAAAGGAGATACAAAATTATTCAGTAACTCACACATTCCTTCTATTGACTTAAGCTGAAAAGCTGAAAAAAAAGCGCTAAGAAATATTTTCAAGAAAAATGTTATTTCATTCTGTTTTTTAAAGGGAATGTGTGGGTTATTGGGGATTTTTGCACCTTTAGCACTCACTTTATTCAGATAGTGAATAGCTTTTAAAATTCAATTTAAATACAGTGTGTTTTTCTTTAAGAATAAACATGTTTATGTTACATTTAAAACCTTGAAATCTTTTATGCGAGACTGAAGCAATCTATTTCTATAATTTAAATTAAACACAAATAGCATTCAGGCAGTGCATGCTGTTACTGAAGTTTTAAGAAAGTAAAACAACAGGCTTCAGGGAAGTCACTTGCTGAGCACCTGGAACAAGAATTTGCTGAAGTGATAAACCAGCACTTGACAGCTGCAACTTGTTTTGCAGGTGCAGAAAGCACTTCTTCCTCTCAGTTCCTTCAGCGTAGTTCAGTTCAGTAATTACTTCACTCAATGCTAAGATACCACTTGAGAAATAAAAAAATCCCAGCAAACCAATTTTCCCTCTCTGGTTTAGGAATAAAAACTATGTACAAGATATTTTGACCCACGAGTTCAAAACTGAAGGACAAGATGGCCTGAAATAATCTGTCCAATCCCATCCCTAAAGAAATGTTTTCTATCATTTGATACATTAAATAGGGGTTTTTTTAAAAAATAGATTAGTTTTGACATACTTATTCTTGAATTACCTATCATATTCCCTTAATAACAGGAAACCTATTATGGTGTTCTAAATGTATTTTTGTATTCTGACTCTGTGCATGTGCCATTTGATACAAATTACCAAAAAATGTCGATAATAAAAATGGCTTTATTTCATAGTGTTATCTCTTATCGGTAGCATTGAAATCTGAATATATATAGTAAAGTATTCTATAACTTCAATGTGTATGTATCATGTATCCTCTGAATTGTTAAACCCCCCTCAGTTTTAGTGTAAAATTCATTTTTAGCTTCAGTGTATTTTAGCTGTTGTGAAACAATGACTTCAATTTTTCATTTGGGAAATATCTAAACTACACAAAGCAAACCAAGACTTAAAACAGATTATTTAAATTAAAGGTTTTTACTTGCTGGTTTAAATAACAATTGTGACCGGTACTTTAACTCATTCTGTCTTACATGTATACATTAATATTGGCAAACCTTTAGCTTATAAAAGAAGCAAAATTTCTAGTGCAACCAGCAGATACACAAGACAGAATTTATAAAAAAACCCAGCAACATGAGCTCAAAATTGATGTGTCTTTCTTTCCACCACAGGCTATGATAAATATTCTTGAAGGAATGAATTTATGTTAATACTGGAAAATAACATGAACAATAAAACTTATATAGTTAATCCTTATTAAAGATTAAAAAATGAAAATGCTGAAGAGGGGAAAATAATATTTTCACATGCATTTGGGAAAGGCAGAGATGATGGGGTAAGGGGAAAAAAGGGTTTACGTGGCCTTTGCTTCTGTTGCATGGTATAGAGAGTCACCTCACAGAGGAAGAAGAAAAGGTGGGGATTTTAAAAACTATTTCCCCACTGAAAAGCTTTATCATCTAGAAATGTGTGCATGAGAATTTCAAGCTGCTACATCTTTTGCTTTCACTGTTTCATAAATCACTCCACTCTGATCTCACAAATACTTCTTGCTTCCTTACAACTTGCAGCACTTTTTTTTCACTGCAGCTGCAAAATCTATAACTCTAAAATCATCGAGGTGCTGCCCTTTGAGGGGAGAGGGGGAGAAGGGAGGGGGAATCCATTTGCTTTGAAGCCCTGTGCTCCAGAGGATGTCATCCTGCTTCCTTGCTGGCCTATCTCTTAAGCCTGTTAATGGGTACTAAAAGAACTGTCAAAACTTCCAGTGCAGTGCAGCAGCACATACTCCAAATCCCACACATGTAGCTGGTTTGGTGTGATAAAACAAGCTAGAAACAGAAATGCTCTTAGTTAAATTGAGCTGAGGTTGATGATGCTTCACATCGTCCCCTTTCCACAACCACACCACCCTTTCCTGAAAGCACTTGTGATCATAAAGATGACTCTTGAATCACCTAATTTGATCTTCTGGGTAATCATTGCCCAAATCCTCCTACACTGACCCCAAAGATTTCAGTTCACTGGTGTCCTCAGGAGAGACCAGCGGGTGACCCGGTTGGAGGACAGAAGAAAGTCAGATGCTGGTGGCGGTGACTCATGAAATGACACCTTGCCTCGTGACTGCATGATTCAAAAAACCACTTACACCTTCTCAAGAGTGAGCTTCAAGTCTTACTTTCATCCATCTCCCCATCTCTGCTATAATGTCACATACACTTTATGGTTACCAGTTTGCAAGGTGGTCCCTATGGCACTCAGGAACACATCCATCAAAGACTCAGGTAAAACTCAGGGTTAGAAATAAAATATGTAATCAAGAACAAGCAGTGCCTAGAACTAAGATGAAAGAAGGGAAGATATCCACTGCATAGGTTAAAAGTCGGAAAATATTCCCTCTTCCAAACACAGTACTCAGAACTGCCCAGCAAGAAGGTAGTAGGGGAAATGCAGGGGTAATGCAAGTATTCACAAGGCAAAGGATAAAGTCCCCAAAGTTAGAAAGATATAGAGAAAACCAAAGGTAGCTGCAGCACAACCAAGTTGGGATTTTTTTTACTGGCCCTCTGGGATATATTTGCACAAAGATCAACTTTAGGCCATATTTTGCTTCCTTCATCTGCTCAAAATACATAACTACAATGAAATCAAATGCTTCATGGAATGCTTTTAAATGCAAGATTCAACTCTGGTTTACAGAGTCAGGATTTAGTGGGTTTCCTTTTCTCCTCATAGCTACCTATGGCACTTCCAAATCAGGTAACAGCAGATTATGCTAAGAAGAGCCTGATTTTACAGGTAAGGTGAAGACACAGCACTGCCCGTGTTACAGCACTCAGTGCAGCATAATGCCGAGTTCAGTGCACTTTGGGAATTCAAAGCCTCAGTTTCTCACTGAATTAGCCTAGGGACTGGAGCAAAATGCTGCGGGCTTTTGGATAAAATACTAACTGCTGACAACATCAGCATCCAGCCTCACTCAGGAATGCTCAGCAGAAGAGCCTGCAGGTCCTCTGAAAGCAAGGGACCACCACTGCTCTCCTCTAGCAGCATGTAGGCTGCTTTCAGCCCCCCTTAAAAAGTAAATGCTGTCATAGGCACTCCATAATATAGTGCCATGTTGTTCCTCCTCCTCTTAAATGATATTTTAAGCAATAAACCTGTGGTGATCACTGAGTTAAAGCCAGCCAGCACACTTCCACCTAGATGAGCAGGCAGCAAGGCATGCCTGGGGATATAGCAGGCCACATCTCAGCAAAGTGGGTTTGGGCCATAAAGTGAAATCAAATTAGCTAATTAAGGAGGTTCTTTGTTTCATTTCATGGAAATTTAGGAGGCACCTCATCTTTCTGCAAAGCTGGAAATATGTTCATAAAAGTGACAGTGCCAATATCGCTACATTAGATAGCATCCTGACCACAAAACAAAGAAATCCATGCATCCTCCACCCTTTTATAGGGGAAGCAGAAGTCTCTCAAAAGTGTAGTTAGAGCTGTTGTGGGGAGGGAAGAAGGGTGGTTTTACCACTGATGTCACTGCCAACATAAGCCTTTTATGGTCATGACTTAGTAGTTGTCTCTCTGCTTCAAAATCAACAAAGGGCAGAGAAAAAAGGCTTGCTTCCTCCTTGGGAAATCGTGCACATTCAGGGAGGAAGCTGTCTTCCTGTTTTCTCCATAATTGCAGCTTTGCATGGTTTTAGCAAGTTCCACAATTTTAAGCCTCTTCCACATGGAACATGTTCCTCTAAACATCTGGCTCCTTTTTTATTGCAGTGATAAAACAGATTTATTTTCTACAAACCATATAAAATATTACTTTCTCAGTGTACGATCTACTGTGCCTTTAAAAGCAAAAAATATGCAAAGAGATCAATTGTCTTAATTTTTTTTTTCTTTTACTAGTACCAAATCCTTTCCGAAAGTGGACTTATGGATTAATTCTGGTTCTGGAAAGAAAGGAAGCCTGAACATCTACATTTATTATCTCCAAGTTTCTTGATGCAGGCCAATGATACAACCTCAAATCAAAGAAGAACTATAAATCCAGACAAAGTAAATTTCTTAGATCAAGGTCAGATTAGAACGTGTATCCCTTACACTGGTCTTTAGCCTATACACATTGTCTTATAACTATCACTGGAAGAGAATGAAATGTTTTGATTAGTTTAGAAGTCATCTGTCTGATTTGCCTGAATGATATCAGAAAAGAATGGCTCTTGCAAAGAAAATTCAGAAACCTGTACATTAAGGAAGAGTATTCTTTGATTGTCTAATGGCAGTTGGGCTGCAATGTCAAATTTCAGTGGGCAAGGCACTCAAGCAATAAACCACGAAAAAATCCATTATAAATCAACAGATCTTCTTGGCTTCCCATTCCATTAGCTGTTATTTTTAGCTGTACCACATGTATGGCTAAGCAACAATGCAGCAGAGTGCTCCTCCTGAAGTTTTAATCTTTTCCTCTCTTCTGTACTTCACCTGCTGCTGTCTGCAATAACACAAGGATTCACTGCATGAAACAAGCCTAAAAATGAGCTGTAAACAGTACTGTGAAAGACCTGGCCAACACTAGATACAGGGATATAGTCCAACAGTGGCTTCTGTAGAGAGCAGAAAGAAAAAAAATGAGTCATTTTCTAGATGCTTTGACAAATACTGAAGTGAGCAAAGTCTGGCTTCATGCATCAAAAAATGGTGACGCTTTATTCCTCAGCTGGCATCTTGAAACCATTTCCAGATTTATGCTGCCTGCAAAGCCCATCTGCCCCTGTGGGCTGCAACCAATAAGGGCAAAAGTGACTAGAGTTGGGTCATTTACTCGGGAGAAGAACAGGGATGAGAAATGGTGATAAAAAGGAGGATCAAGAAATGAGAAAAGGTTTCATAAGGCATGCAAGCTGCGTGAGCAATGCTGTCTGGAGATCCCTGTGGTGCATTCCTATGCCTCACTACAGCCTAAATGAAGTCAATAAGCCCAACCAGCTGTGCTCGCTATACCTCACATGCCAGACCTGCTCCTGTGGTCAGGAGGACCAGGACTGGGGTGGTCCTCACCAGCAAGACAACACCTGTGTGGGACAGCATCTTGGTACCACCCTGTCAGTGCCCTTTCCAGGTCCTTCTGCACTGGCATCCATCACCTCCTAACAGAAGCTTTGCTCCAAAATGTTAAGGAAAGAGAACACAGCTCTTCATTTAGATGAACTCTGCATCCTTGAATGTGGAAAGCTTAAATTTGCATCTTGTGAGTCTTACAGTCAAAGCCAAATCCAGGCCACCCAGGCCAGAGAGTGACTCAAAGCTGAAGTGAAACCAATTGCTTCATGTCCTTGCTCAGCCTGAGAGACCAGTAGATGTAACCCTAAACCATTTCAGGAAGGGCTAAATCCCATAAAAAAGGTACTGGTCCCATCACTATGATGGCACCGAGGATCTGCCATCTCATCTTCACAGGTGGAGATTTGTGCACAGTTTGTGCATTTTTAGGTGGCACAGCCACAGGTCATCTGTGCTCCTCAGGCCTCACTGTCCTACTGAAGGGAGGAGACAGGGCAGAGACTTGGCTTTGGTTCTCCATCATCACATTCCAGAAAGGATCTCTGATGACAGATACAGACCTGCAGGTGCTTATGTCCTGCCTGAAGGGGTCTCCCTCCTGTATTTCCAATCAATAATTTACTCCCAGTCTAACTCAATGTAAAGAAGTTTTCTTGCAAACACTTGCTATTTTTTGGGTGCTTAACAGTGACTGTGTAATGCAGCAGAATAATGTGAAAAGTAATTCACTTGAAGTAAATAACACCCCTTTCTTCTTAGATGGCATTTGCTGCCTTCTCCACATAACTGTTTCATTTCAAAATTAATATATATATTGTATGAAAGACTTATTAAAAACCATTAGATATCCTCTTACAAAACACACCCATTTTTAAAATTACCTCATATTTACTTAAGTTCACAGTACAGACAAGGAAGCTGCTGGTGGAAAATTACCAGACATGGAGAGACCTCATTACAAAGTTTACACCTATATTTATCATAATCACTTTGGATATCAATGCTACTTCTTCTAATGCTCAGATAAAGGTAAATGCATGTACTCAGAAAAAGCACCCTTACACCTCAGTGGTTTGGAATCACCAATACTTGGAGCCTTGATTCCATGTGAAATAAGTGAATGAGTAAAACCACTCATAAACCTACTCTCTGAAATCTAATGTCCTATAATTTCTTTTAATCTGGTCCCAAGCCACCAAAGGAAACTGAAACATAGTTGAGTACCATAGGACAGGTTGCCTTCAGAAGATTAAGAATCTTGTTGGAGGTTTGCAGGAGCAGGCTATACAAGTATCTGATTCAGGAGTGCATGATCTTGCCTTGAGATAAGACAGGGCTTTCCCTTGCTGGAGAGGCAGTGAGCAGAGAGAGGTTTACGTCTGTTGTACAGGGCTTCCTCCCAGTCTGAGTTGGAAACCTTTGCTGTGACCAGAAGGAAATCACTTGGGTTACTGAATATTTTTGTTCAGACTGTACAGTTTTAACCATCAGTTGCACTAGAGAGGTAGCATCCATGTTCCTGACCCTCTCGCAAAGCCAGATGTGCACACTCCATTTAATTAATAAAATGTACAGATTTAACTCCTGAACCTCTCCTTCTCAAACTGGGGCATTTCCTGAAGTCATACAAATTGTTTCCTACCTGACACAAAGCTTACATTCCAAGGGAAAGCCCATGTCCTCTCTTTCCTCTCTTTTAATTTCAAAGCCCAGCATTGCCTTGAGTCCCAGGCTGGTTTATGCATTTCAGGAGCAAAACTACATGTGTCATCCTGAGAAGAAACCTAAGAAGAAATGACTCAGCTTGGTGTTCCAGTGTGCCAACTCCTTGCTAGCTACAAGTGTAAAAGACATGGCCTAGTAGATGAAAACTAATCCTTCTAAACATTAGTAGCACTGCCATAAAAACAAACAAATAAACAAACAAACCCCCCCCCCCCCCCAAACCAACCAACCAACCAAATGCAACCAAACAACAAAAACCCCCGAAGAGCTATACTTTTGTGTGTAGTTGTGTTACTTTAGGTGAGGCAGTTCCTAACAACCAGGGACAAGGTAGGTTGCATTTCCAGTCCAATCCCAGTTTGCACAGGGTGAATGTGGGTAGATCTTTTAGGTTCTCCATGCCTCATTTAACATTTTGACAAACTTGCTCTGAGGGTGTCATGCTGATAAACTCATTAACATAAGGAGAGATTTTTGTATTCCTTGGATAAAATGACTGGGGAAGTGGGAGCATGTCATTATCATGTTTAGGTAATGAAGTAAAGAGTCCTCAGCTGGTGTCAATGGCAGGCATTAGCTGGTGTATGCAGAGCAATTTTTATGTTAACTGCATCTCAGAAGCCTGTAGAGTCAGATGCTATTGATCACTTCACTATATTTGAGATGTCTATTTTAATTCATGTACAATGAAACGCAGTTAAGAAACTCAATTTAAAAGGATGCATCCTGAGTCTTTGCTGCAAGTGCAAAAGGAAAGCCAAGTGTCTGTAAAATGAAGCCCTCTACTTTGCTAGTGCTTCACGTTTCCTTAGTATCAGCAACAGTGAGCTGGGTTTTAAAGCCAAGTGAAGTGGCTGCCCAAGACTCACATTTCTAAACACATAGTTTGGATGGACCATATGAGCAGAAACCCGGGTGGCGAGACAACATCAAGTTGACCAAGCCACTGAAAAGTTTCTGTGTGCAAGAGATCCCTGAGACCTGCCACAGTCTCTCCCTGCCCGAGGACCAGTATCGCCCAAGCTCTTTTTGCAAAGCAGATCATGGAGGAAGAGAAAGGCTAGTGCAGAAGTGGACAATAGGGGCCTTGCTGTGGCACAGGGAGAAGCAACATTCAGTGTGGAGGAGACATTCTCCAAAGAACCCTTGAAAAGGCTACAAAAAGAGGAGCAATGGCGAGGCTTGTGCTTAGCTCTGCCACCTTGGCACCCTGCCTTTGCTGCTTCCCAGTTCTCTTTCCATAACTAAACAGCCCTGCGGATTGTGCCAACATCTAGCAGGGCACTGAACCTGCATCCTTGCCCTGGCACTGTAGTCCTCCAGCCAGTGGGGAGAGAAGCACCTCCCAAGGGCAATTCAGCCCACCTGAAGACTAGGCCAGGCACTTTCTGAACGCACAGTCTCTCCGACTGCAGAGATAGTCTAGAAAAGCAGCTGAGACAAACGACACAAGTTTCCGATCACTGAAATGAAGTAAATCCCTCCTTCCAGGAATGCTGAGGGGAAATCAGACTTCACTGAAGTTCACAGTGTTGCAGTGGACAGGAATTGTTTTCATCCCTATCTGGTGGTCCACACTTCATTACTGTTCAAATGCAGTGAGATTGACTTTAATCAAGCAAGATATATTCTATGTTGTTGCAGGCAAAGATTGACTGTGGTTTTACCCATTTCTTTCCCTAGAAGACCAAGGATTTTCATTCAAAGTGCTAAATCCTTCCTCAAATTAGCTGCTTTGGTGAGAAAAATACCCCAACTTTTTTTAGACACACCAGGATTTTATGAATGTAGGCGAATTAAAGCACCTTAAAAATAAAGGCTACAGAGTCTAAGGGAAGTCTGGAGGGCAGTCAAAGTGCAACATGCTGAAAAGTTGTTTGTTGTGTTGGTTTTTTTCTTTCTCCTCAATCATTTCACTGGTTAATCTTCCTGGGAACAGACTGATATTTACTCATCCCATGAGAGAGTGGAGTTGTCAAACAGCCAAATGATACTAAGGGATAAGGTTTAAGGAACTCTACTCAGTCATCAAATGTGAGGAAGTGCCACAGTTCTTTGGCGATGTACATATTACACATTAGCTGAATTTCTCCAGATTAAATGGGGAAATGTTATAAATTGTCTGTGGGGAAACAAATGACAAGCTCAGAGAACAGTCCTCCATCACTAAGTCCTAGAGAAAAAGTCTGTGGCCATCAAGGCTGTATGACAGCTAACAAAATGATAATGTTCAATAAGGAAATAATGTATGGAAAGGTTCAATCACCACATTTTCCATACTAGCTTCCTCTGACATTCTCATGGCTCCCAGATGGCTCTCAGCATTGTTCCATGCTGTGCTGTGCAGACTCACCAGCAGGAATCACCACCAGCCTGGGCACCACCACTTCAATCTTCTCCAAGAGGAGAAAGTGCTGTAGATTCTTCCATCTCCTTACAAGCCATGCTTTGCTTTCTTCTCATCTGGTTGCCAGGTATGTCAAACTGCTGTTAAAGCAAGGATTCAGAAGGCACAAAATCTGAGTTCATTTTCTTGCTCTGTGCTAATTCATGTGCAGCTTTATGGAGAACCTATATACTTGTGTCTCTACTAGGAAATTGAATACCACTAGGGTCATTCTCCATTGTTCACCACCACCAACACACCACAAACCACATTCAAACCATTACACTCTTCTAAATTCCAAAGTAGGGTCTGAATATGTGTTCAAACTGTCTGTTGGGGATGATGAGCTGTGCCAGTGAAACATTTGGGTTGGTTTGAGACAGAAATCAACCATGGGCCATTTAAACAGGTGATCCCATTTGTACAGGCAATCATGTCCCACTAGCTTGCCTCACTTTTTGTGGTGCTTGGTCTCTGGCTATCTGTAGTCCATCTATCAATGAAGGACCACATCAGTTCTGTCCCTATGACATGAAGTTAAAATGCAATAATACATCACCTCTCTGTAACAGATATGATCACAGGTAGGAAAGATCAATGTGAGTATAATATTATGAAAAGCTGTGTTCTTCCAATATGCCTCTGATTTATCCTATCCAGTGAGTCAGCAAAGGCTGCTTGCAGTTTTGACCCCTATGATGCAAAGCACTGATAATGCAGACCTTTGGAAACAGATCCAATATGAATGTACCCTGCAAGAGTACTTCACATCTCACTATCTCAGTGCATTTCATACCCTTATTCAGGATCTATAGAGCCTTCTTCCAAAAATGGTCCCAGTGGCAGTCAAGTGATATGAAGTGACATCTCAGAGATTGGACAGGCTTTAACATGCACAACATGCTAAGATGAATGAACACGGGCCTATTAGGAAAAGGTGATGTTACATCAGCTGAAATGCTCCTGACTCTACTGATTGCATTGCCTTGGTCTCCATTGAGTAAAGAAGGAGTTTAGATACTACAACGATGTGTTTACAGCCTGGAGCTGGATCCTACTGCATGGGTCAGTTGAGCCATGGTAATTCACCTCTCACTTACTGGAAGACTGAAGCAAGCCAATTTATCATATTTTAGCCTGTAATTAGCTGGGGTTGAAATTAGTCTTTTACTATGGCTCCAGGCTAAGAGCTTGTATGCACATGGAAAACTCCACAGCTCAACTAAGGTGTTGTGGCTTCAATCATGCTAATTTGGGTCTAAATCTGACCATAGCATCTTTTGACTAGATCCAAGTAGCAACTGCAAGGGGTAAAATTTTTGCCTAAGTGCTGTGAAATATAAAATGGGCCTTGCAATCACATGTTTCTTAACTCACCAATATTTATCATATTCATTACCACTTCATTGCCTTCCACAGAATTATTATTAATTCACCATAGCATATGTCAGAGAAAAATCAGGAGCGCTGTCTTCCCCTGATAGTTCTCAGCTACTAATTCATTGGTATTAGACCTAGAAAGGTAAGAGGCAGAGAAAATAATCCCTCTGTGAAAAATAATCCACTTGAGGATATCTGGATTTCATAATCCTATTGTATTTGTAAATGAACCACCAGTAAATCAAGGTAAAGCATCCATGTAAGTGGTGAATGCAGTTCCACCTGAGAGACAGAGGTCTGTACAAAGCGTGTGACAACTCAGACAACTCAGTCAGTGTTATTGCTACTCTTATTGCATGAATATATTTTCCTCTTCCATGTCTTTGCTGAAGTTGAAGAATATTTTTGGACATGTATATATGGCTGTGTGAAGTGAGGGCAGTCCAACCGAGTGGATGGGAGCCAGCTCTAGTCCAGAATTACTCTTCAGTTAATGTGTCCTGCTGATCTGCTGACAGCAAGGAAGAAATAAACAAGAGGTGACAAAGAGAAGACCCACAGAGCAAGGAGGCCTTGGAGAAGGACTTCAACCTCTGAGACTGGTTACATATGCATGGAGCACTGACTCTCTCCTCAAGCCACATAAAACACCTGGACAGAGCTTGTCTGTTCCTACACACTTAGGTTTGTCCAGTGCTGTCAGAGAGGCTGATAACAGATGGGAATGAAGTAGCCACATGTCAAGCACACTGCTTTTCCATAGCACAGCCGTGGAGATTCAGCTATCGGGGGCATGGAGCTCACCACCAGCCCTCCAGGCTGGTACCACCCAAAGGCAACCAGGATGTGCACTGTCTCCTCAAATGTTTGATTGCTTTTTAAGAAGCCCTGTGCTCACCATCACTCACAAGAGGTCACTTCAGCAGCTTCCAAGAGGGCTGACCCATGGACAGAAGTTGCAGTGCTTCACCTAGGAAGGAACAAAGATAACCATTCTAAATGTGCATTACATCCATGGCAAGTCGCTTAAGCCAGGATGGATGTGCAAGCTGACATCTATGACGAACAAGAAGTTGAACATTGGAGAAAGCCCACTCAGAGCCAAAGCAGTTTAATGGACCCTGGGAAATGTCTCACTGAAACCAGGATAAGCTCTGCACAAAATCAGGACAAGCTTCCCTTGGGAGACAGAGGGGACAGCACACTGACAAGCACAACATCCACAATGCAGTCAACAGCTGCCTTTCCCTGTTCAGACGTACACCAATACTCATATTCTTGGGCAAGGGGGTGGACAGGAAGCCCACACAAAACTCTGGAGTACCTTGGGGAATCCAGCATAGGGGCACAGTTGGGTTGTAACCTTGTTAACATCACACAGGAAAGTAAAATAACTAAGTGTGGCAGCCAAAACTGTACAATTGCAGCTTTGGCTCATGAAACCACACCACAGTGTGACCATCTTCCTCTTAACACTCTCGACATCACTGAGATTGTGTGGATTAAATCCACCCTCTGCAATCCACAGCTGTATTCAGGGATTCATTTCACACCATCATGGCATGGTAGACAGCAACTAAGCACACTGTGGTGATGCTTGGCATTGTCTTTCCCAAACTCCTTATCTGCTTTTCATCTACTTAAGGCAACCAGCTCAACCTCATGGCGATGACATCACACTGATGCATGGAGTTGTCATTAGTCTTCTGTCATGGTCACTGCTTGTCCCATCACACAAAGTGGAGCCTGCGTGAACATCAACAAAGGCTTGGAACAGGTTTTCTCTGCACAGCTTGGCTTTCACACAGCTGTGGAGAATGAATTTCTGTGGTTCCTTGTAGGGAATCAGTGTTCTTCCAAAATAAACAAAAACCTCAAACCAAATGAAACCAAAAAGATGTTTTTTCCCTCTAAGTAAACCCCAAACTGTAAACTTGCATTGTCATAAAAGAAGTGCTGACTGGTTCCCAAGAAGGTAACAAAAATGTTTACCCTCTGGTAAAGCAAATCGTTTTGATCGTAGAGAAATACAGCACAGCATGAACTTGTTCTCAAGGTCAGATCCTTCCCTCCAGCATATTTCTGCTCAGGGCAGGCACAGCACTGTCTTAGACTTCTCCAGATTTTCCTGATGGGCTCCTAATATTTCAGTTATCTGAATGTAATACAAAGGCAAACACTTCCCCACACTGGTGTCTGGCATGGTAAACAAAGCAGCCACTGAGCTGAGGGGCACAGTCCTGCAGAACACAGCCCCATCTCCAGAGCACAGCCATCCCCTGGCACCTCCCCACACTAGCTACACTCCAGCTCTCCTAGCCACACGGGAAGACCAAATTCAGCTTTCCAGCTTGCAGATGGCACTCTTTGGAGCAGGCTGCTGGGCACATGTGGGCTCTCAGTGCCATGTCCCACTCACCCCGAGTACGGCCCCGATGCTGCTCTGCATTGGTGCGGGTGCTGCTGCAGCCGGTCACTGTGAGCGGTCAGAGGCAGTGTGCATTGTAAGGGCTGTCAGCACTGCAACCAGTTCCAAGGACACTCTTTTTGATTTACATTTTCTACATCCTTTCTGAGAAATCTCAATTGTATATTTAATCCCTTAGCACTGGGGCAAAAGCATTCAGCTGTGCAACCCAGGACAGCAGGCGCAAATTTGATACCCATTGAAACTGAGAATTTACCAGGCATAAAAACCCATATGGGGTCAATATAATCTCTGGTGTAATTCCATTTCATTTTCATGTACCAATGATGAATCTGATGCAGTAATCAGCATTTCCATCTCACACAAGCTTCCCACATCCCTCTAGTGTGTTCAGTAGATGCGATTCCATCTTGCGTTTACATGTGTGTGAGCAGAATTAGGTTTATTCTGCTGATGTTCTCTGATATTCCCCTGCATGCTCTGCTCACGAGCAGGGACCACAGCTTTGCTGTCTCTGTACACAGTTTTCCACACCAAATAGATCTCTTTTCAACCACATCACTTTTAACTCTGCTTACTTCCAGAGTGTGATGGGAGCAGGGTTAGGAGTAGGTGTACAAGACAGTGACATGAAACACCGTGCTGCAGCGAGATTCAATTAGGGCAACCTTGGTGCCCAAGTCAAGCACTGCTCTCTTTAAAGGGCAGAGATGTGCTTCAAAAGACTCACACAGAAGGTCCAAAGGTGACAACATGGGCCTGATGGGTTGTAATATACTTACCAGTGGGTGCAGCTGAGCATGTGTGTCTCTTGTGAAGTTTTATTGTCCAGATAACAAATTACACATCAGGATGTATAAAAGTCACAAGCATTATACTCTGACTTTATAGGTCTGGCACTAATGTATGCATTTGGATTTAAAGCACTTTCTTGCAAGTTAAAACCCAGCTCTACTAAGAATTGATGTAATTCAATACTTCCTTTGAAAAACCTCTCATAGGAAGATTAGAACAATCTTAGTGATTACAGTCTATCTGGGGTCCACAGATGCCACTAATCTATGGAAATTGTGAACTCAAAGGATTTATGTCTAAATGTGATTTAAAAACCACTACCAAATCTCCACCACGGTGGGGTTTTTTTTAATGATTTCTTTCTTTCTGCTCTCTCTCCCTTCTTTCCCCCTGCCCCCAGACTGGATTTCTGTGAGAGGCTGCAACGTCTGTATGGAGGACAAACAGGCACAAACTGAACAAGTGCCTGCCTCCTCTGTGGCCCATGGTGTGTGTGCCCCGTCCCCCACAGCAGTAGCAGCAATTGCCCCAGACAAAGGCTGGACCCTGCAGCCTGTCTGCAGCCCTCGCCCTGATGAGAGGCAGCTGTGGAGGGGTTTTGGCTCATTCTGTTTAAAGAACTATCACGGACTCCCACATGAATGGGAATGTAAAGAGAAGTCACAAATCAAACCTGAACCGTGCAGGCCACTTAGGCAAACGCTATTTGGGCCATATGTTTTGCAGGTTCATTTCATCAGAATAGTAAATTGGTCTGAAATTAGAGCCAGACTTTAGAAGGTAGTACCGAAGATGTGTCCCTTTGGCACGCATGCACGTAAACTCAAATAAAGGGACAGGTCACTCCCAACCTACAAAGAGGCAGGGTAAATGGACACCTACATGCAGGGCACAGGGATGGGCATATCCCATGGGCTTTGTGTTTAGTGTGCTCATTTACAGCCCTTCCAGTTAACTCCTCAGGGCCTGTCTCTGGAACTCTGACTTCGGCACCACATCTTCCCTGTATGGACACAGTTTTACTTCCCAACATTGGATACTCCACACGCAGATCCTTATGTACTTCGGTGGGCATACAACCACAAATCGTTAGTACAAACTTTTAAATTACAGGGCTTTCAAACAACAACAATAACCTTGTCTTCCCAGTCTGTCCAAATAAACTATTGCAGATTACAGTCCTGAGTTTTTGTCAAGTTTAAACAAATACGTAGAGCACCAGAACTCTGCAGTATTGCATTACCATGACAGCCAGCTCCCAGCAGCTCTCTGAGGCAGAGCAACGCACTGATAGGATTCCTTGCCCACCAGCTCCCCTCTCACCAGCTCAGAAGATGCAGATCCAGCAGGTCCTTAATCCAAACCAGGGTTTTTGTTTTACAGCTCTGGAATAAGGAGGTTTTGCTTACCCCAAACCTGGCTTCAATTTTATCTCATTTCCATAAATAGCACTAGGAACCTTTGGCAATGTTTTGCCACATTTTTCCGGTGGAGGACAGGCAAAGACTCAAGGCCAGTGCTATATAAGGGTATCTGAACAGTGTTTCTTCTGCCTCTTTGCACCTAGGAGCCTCTCAAGCCTCCTGCCCAAATGCTTTATGCTCTTCTGCTTTTCAGTCCATATTTTTGAACTGTCAGTCCCTTGTGTTTCACCTCATTTCCTCTGAATTTCCACCTCCATTTCATCACTTAATCATGTGGTCCTCTATAACCTCTCATTTGCTTATGGTAAATCTGGCATCTTTAGTAAATCCACACTGTTTCACTCGGGGGCACATTCACAGGTAAATCTCCTTATAGGCAGCCACCTCTGACTCAGTAGTACATTTAATCCTGCAGCTGTCAAACAAAAGGTGATAAATCATCTTCCTCTGATCAAATAAATCCTGCCTCTTCTCATTCAACCATTAAACTTCTCCCACATTGCTGAGGATAGAGTGTTGGATTGGGCTCTGATAGTTACGGACTAAACTTTTCAACTTAAAAATCATCTCCCTCATCAGCAACATCTAAATCTTGTTTGCTTAATCTGTGCTAAGAAAGTGCGATTTTCTTTGTTTGGTTTCTCTGTGTTTTTTGGAGAGTGTTTTGTTGGGTTTTTTGAGTGGTTTAGAGGTTCTTGGTTGGGTTTTTTGTTATTGTTTCTGTTGTTTTCATAAGCTGCAAGAAGGAAAAGAATCCTAAAAGGCATTCTTGGATCAAAATCCTGCCATGGAGCTAGGAAAGGGTTAAAAACAGCCTGTCTACATCTCAGGGAGGGAAAAAGGAGGCTGCTCTGCCGGGCAGCCCCTGCCTCTACACAAAGCCCCATTGAGCCGGGGCAGGATGGGGCAGGAGGGGTGTGCAGAGCAGTTGTAACTCCACAAGCCCCTTCTTTTCACTGCAAAGACCCAGCAAGCCCCGTTGGCAGCTCCCGCCGAGTTCGCAGGCTCTGCCAGCCAACTGCTCCCTGTTTGTTCCTTTTTCTTAAAACAACAAGGCACACAGGGAAAATAAATACAAAAAGCCCCCAGTATGTGCATACATTAGGCTGCAAGAGCTGCTGCTCCAGTCCAAGGATTTTAAAAACCTGTGGTTTCTTCTACCACCACGCTAATTTGTCTGTGTTGCACCTGCAAAGTATTTTTTATTCCACCATCTTTCTTAAACACAGATGTATATACTGAGCCAGGAGCCTTCAGAAGTGCTCTGTGTTGATTTAACTCTTTCCCTCTGACCTCCAGCGACTTCAATAAGATCACTCATGCCAAGGCTGAGAGCTTTGAAAACCCCCACTCTCAGGTGCAGGGTCCATGTGCTACAATTTGTGTGCCTAAATTTCAGCTACCTATATCTGCCGCTTGACTTCCAAATATAGGTTGAACTATACAGCCCATAAGTTTTGATTTCAGCAAGGCAGTTCAGTACCTATAAAAAAATCAGGCCACTTGTTTTGAAGTGCTCAGACATGGATTTAGGCCCCAGATGCTCAAAAACTACAGCTTAGACATCTGCATCTGTACCACTGGCAAAGTGTTTTTATTTTTGGAAGCACTGAGCCCCAGCAGCTCCCATTAATTTCAGTAAGAGCTGCTGGGAGCAGAGAGTCTTGGAAAACTCTTCTAGGGAAGGTATGCTAACATTAGACTCTTGTTTTCAAAAGCATTGGCTTGAAAAGAAATGACACACAATCAGGAGGAAGGAAAATGTTTGTTTAGCCTTCCTATTTAATAAAGCCGTTCCATGAGCAATGGATCTGGTAAACTCCAGTTTCTTGAGCGATGGTGCCCAGTGTCCTCAAAATCCCATCACCAAAAAGCAGTCTGATCAAATCCCTCTAATACTGCCAGCCTGTTTAGTGGGACAAACTCCCATGGCCATATCCTGGTGGCTGGCTGTGAAGTTGGCTGCTGCCACTGAAAACTGAGTGACAGCTGCCTTTCCTCCAGTGCCAGCTTAATTTCTTCCTCTTTCTTCTAACCAGACTAATTTTCATGGAAACTGCGGGAACTTACGTGTTGCAGACCTTTAACCTTCTATCAAATTTGGCTGAAAAATTGCCCAGAACTTATTATGGACAAGAAACACAACTGGATGAGATTTGTTTCCTTAGGAACGTAGGCTAAAAGGAAAAATTAATTAGATATTTGTGGAGATCTGAAAAATCCAGGCTAGAGAAATGAGTCATAGACAATAAAAAAGAAAAAAACTACAAAAGACAGAGACAAAAAAATTTATAAGCCTGTGAGACCTGGTAGCAATTAGAAGTCTAAATGCAAGCACAAACCTGAAAAAAAAGCATAAAATAGACAATATGTGGCATTTTCTTCCATTTTAACCTGTCCCTGTGTGAGATAGGTAGGAGTGGTGATGTGTGTGGTTCCTCTAGATGGAAAGCACGTGGCTCACATGAAGTGCACAATTCAAGAAAGCATCACATGCAGGTAAATCTCTGAGCAGCATGCAGAAGTAGCTACAAAAGCAGTAATTCACACCAACTCAAGGATCCCTGCCTTGGGTGCCGCAGTAGTCGCAAAGTGTGTGGTGCCTGGGGAAGAAGCAGCCTAACAGGAGTTTTTGTAGATTGCACTTGCTGTGCTTTTAAAACAGTTATAAATACAACCCCAAAAGCCATAAATTCCATCTGTGTTCACAGCTGAAGGAGACACCAGTAACTCCATCTCCTCTTCCATGAGACAGGAGATGTCAGAGAAGAACACTGTGATTTTCTAGAAAGCAATAAAATGAGAAAGAGAAATGCAAGGCAGGAGCAGTTCAAATATTTTTAAAAAAGGATGCTTGGGAAATGAAGCCTGTCAGGGTAGTGGAACTGTATTGAAAAATGTAGGAAATGCCCCATTGCAGGAAGGGAGGAAGAGCTATAAGGCTGAATCATGGCCTTGTATTGCTCTTTAAACCACGCTAACTCTGGATGTAGTCTCCAGGACCTGCTTTTGGAACAGACACCACCAAATTGCAAGATGGGAGAAGTTTTACTCTCCTTCCCCTTTTATCTTTCACATAAGAAGAAATTGGTAGTAAAATTTTGCTACTAAATTTTTGTAACAAGATACAAACAGAAGTTGTATATGCCAGACATAAGGACTCAGCTACCCTTGCTGGCAGGAAATATCATTAACCCTTTTGGCTGCAGATAGTGATGCAGTAGGGAGGTTAACACAGCTGGGGGGATGGCAGCACTGAGATGGTCAGGAGAGGAACACAGGGCAAGTCCTGGGACGGGCTGGAACAACATGCAGGGGTTTCATCAACTTCATATGTGACCCTTCCAATCTCTTTTCTACAAAATTGTGAAGGAAATTCCCCAAAGAACACATTTTTACAAAGCAGCAATCTAGCAGCATTTCCTTTTGAAAGCTGTCAAATGCAATGCCTCCAAAGCACACGGCGTGGCTGCTGAGGATGGGTGTCCCCGGTGCCCTGGCTGAGAGGTGCCATGCCTCTGGGAGGCTGCTGGGGCTTCCCTCATTTCTGCCCACCTCCTCACTGCATTGGAGGGAGAAGCTGGGAAAGCTTGTGGACAGCTTCCCAAGCTTTAAGGCTCCCTGAAACCTTTCATTCTGCCCAACAAACAGGTAGGATGCAGCAAAAAGCAGCCTTGGGGCTCCCAGTGGCCAAGGCTCTGTAGTCAGGCAAGAGGCGCCCCATCTGCAGGAAGCCAGCAAATCCATCACCAGTGAAGCACTGATGCCTTTGCTACTCTTCTCCCGTGTTTCTGATCAAGAAATCTAGTGCTGAATCTGTCAGTAAACCCACAGGAGATCTCTAGGCTCCAGTTTTAGTAGCTGGACAAATTTTAATTCCTCTCTAGGTTTTAGGTTAGCAGATTTCACATGAAACCTGTCAAGAACACAATTTTTCCTCATCTTCTCTCTGGGCAGGGAGGTGGTAGGGAACATGACTCTGAGGGAGTCCTGCCTCACTGAGTTTTCCTATCTGAGTTTGTTCAGTTTCATGGCAACGTGGAAGAAGCTTCGGCCAGTCTCATGTCACTATAACTAGATTGCTGAGAGCTGTTCAAAGAAGGCAACTGAAGGAACAGACAACATGAAAATTTTCTATGGCAACGGACTAAGATTCTGAAATGGGTGCTGAAGTACCACAATGTGAAAAAAGGGCTACACAGCAATAAAATATGACAGTAAATTCAGAGTGTGAACCCAAGATTTTGTCTCATTCAGGTTTTGTAGACTGTCCTCAGAAATGCATAGCGTAGGGTTAACAAAGAGCACCGAAATACAGACAAATCCTTTCTCTTACTTCTGCCTGCACTCTGCCATCCTGATTTCTTATTCATAGGGTGAAAAACACCCATTGGTTTCAGAAGATGTCTCAGATCAAGGACTGAAGCATTTGTGTCTAGATTTTCAGCCCATGTATTTTACACACTTTTGAATGCTAACAACAATGCTGTGACTCTGTCGGGATACATGCATTTAAACCAACATCAAAACTCCTTTATGGGTAGGATTTAAAATGTTGAATGCATTAAAGAAGAGAAACGTTTGCACTGTGTTTCTTATTGTTGGTTGCTTTTCTGTAAGTGCTTTCAACACCACCAAATTAGTCCAGAAGTGGTTAAAAGCAGCTAAAGGCAGCTTTGGAGGACTCAGAGTCAGCTGGCATTCTAATGAGAATTAGACAATCGGAAATAGACAGCTCTGAGGCCAAACAATTAGCCAGACAATTAAAAGGCTCTACTGTACAGGGTTTTATGTGGGATAGGATAATGCAGCTGCAATATTTGTGCTAATAAGCTAGACGGATAAGAATGAAGTTAATTTCCCTTCTCAGCAGCTAAATGAACAGATTGCTCCATTTTAGCCTAGTCCAAAAGGACATGATTTTTCCCTGATCAGAGAAAAAGGTATGAGAAAGAAATAAAAATGTTCTATCCAGTCTCTGGCTGGGTAGTCAACTGGTGTGGAGCGTGCAGTGGTCCAGCAGCTATGCTACTCTGCTCTACTCCATCTTCTGCCTTCTGCAAATGCCACTTTCACCTGGGACACAGCTGGCTCTACCCATTCTCATTCTGTATTTTTCTGTATGTACAGGATAAGATTAAACATATCTATTTTGATATTTTTGATAATATTTTACTCACTACAGATCAGAGGTATGACAATTTCATGTGAGAAATGAAAACAGGAAAGAATATTAACACAAGCTGTCACTGCCCCAAAATACTCACATAAGTTTCTTATATTTGGAGAAATTGCAGGATACAGTACCCCACGGGGTGCAGAGAATGAGCCTCCCTATGGAAAAACACCCTTCATGGTGGTATCCCCCTGTGAATGCTGTACACTGAACTATGGAAATGACACAGGTGGGAGGCCAGAGTGACCGCAGAAACATGCCTGACTCCAGAAGGCTTATCTTACCCCTATATGCTGAAATCCTATACCTCTCTAAACCCATAGCATACCAATGACATGCCAAGAGACTGCTAAAGATCCATACCTCATTACCCATCCAGTTTTGCATGGGGCTGGCTCAGTTACTGCAGCAGCATCTTACACTGATATCTCCCTCAAGGCAAAACCCTCTGAACTTTAACATCCACCTGGGCTATGCAGAACTGCACCCAAACCCCGAGGCTCAAAGCAGATGCTGCCAGCTTGGTGCAATGGGACATGGTCCATTCCCCTGGACATTATCCTGAGCTGCTGGCTCCAGGTGGCCCTGCTTGAGTAGGAGCGTTGGACCAGGTGACCTCCAGAGATCCCTGCTGACCTCAGCTACTCTGTGATTATGTGGCTCTGTGACGCGCCATGTACCAGTGGTGCAAAACACTAACAAGACTTCTAACACTTTCTCCTGCACTGAAAGGGTCACATGTGGGAAGGAGTGCTGGGAGTTTGTGGAAATGTGTCCAGGAGCCCTGTTGAAAGCACACACATAGACAGGGCAGTTGGAGGTTTCTGGGTCCCCTCCCTCAGGCTGTGCAGGCTGCTGCCAGAGCCTGCTCTCCCACTTTGCATTAGATTACTGGCTTCAGTGGTGGACCAGCAGTCACGTGTCGCCATTTAGCAGAAAGCATCACCAAAACAGTGAAAATGAGCTATTTTGGTTTGGTGGCTCCTTGCAGTTACAAAAGACCAGAAGCAAGTGTCCTGCACAGGATAATTGATTCCCCAGGAAAACAAACCACTTGGATCACAAGCCACTGGTCCATTTTACAGTGGGTCACACTGTTGTTTTCCTGCCGTGAGGGCAGCGGTTTTGTATCTCCGAGGCTTACCGCACTTGCACAAGACAGGTCAGATGTGGTCAGCTTTCCACACTGCCCCTCTCTCTCCTCCCTCTTCCCCCAAAAAGCCATCTGAAAGGAGACGTGACAATGTCACACAGAGGTAAATGTATTTACAATGCATTGGCATGGCTCAGTTCAGTCTGTAATTACCACATTATGGCTTCAGCCAAGCCATTTCTCCAATAATGCCCAGATGTACCAATTATTTCTCCTCTATAATGAAAGTAGATGGGAAACAGGTGACAAGCCCTGTTTGTAGAAAAGGGAGGGAAAGAAAGTTTTTACTAATGGAAAAATGGCCCTGATAAGAATCCTGTATCAGAACAGCATAGTGATGCTGCCCTGAAGTCTTTGCCCTCTGCAGATCTGATGTGGAAGATCACAGAGTTAACTATCACTTTAATAAAGGCATCTGCATTCTTAACCAAAATTTCTTTTTGGCCACTGGAAACTGGAAGCATATGTTTGAGGCTGTGCTCCCATCTCGCCAGACCTGGCACCATGAACTCTGGCCAAGTTCTGCTCTACCAAGCACTTCACTTTCCAGACCTACCCTGAGCAAGAGGCCCCTGTGGAGGATCAGGTGTACACTGGAGTCCTTCCCCTTTCCCTACTCTGTTTCTAGTAAGACCTTTTAGTATGCCTGCTCCCTGGTTCTTGCTCTTTTTCTGAGCAGGCACACATGCAGTCAAGGATCTCCATGTTGCAAAGATCACCGACCAGCGAAAGCTGCAGGGCCTCAGTTGCCTCTCTCCTGGGCAACCTGACACCAGAGACCAGGGCAGGGATGTAAGATGCAAATAGCATCCCTCTGGATGACTGGAAATGGCATTTTTGACCAAAAAGTCTTTCCCAATAACCAATAACAACATTCTAGGTAAGCAATTTTGTCCAAAAATTCCAGAACATATCAAAGCTCCTGGACAACAGGCAGTGGCTTCCTCCACTTGAGATAATTCTGCATCTACAAGCAGCAATAGGGGAAATTTTGCCAGGCCGACATACAGAACACTCGTATTGATACTAGCACTGCTGCCTACGAATCACAGCACTGGAAGAACAGTAGTTGCACACAGCTTCATCAGAGGGCTTCAAGGATGCATTTGCTCTGTCTGGGATATACAACTGAAAGCTACTTAATTTAAATTTTGTGCTTAATGTACATAACACCGTCCCTAATGACAATGAAGTACAGTGATGTAGTGCTGGTGGAGAGGCAGACTTACACTAGTCTGTAAAAGAATAAATTCTTTAAAACCATAAACAACAGCCATTGTCTCCCAGCAAAGTGTGAGGGCTTTTTCTGCTATGATTTCATTAAGATTACAAATGATGCTGTAGCACTTTTACTAGTATGTGGGGAAGTGTCAATCACATATGACTAATAGACAGTTGTTAATAATTTATTTGATTAACGTGTTAGTGCTTCCCCCCACACTGATTCAGTCACATTTGTCAACTTGCTTTTGTTTATTTTATTTTAAGCAGCTCTAGCAACAAGATGTGTGAAGCAGCACAGTTATCCAAAGGACTGAATCACAAGTCCTCTGTGAGCATTGCTGAAGGATTTCACTGGAGACGCGGGTGCAGAGCTCAGGCAATCAGTAGTGGTTTCTCGATGGGTTTTGACATGCTGCCTGTAACCAGCTGAGACCCAGGTCCTCCTGAAATCATTGGAAGGTCCTGCACGGCTACAATTTCACCCAGTAAGATCCAGGAATGTCTGTTACTCCAGGGTATTTACTACAAGGAGGGCCAAGCTGCCCAGCTTTTGTTTTCTGTTGAATTTAGCTATGATTTTCTAGGTTTCCTCATTGTGTGGCTTTGGCTTCTGAGCCCATCTGCTACACTTCAGGGTATGTTTTCATTGTGGTGCGTGGGCTCTTGGCTCATTAACATGGTGTTAATGGAGTATGGCAGCTAGAGCCTTCCTCCACTCACTGATAAGATGCTCCTTCTGGAAGGAGGCTTGCCCACAGCAGATTCAGCAGCTGAAGCATTTATCTGCCATGGAGTGTTAATAACTGTCGGGTTATAATTACCAAATCTCAATATTTACAGAAAACCAGCCTCTCTATTGTGCAGCTAATAGCACAATCCTGAACGTACAAAATGCCAATTTGCTATGAATGAGGAGCTGCTTGCTAAAATTCAAAAGCAATTAAACCGTAAGCAGTAGCTGACATTTAACAATTGTACTGTTTGCCAAGGAGTTACCACTTACTGGGCGTAATTCTGGCAGTGAAGATGTTTTATGGGACAGAAGGACCTAGGGACCCTCCTCCCCAGCTACACCACAAAGAAGATTAGTGCATGCTGTGCCTCTGCTGGGATACTGAAAAACTCAAACCATTCTCAAACCTCTAGCTACAAAGAAGAAATTTTTTATGATGAGAGTAGTGAAACACTGGCACAGGTTGCCCAGAGAAGTTGTGGATGCCCCATCCCTGGAAACACTCAAGGCCAGGTTGGACAGGGCTCTAAGCAACCTGATTAAGTGAAAGATGTCCCTGCTGTTTGCAATCGGTTTGGAACTATATGAGCACCAAAGGTCCCTTCCAACCAAAATCATCCTATGATTCTAGTATTTGAGTGGCTTCAAACAGCTCACTGGCAGCAGATCCCACTACACCTTCTTTAGCTCCTCTGATGTGGGATCAGGCTGTGCACTGAAAGATGAGGCAGCTCCTCTGTTTTCTGCTACTGGAAGAGAGGAGAGGTAACTTTAGTTCCCCATCTATTCTTTAGCTCAACTGGTTTAGTGTGTAAATCCTTAAATGTATGTTATGTCTTCTCTGCATGAGTAAGGGATCTGGTCCTCCACATCTGATCTGCTTTCTCATATCAGTAATTATACTGCACATTGAAATAGACAGAAATAGTGAAATGTTTTAAAAATTATTATTCCTTGGGTAGTGGAAAAATCCACGTTTGTTAATACTCGAAGTGAAAAGATCTATTCAACTTGGGTTGGACAGAAAAATATACATTCAATTTAAACAGAAATGTTGAAGTTTAATTTAGTTTCTCTGGAATGATTTTTCTTTCTTGCTGTACTTTATTATTACAAAGCTGAGACAAACTGCAAAACAAAACTTTGTTTCCCAGCAAAAAACCAAAGAAGTTATTTCAAAAATGTCAAGATATGCCTGTTCTGCTGTCACTAAAACCACTCACTAAATTTCACAAGTATTGTTAAAAAGTTTTGGTTGATCCAAAGCAGTACTTTTTCTGTTTTTCAGCAAGGAAAACCTGTGCTCTGTAATTTCTTCCCAACCTCCAGAAAGCAGCCTTTATCCACATTATCCCAGAACACTCTGGAAATTGTGACTGCAGGGCTTCCCTCAAAATATTGATTTAAAGAGAGGGTCACCTGTAGAAACTTTACAGAGGATTAAATAGCTAGAGAAAGCCTGCTTGGTAATCACAGCAGATCTACGGATATTGTGCTTATCAGCCAAGGACTAAGGCCTTCATAGGAGACACTCGGTGCAGGATGAGGCCCTGACCCACCCAGCAGCCAAGCCATGCTGACTGCACCCCTGCAGGGGAGGAAAACTGGCAGAGGCTGCTTTAGTGTCCTCATCCCTCCTCCTAGGGCCTGGCCAAGGGGGATGGAGGGCAGCTGGTATCTGTGTGTGGGGCACATCTTGGTTCTTATTTCTTGGCTTCAGCCAGATCCTGTGCTTGCCCTGAGAAATGTAAATCCATTTTGTGACCCTAAGCTTTAGGCAGCTTTTGCAACCCCTCTTTTCCATTTTCTCTGCTCTCCTACAGCCTACAGCCCAGTGCTGTGTCCCAGATGTACATCCCGGCATCTGACCCTTTCTGATAAGGAGTGGTGTAAGGATAAGCAGTTCTTGTGCCTACTCTAATTTTTTGGATAGGAAAAAAATCCACTTTTGCTAATGCTTATTACAGCTAGGGATAAAGTTCTCTATCTCTCAGCACATTTGGTAACTATTTACTTAACTAAATGGTGGAAAAGAAAAGCCTCAATTCTCCAGAGTTGCCTCCCTCAGCTTGTTTATCACTGTGTTGCAATGGTTCTGTGGTTGTGAAATCTTGACCTGAAAACTCAAAAGGAAATTTCTAGTGACAAGATTTCCTTGAGGCTATAAACAAATAGAATTCATTGGGAGGACGGGAGAGAAGCAGAAAACATCAGAATTAACACTTGCAGCATGCATACACATACACACACACACGAGCATACACACCAGCTTGATCTAATGCTCCCTGCAACTGGTAGGAAACAGTTTTCTCTGACTGCAGTGCAAGTAGGATTGTACTTTCAGGCAGCCTATTTCATCTGCCATGCCCTTAAAGTGCTTTACCCTTTCTGTACCTGCTTGTGCATGCTCCAAACCACGGCTCTCTAGGAGTTCTCAGGTGTTTGCTGATAGACAAAGTATTTACTTAAAAGAAAAAGAAAGAATAATGCTTTAAAAAGAAGCTTCTGAGCCAAGTGTACTAATGGCTTTTTACCTGTAGCACCAAGAGCTTGTATATCCTGGCTTTGTGTTAAAAAGCGTGCTGATTAAACCATAATATTATGTTTTGATCTAGCCTACAGCTGAATGAATTACTGGCAGGAAACACAGCTCATGAATTCAATCAAAAATCCTTTCATTTGTCACAGCCGCTTCCTGTCCGTCTTTTAAACATCTGCTTCTCTTGTTCACGACAGAAAAAGTCTTTGTTAAAATAATAAGCATTTACTGATCCTTCCCTTGAATAAAGTGCACGGCTCCTCAGTGAAACACGCTTTCCTCCCGCTTCAAGTTTATTTTATATATCTTTAATAGCTTCCTCATACCCTTCTCTTCCTTTCTGCTTTGAAATTCTGGAAAACCTCAACCTGACAAAAGATGGCACTTCTAAAGCGTGAGCTCAAGCTGCCCCTGGCCTTTCTGCCAACAGGATCCAGAGCTTGGGATGCTTTGCTGCAATCCTTGCCAAGAACCTCTCCAGCTCCTTAAATGGAAGGTACTTCCTCCCTGAGAAGAACAAGCAGCCATCAAGTGTCCCAGAGAGATGTTTCTCCAAGGTGCTTGCTGTCCTGTGCATGTGAAGCTGTAGCTGGGGTGAGCACACACTTGTGGAAAGTGTCAGCAGTCCTTTCTCAGCAGCACCCGAGCAGCACAGCTCCTCCTGGCCAGAGGGTCAGGCTAGAAGAGAAACACAGAGCAACTCCTTCCTCAACTTTCCATTTCCAGTCATTGCAGTGACTGCTTGTGCCATGGCTCTTTAGTCACCTATTTGTGCAAGTGATGGTATCAGCTGTGCAGCCCCCTCCTGCTGTCCTTATGTGTCTCACAAACCCACAATCAACATGCTGGGGTTTACGTGCATGTTTGGCACCATCAGCAGCTCCACATTTCTTTACAAGCAATCTACAGGGAAGAACACTAGTCTTCCAGATAAGTTTTAAATCCCTACTTTGATGCAAACTTCTTTCTGTGTTAATTACTTCTTAGTAATTGATTACCTTCTTCCTGCAGCTCTTCTGAAAGCACTCTGCGTGTTCACTTCTAAACTTGATGATCCATTGCCCAGCACCAAAATGAAGCTAAATCTGTGGTGAAGCTTAAGAGCTGTCTAACAAACCTTAAGAGCTGCCAGAGAACCTGTCAGTGCAGGCATTAGGCTGGAAAGTTTAGGGTTGGAGAAGAAGCAGCTGTATTAGAAAGAACCAGTATCTACGAGGGTCAGCCTGCAAGATCACTCCCCTGTGTGAACATTGCGCCTCTTCTTAAAGCTGTCCATGGAAGGATGCCCTGAGTGACTGCAGCGGTGAGGGTAAGGCTGTCTGTGGGAAGCGGAGCTGAAGTGTTCTTCCTCATTCTCAGGAGCTGGAAAAACTAAGTCAACCCAGCTAATGTATTTTTGTTGATTTTTGCATCATGTGAACTTTCAAAATGTGAGACATGGCTTGCAAGTGACTGAAAGCTAAGACTGCATGTGAAATAGGCTGATGACAGACAGGAGCAGAAAATTTTTAAGGAGACTTGCATTATGCTTTTCCAACGCTCAAATGACTACTTTTTAAATTTCCAATTTCCCACTGGATTCTTCTTCATAAAAAATTATTTTAATGTAATCATTTTTGAAGCATAGATTACTTTTCTTACAGGAGAATCTCACTTTCACTCTGATTCTTTACTACTCATCTCATGATCCCAGCGTTATATCTGAATAAAAGTGGTATAAATTAGTGTTATGCCAAACTTAAGAATTTCAATCATGAGTCAGCCCAAAGGTCAATCTGTCTCAATGTACTATCTCCATCTCGGACTGACAGAAGGTACATGGGGAAGAGGATGGGAATGAGGCAAACACATAGGAACAAATCCTTTGTATTTTCCATCCGTTGCCAGATGTTTCTAGTTTAGGGATCTCCTGAGACAGCTAGGGTGTTTACACTTCATGGCTGTCACTTTTTTTTTCTTCCTGAGATACATTTAATTGCTTTTTACCTTGCAAATTTTTAGCAACACAGAATCATGTGGGAGTGAGTTCTACAGCTTAACTGCAACTGTTCCTTCTGTTCATCTAAAGCCCAGCACCACCATCATCATACTGGATGTCCCATAGCTCTTGTATGAAAAGAAACAGCCCAGATAATTTCCAGCAGACTCGCTGGAGGGCATTCGTGGTTGTCAGCACCTCTACACTGTTCTTTCACTCCCTTTTCTGACAAGGGAGTCCCAAACACGTAGAAATTGTCCTATACTTCGGGTTATCCTCGTAGCTTTGGTGCCTTTTCATTTCTAATACACCCTTTCTGAGCTGGAAAGGCAGAACTAGCAAATTTGTATGGCTCTGATTTTTCTTTTTTTTCCTAATAACTCCTGATGTTTGATTTGTTTTGCACTGCTGTCAAGGAACAAGAGGCTGTTTTCACAAAGCTATTACAACTCCAGGATCTCATTCTTGAACAGACACAGCTAACTCACAGTCTATCACAACTGGCATCTACAGTTAGGCATTTTTCCCATGCACAACACCTCATGTTATCTAAATTATCTGCTTTTTTATTGCCTCACAACAGTGAGTGCCTTCTGCAAGTCTTTACAGTCAACTTTCATTTTTATTACCCTTAATAACTTACTATCAATAGCAAACATTGCCACCTCACTATCCACCCTCCTTTCCAGATCATGGGAGATAAGATCTTCAATCCTGCCCTGAGCTATTTCTGCCCTCATCCCAGTTACAGTGACAAACCCACACTTGTACTGGTAGAACTTCTTTTGCTTGTGGAAAGAGGTTTTCCACTACCAGTACAGCTTTGCCACATGTGTCCACTGGGAGTCCTTTGCCAGATTAAGCTGATGATATTTTTGTACCAATAAAAAGAAAAAAAAACCCTCTCTTATGGTTTACAAGCACCTTTCAGACACAGTAAGAAACCTGGGGCTGAAGTGCATCCCTCCCAAAGGAGGAGAGCAGTTTAAATAGGGAGATATGAAGGTACTGCATAACTTGTGATATTTAACCTTGGCTCGGGGTTTAAATCAGGAGGGTAGTTTCTACTAGTCAATGAGAAAAGAGCTCCTCCAGGGGTATAAATAAAGAAAGAAAAAAATGGAGCTGACAGAGAACTTTGGAGCACAAGTTATTTTCTGTAAGTGAATAAGCAGACAGTTGTTGTCAGAGTTTCTGCTGCACATCCCCACATGACCACACTAACATTTCTGTGATGGTACTTGGATGGCATCTGAAAACTGGCTACTTCAGATCTCCAATATCTTTTTGTTCCAGCTGACCCAAGCTGGGGAATTTCTTGAGCATCCCATTTTCCTGCCCTCTGCATTATTTGGCATCCAAGGGGTGTGGGATAGATGACTGAGTGCAAAGCTTGCACATGAAGAAATCCCAGATAATATCAACTTGGCTTTAAGATAGAAATGAATAAAAGAATGGAGCAAGAGGGGAGCCCGGGTCACTGTCCATTCACCTGCTGAACTGCAACAAGCAGGCTTGCACAGGGGCTTTGCCTGCTGGAAGCTGCTGGTGAGAAGGTCACAGTTCACCAGACAGCGTCAGGGCAGGAGGCTGAGCCACGCAGTGACTGCATGAGGTGAAGCATGAGCCAGTTGTGGATGCCTCATACCCAGCACCTGTCACCTGGTGAGTTTGGAGCCTCCCACCCCTCCTCTTCTTTTAATTTTTTTCTTTTTTTTAAATGCAATTAGCAGGCATCAGGTTTCGAGCAAACCAAAGTAAGCAGGTTTCCATCCAGTGCAAATTAAACTGTGGAACTCATTGCCATCAGCTGCTGCTAAGGCCAGAAGTTAAAACAAACTTGTGGAGGGAAAGAAAATCCACTGGAATTACTGAACAGAAAGATACTGTCTGCAACTGAGGAACTCCCAGCCCTGTAACTGCATCAGGAAAAGGACTGTGCCATGTTTGCCTGTTTTCCTATGTTTTTCCTTCAGCACTCACTCCTGGCTAGAACCAGGACAGGATCCTGGAGTTGACACACCCATTTCAGACTCAGTATAGTTATTCTTCAGCCAGGTGTAAAAGTCCTCATTTTACAACTGTGAAAACATGCCTCTTGTTTTTAATTTTGAAGGTTCAACTAACAGACCCAGGAAAAGTAAGCTCTCCAAAATCTGATTTGTCTAATGCACAAGGTCCTAGATATATCAATGATGCCAGTATTTCTCCTTCCATATTGTTCCTGTGCTGTGTATCATCTGATCGAGAAAGGCAATGCAATCCACTGGAATGAGAGCTGTGCAGTGCCAGAGCAAACATGGGAGATTTAGAGCATGTAAGAGTCTGGCTTTTTGTACCAGATGTGAGTACGTCAGCCTGGAGTTCAAAGGTGACTATTCAGACTAAAGAATTACCCTCTTCTGGCCTCTCCATTAAGCATCTATTTTGCCTCACTAATTGTCAAATGCCAGAAACTAATTTTGTTTTAAATTATCTTTAATACCATGCATTTTTAAAAAGGCTATGAGGCTCCTACGCTTCAGAATTGCAACTTGACACCCAATTCCCATCTGCCTCCTATTAACAAATACAACCTAGATAATCTACAGTCTCATGTGGAAAGAGATATGAAAAACTGATGAAGGTGATACAGTGTAGACCACCAAGCATTCAACAGCATCTTAACAGTACCCATCTGATCTGGTGGCTAGTTTAAGGAATAATTGAATGAAGAGGAGATAAAATGAATAGATGAGGCCAACTGCGTACATCGACAAAATGAGACTCCATTTAGCAAGGTGTAGAGGGTGATTTGTTTGAGTTTAAGACCACTCCAAAACTCCATGTCCAGGCATCAGTTACATGGGAGATCTTGGCTTCAGATGCTTGTCCTAAATGTCTCAATAAAAAGAGACAAGACCATGCCCGGAACAGTTTACATGAGACAGGACACACAAGCACGATGAAATGCAGACTGGAGCAGCATCTGCACTGTTGCCTCCCAGGCATGCACTCCGGCAGGGATTTCAGGTGAGCTTTATCAATGGGGTGATCATGAGCAGCTCCAGGGATTTCCTACAGAGCTTGTGTGGGCTGGGTAAAGGAGATGCAGGTAGACTGCCATGCAGTGGCTGGATTCCCCAGCGATAATCCTGCAAGGTGGAAGCTTTGGGCTTGAACAACTGGCAGGGATGTGGCAGAAGGGTGTTGGAGTCAAGAGGCTCAATGACTTTTAGCTCAGCCCATATTGCTCAAATGCCCTGGTGGCCTGGTGCTGACCCACTTCAGGCCACCAGAGAAACCTTTTCCACCCCAGGAGAGGTCCCACCTCCATGTGCCCCACAAGCCCTCCCTTCCCTGGACGCACCACACTATGCTGACTGCCGAGGGGGAGGAAAAAACAGTTCAGTGGATGAAGAAAAGGCTGATTTCTGATTTGCAGCTCCTAGAAGAGATGGGACAGGTGCAAAGTGGGAAACCATGAGGAAAATCTGCTGCTGAAGCACAGCACCTTGCAGTATTTCCCATCAGAACCTGTAGAGCTCACTTTGCTGTTGCTAGGGGCCAGGGTGCCTGTTGCTGCTGCTGCTTCTATAAATAAAATTTCCATTCCAGGATAAACTAAGTAAGCAGTAGTCAATTTTTAGGAAAATATCCCCTTCATCCCCTGAATACACAGAGAAACAAAGGGCCTCCACATCCCCCCCATCCCTTGGGCAGCCCAGAAGCAGGGAGTGAGCCTACACAGTGGAAGGCAGCTGAGGAACAGCTCCGTGGTGGCAGGCAGGGATGGTCCCTGGCTGCAACCTGGGGCTGCCTGTCTGCGGAGCAAATGGGAGCTTTCTGCAGACACACAGCCGGTTCCTCATGCCGGGAGGATCACACGTGATTTTTGTGTTTGGAGAATTCCACTGCATATAATTATTCCTTTGATCATGTTAAAAGAGCAGTCACTGTGCACTTGAATCGTGGCTTTGCTGGGAATTACCAATTTGAACAGGGAAAGGAGGCTATGAGAACAACCAGTCCAAGGAAGGGCCTCTCTTACAAATTCCTCTTTTTTTTTTTAATTTTATTTTGAACATATTTCAACCAAACTGTGCTGCTGTCAGGACAAGCAAATCATTCCAGGAACTGCTTTCATTATTGTTAGCAAAGTGGAAGTGCTGTGCAGTGTTTGCTTTTGGCCCAGACAGCTGCCCAAAGACTGCCCTTCAAAGGTCTCTCCCCGACTCGCATCACAGCACCACCACCTCGGTTTCCTAGCCACAGTCTCCTCCAGCTCGGGACCTGCTTCTCCTTGAAATTCTCCACGCAGTTTGGGCTCACCAAACATCAGTCACCTCAGCCATGTGAAAGTGTCTTGCAGCAGAAAATGAAGTGTCTAAGGCAGCTGACTTTCATTACCTCACTGAGTTGCTAATCCATGAGGAGAGCTTGTAGCTAGCAAGTGTCAAGAACTGGGCTTTATAGTGAAAAAAAACCCAACAGGATTTTCCTGGAGGATAAGGAAAGCTCCCTTTCTGTGGAATTCACCAGTGTCCAAAGGACTCAGAGTCAATGGAAGGTCAAATGCTATCAAGTCCCTGGCAACAAAGCTAGGAGTCCCTGAGTCCCATCACTACCTCACACCATGCTCTATCCCAGGTAAACACCATGACAGAAAAATTTAGCCTGGCTTTGGTGCACAGTGCTTCATTCCTCACTGAACCAGACTATCCAGCTATGAGAAAGAAATCAGTGGCTCTGGCTCTCAGGGCTTGCCCACTAACCTCCAAGGCTTGCCTCTGACACACTGGCACTTGCTGCACACAGCCACCGGAGAACAGTAAACCAGACAGGCAAGCATTTCAGCTCGAGTTGCCCAAATTTGAGCCAGGCTGGGTTTGACAAAGCAGCACTGACTCCGTTAAGCTCTTTGGGAGGTTCAGAGGCTGCCTTCCCTTTTTGCTGCCTACCAATCCTGCTGCTGTAGGGCATGACTCTGTTTTGTGCCCGTGTTTGAGCAGCTTTGCATGCCGAATGCTGGCGCGTCCCCCTGGGCTGACGGGCACATGAGCTCTAAAGCCACTACGGCCTCTGCTACAGTCAGATCAGTGCAGACACTGCTCCGCTACTGTGCCAGCTCCCAGCTCACTTTGACTCCAATAATTAATTGCTTTTTCTATTTTTAAATATGAAAGGGTCTCTGTTTGGCTGTCAAGTGCAGTTATCACAGGCATGAAAGAGCCAGTTTTCAGCTGAAATTTATCCAGAGTTTGGTTGGGATTTGTAGAGTAGATCTAGGGGCTGCATTTCTCTCCCGAGTACAGTTCCTCCATGGCTTCATGAAGATTTGCCAAGTCTCACACAGTTTCACCCTCCCTTTCCCTGCAGCACTAGGGCTGGGATGGAGCACCACAGCCCTGGGTGCTGCCTTGGCTGAGCTTGCTGGAGCTCTGTCCTACAGCGCTTGCCCACCTTGAAAGGTGGATCCTTCCTGATCATAAATCACATTTTCTGGAAAAGGCAAAGAAGGTATATTTTATCTCTCTGTGCCAGACTACACTTGAGGGCCATGAAAGCATCACCATCCTGATCTGGGAAATGTCCCAGTGATGGAGAAGCAGCACAGGTGTCAGCTGGTGTCACATGGTGAAGCAGGATCGCAGTTGCCTCTAGGGACAGAGGTTTAAATTGTAGCTTTATATTTTTCCTAATGGCATCCAAACAAACGTAAGCCAGCAACTTTAAAGAAACAGGAACAACAGGACCAGGCTGCCAGTGTGACCTGGATTGACTGGAGACTGCAACAGGGATGACTAGGACAGTGTAGGAGCAAGATAAAGCTCACAGCATCTCCCTCCCTGTTGCTATTTATTGAAAGTGTTAGTTATTTGTGCAAGTAGTTAAGGGTATTCCTGCTGTATAAATAAAAAAATAGTGAACTTTACTAATTTTTTTTTTGTTTATCTTGACTTGCAAAGTGAGTTGACCACAGACTAGCAGGCTATTTACCCAGGCTACACTGACAATGCACTTTCTCTGTCTGGAGGAGCACTGACCTTGCTGCACTGCAGCACACTGGCTACGGCCATGGGGTACCACCTGCTCCCGCTGAGGCGTGGGGCTGGCATAAGCCATGGTACTTGCTGGGTTAGAAACCATCACCTGATGGCCTGGGGATCTGTTTGGGTCACAGAAAAGGACTTTTCATAGGGCTGTTATGGCATGTCCCATTGCAGTGACGAAACTAGCTTCTCCTGGCAAGGTTTTGTAGTGCCAGCCAGGTCTTGCCATGGACAGCCATATGACATCACCTTTCACCAGAGGTATCCTCGCCCACCCATTTAGAGAAAATGCCTCTCCAGAAGCAGTGGCAAATTGCTGAGCCTACCCCAAGGAAAAGACTGAGGTTAAATCAGATTTGCTAGCTCACATTAGCCAAACCCAATGGAAGACAGACTCGCTTTTGGTAAACAGATGTGTTTGTTTGAGATATTACTACCCCGAGTGTTTGACTCTGCCAGAATCACAGCCCTTATCCAAACTGGGGATAAAACAAGCAAACATGCCTCAGGCATCCCAGTTCACAGCCTAGCATCTTAGTGTGAAGCAGCCTCCACGTGTCTGTCTCAGCCCTGGGCTGCTGGGGTGCCTGTGGCTCGGATATCTGTTGCTTTCTGGAAGGCTGGGGAGAAATAATCTAGCAGAAAAGTGGGGATTGATGGCACTACAGCACAAATTCCTAGAGCTAGACTTTCAGAGTAAGGGTTGTACTTGAGGGGCAACTCAAGAAACTCAGATCTGACATTTCTCCCTCCATTCAGCCTAGTGTTAGGGGAGAAGACAGGGAACACAGCCATAGCTGAGCTATTAGGAAGTCACAATGTCCATGGTCTGCACAGGCTCCCCCCCGTTGTGCATGTGGCATTATGATTCCCCAGCACACGCCCAATGGCTCACACCAACCAAAGCAGGCTCCAAGGCTATTGCAAGGCTTTGGCAACATAATGGGGGAAAATTCCTCCCTCCACTCTGGAAAACATGGCAGCAGGCATAGGAAGCCAGACATGCCACAAAAGCAGCAATCAAATAGTTTTCTTAATCAGGGCTCACTTTGTAAGGGCTCCAGCAGGTTCCTGCATATTGCTGACTGTTTTGGGGAGCTGGTATTGGTATTTCTCGGGGATCTGGAGAAAACATCCAGCAAGTAACAGGGGTATGGGTATTTCTTAATTTATGTGCAGTACAAAGGATGTCTGCAGTGAGAGTGTGTGGTACCTCTCTCTAGCCCCATCTGCACAACCGAGGAGCGATTCCCACACCAGGCAGGGCAGACTCATGGCCTCTCATTTTCTCTTTGCTTCACCCTGACTATCGAGATGAAGCAGGAACTGAGATAGAAACACTCAAGGCCTTTCACTGAATACTTCCTTTCTGAGACACTTATGCACGGAGTCCCACAAAAGCCAAAGCCAACAGTGTAATAATACCTGTATAGCACTGCTGAGCAAAAGGTCAAAATCAGGTTCACTGTATCACTCACGCTCCCTGTCTGAGGAACTGAAGGTAGTCTTAAAGATTATGTTAGGGCTTTTGGAGATTTATGATATAATTCCAGGCTGTTTATGGGCTTTCTCCCCACCTTGTCTAGTTGCCTACAAATTATAATAAATTGGAAACACTGAATGCCTGAACATCCAATATCCAGGGTACCTGACACAATGCTGACTGATATTTGGAGTTTTACTTCTCAAAGTGAATAATGTCAACGTGCGTGACCATGGTCAATTTATCACTGTGACAGGGACTCAGCTATAGTGACTGGGGACAAGAATATAACAAACCCCAAAGATTTAATCCCAGATGCATATCTCCACTCTTATTTCATGATGTAAAGTGGGAGAACTGACTCTACAGGCTGGAGACTGTGATTCTGTTATTGATTTGTTCCTCCTTGTCTCCTCACTGGATTTTTTACTGGGAACAACATAAGACTTTTGTGGATTTTGTAAGTTATGCATTTTCTGAACCAATTTATGCACCATGCTCTTCTCTCATCTGCACCATGGTAATTCTGGAGTGATTCCAGTTCTTATTCATTAACAGGGCAGAGAAATCACTGCAATATCACTGGCTCCCCAGTATCGTTCTACCTTTAGGGTTGCAGCATGGTAGTTTTCACAAGTAAATAGGAAGGTTGCAGAAAAATACAAATGCTGACTCTCGTGGGAGAATTTAACCCACAAAACAAATCCTCAGCAATTAACCAAATCTGTAAAGTACCACAGAGAAAAAAATGTTGCTTCCACACAAACAAGAGTGATATTTTCAAACATGTATCTGAAGTTAAAAAAAAAGAAAGAAACCAACAACCTCAGGAGCAGCACAAAACATCCTTTGTTGCTGGACGTGAGAAAAACACTACAGTTCTAAAAAAAGCCATAGGAAGGAAGTGGAAGAACCTCAGAGGCGAGTGGGAGTGCGAAAGGAATGTGACTGCATTTTTCCCCCTCCCTGCATGTCAGCTCACTGTTTGCAGGCAAAGGGAGAGCTGTTGGGAGTTTTAGTATTTGGGAACTTTGCTGTTCAGGAATGCAGTGCATATTAAAGCAACTGGCTCTTCTGTGTTCTCTTTCTGGACTTTGCAGTTAAAAAAACCCAACATCCCAAATGACTACCAGGCTTAGCATCCAAGTTCTGCTCTTGGTTCTACTTCTGTAAGCTCAAAAAGATCTAATTTCTTCTGATTACTATATTCTTGCATTTGAATTTTACCAGCCTGATGCCCCCATTCTTTGCAGCTTCCTTGCTACACCCACAACCAATAAAACATGGCGGGGGGAGCAAGCACTGACAACTTTGTTAGTGAAACATTTGGAGACACTCTGAATTTTATTTTATGTAGCTCCCATGCCACTGAGATTGCCAAAAATCAAGCAGAAGAAAACACAAGAGTCATTTGAAAACAATGTCATGAAAAGGAAATCAATTTCATATGCATTTCTGAAATTAATGACCAGCATAAAAGAGAAAGAACTCATGGACCACAATCTTAGGAGGACTTTATGTCATACTATGGCAGAGATTTTTGGGCAGAGTCACAGGTACTGCATCTTTAAAACATCTACCTGGACCACTGGGCCAGAAAGTAGCCTGATGACCCTGAATAATGAGTGACTTGCTAAGCCACAGTCCCTGCTGGCAATATGTCCCCAAGAGACATGCATTTGCTGAGCAGAACCTTACTTCCTTTACCTGAGTAAAGGGCTTATCATTTCAGCATGAATTTGAATTCTCTGGAGAGCCAGGAGTAATAAAGAAAATTTGAGATGTTGAACTGAAATAGAAAAAAAAGAGAAAGAATCTGACATAGTAAAAATCTTGACATAAAATGATTTCTTTGTTTATTTTTAAGTGATGCTTGTCATCCCACTGCCTGGGTAAATTTTGCAGTAACTGTGAAATAGCCTGAATTTTGTTTTATGGAGAGTGATATAAACTCTGAAAGGCTTCACCTTTTACATTCTCTCTTTGCAGTGGTGTAGTATGCTCCCTCTCTTTCCAGCAAGAGACATCTTCTTTTTTTAGCATTTCTCTTCACTTGCTCTGCATTATTAATGAGGTCTGCATGAGAACATACTTTGTGTTTTGTTCTAGAGCTTGTTTTCTCCTCCTCTGCCCACAGCCACTCTGTGTATCTCTGCACGCTGCTGCAGAGAGCAAAGGCAGCCAAAGGGCACAGGGAGGACAAGAAGTAGTAGCAACCACACTCCTGACAAGTCAAGCTAACCACGGATCTGTCTCCTCTTCCCCAGAAAGGTGAGAGGAAAAGCAATTTTTCTTCTCCATAAAAAATATAACGGAGCCTTCACATACCCCATGGCTACTGTGGCTGCCATGCTTCACATTCCTACTTGCTAAAGATTTGCTGTTATCCCAGTGTTAACTTGGACGAGCTTATCTCTGTGTCCAGCATTTCCTGTGGAAAAGCATGAACCCAACTGCTGCCTTGCATTTAGCAGAACTCTTTATGCTAGTGCAAAACAGGTGGGAAACCATATGCCGCTAAAAGACTTCTCAGCCACGTCTGTGCAGCAGAGGAGAACAGGAACCTCTTCTTCATATTGTGGGCTCCTCCCAAGAACTGAGACCAAGTAGGGGTCCCAAAGATGGTTTGCTTTAAGCTGAAGTTTTTTAAGTTACTTGGATAAGTGACTTAAAAGTCACTTATCCAAGTAACTTAACTGTCACTTAAAAGTGACAGTGGAGAGCCCCTGAAAATTGGAATAGACCATGTTTTACAGCTCTCTGATGAGACAGACAAAGGCAACACCTTCTATTTTATGCAGGCAGCCAAAGAGAGCTGAAGGATGTGCTTAAAGCACATGTGGGAAGTCTGTGGCAGAGCAAAAGGAGTCATGACTTCCAAACCGGCAGGATGAGTCCTTTCCGACATAGACCTTTCTTCCCATCCTTCATAACAAAAGCCTGACTCAGGCCCATGGCTCTGCACTGACCCACTCTTCACCCAGACCTTTCTCCAGGGGTGGTCGGAGCTCTTAGATTTTGGTGTGAACTTCTCAGTGCCAGTAGTTGAGAGCAGCTCAGGGCATAGCAGATGCCAGGGTGGTGAGTTCCTTCCAAACATACCAACTGACAGTTCCTGTGGTTCTGCTTTTTTGTTTATGCATGCAAAACCAGCCCTGACTCTTCTTCAGCTACTTCTGCACTGAGGGACATATGGAACCCTGATGGCCAGGAAGAGCCACGGGAGGACAGTTCTCATGGAACGTGTGGTTACAACACCGAGCTGTGACTGAGGAGCTAAGTGACCAATTCTGTCTTCATCTTTCTGGGTTATCCTGAATAAACCTCAATGGACTTGATCCACAGCTCCTCTGTTTTCTTTGGTTGCCTTCAAAGTCTACCAGGTCTGAATTCAGGTTTTCTCTAAGGCTATGGGCCCCTGTCATCATGACCATTACATCCTATCACCAAACCCAAGAAGAGATCCAAACTGTGTGCAGATAGACCACTGGTCCCTATAGCACTAAGGAAGAGGGACAGGCTGACAACTCACGAGTGTTTCTAGGAGGCAACATGAATGCTGCCTTCAGTTCTCAGCTCGCTTGCTCAATGGGGCAGCTTGCTTCCATTTTAGTTCTGCAGCCCTTCAAGGTAGCACCTCTCTCCTAGACCCTGTGAAACAGCAGAAACTCCCACTGGGCTGGGGGCCCACCATTCGTGCTGTGATACCGAGACTCAGAACAGGACGCTGGCTCCGTGGTGGGAGGCAACACCCACACACGCAGGGAACGACACTGGGAAAATTCCTCTGTGCTCCTCCCACGGCCCATGTGTCCCAGCTCTGCCAGCAGATATGTGCGGGGGGCCCTGGGCAGCCTGTGCACCACCCTCCCTGCAGCCCCTGTGCTCCCACCCCTCCCTCCATCACACAGCCAGACCGGTACCGCCTGCTGCTGAGGATGCACGTATGGTGGTATAAAGCTGCCCTGCACCACTGGCTCTTGTAGGATCAGCAGCAACCACTCAGAATATGGCTGTTCCCAGAAACCACTCTGCTCTCGCGTTAATGAGATCACTTTTTACAAAGCAGTATGAAAAGTTAGATCACGTGTTTTTCACCATGGGAAATGCACTGCTATTTGTCATTCACAGGATGACAGTGTGAAGAGCTACATGCACTCTTCCCCTTCACTTTCCATCTCCATTTGGGTGAATGGGGTGTTTTCCCTGTGCCGTTCACCATAACCAGAGTTTATTTTTAACTCACTGACTATCGCTGTGCCTGTTTGGTGACTTGAAGTGCTAACAACAGCTCAAAATTGGCTGTTGCAAAGCTGAAACTCGAGTTATTACTGAACAATTCAGCTTTTGGTTCCTGCTCAGCAGCGCTGAGCAAGGTGAAAGTGCTGTAACCCATTACCCAACCCCTCAGTCAGCCTGGGCCTTTTTTTTTTGTTTGTTTTCTTTACAGCAATCTCTTGAGTGGTTGCAGAAATGCAAACAGAAAGCGCTCCTGACAGATTGAAAACAATTAGGAACGTCTCAGAGTCACTGGAGTAGAGACTTTGTTATGATAATAAAGAATGTTCTTTGCTGGTGTATTATTTTAAAAGGAGAAAATTAAAAAGAAATATATCATGAAGGAGCTGACAGTGCTCAAAACCCACATCCTGTTGTTATCCATGGGCCTGGTACTATATACTGCTGGCAGCTGTGAGATGAACTTTCCCATTAGGCCCCTTCCAAGCCCTTAACCCTGACCCAAAGGGACCTTCTTTCCCTCTTTTAAAGGGAGAGAGAGAAATCAATCTCCCTGCTGATTCAGCTGTGGGCCTCTTATGTCCAAAGAATATTAGCACTGCAAAAAGAAGAAGGAAAAAAAGTGCAGATCGAGTTTTTTTAAATGATGTAGATTGGTGATATTTATGGACTAAGGTTCCTATTCCTGGGACCCATTTGATGCAATCAAATTACTTTCCTAAAGCATCAAAGACTCAGATTCTAAACTGAAGCCCCTTGTTTGGTCTTAATTCCTTCCAGCACACTTAGAACTAATAATTTCCAAGACCAGATTAAAGTCACGGATACTACTACTCCTAGCTCTTGTAAACTTCCTCCTGCAGGACTGCCTTGCTTGAGAATCACACTTTTCTCAGGCTTTTTAACAGCTACACACGTCTTTTTAATTTCCTAAGACAAGGCTAGTTCTTTTCAAGATGTTCCACTGGCTCACTGCTATTGCTGTCAAAACTTGCTTGCTCTGCCTCTTTTGCCTATTTTTTCTCTATTTACAGGCTTCTAGGAATATATTAAGCTGCATTTTTTAAAACAGCAGTGTTTCCTTCTTCTTAGCTGCTTTGTTTTGCATCAAAAAAAATAAAAGAGAAAGGAGAAAAAATTAAAATACTCAGACAGCAAAAAGGAAAGAAAAATAGAGAAACAGGGAAGGAAAGAAAGAGAGAGAGAAAGAAAGAGGGAGAGAGAGAAAGGAGGAAAGGAGGAAAAAAGGAAAGAAGGAAAGAAGAAAAGAGAAAGAAAGAAAGAAAAAGAAAGAGAGAGAGAAAGAAAGAAAGAAAAAGAAAGAGAGAGAGAAAGAAAGAAAGAAAAAGAAAGAGAGAGAGAAAGAAAGAAAGAAAAAGAAAGAGAGAGAGAAAGAAAGAAAGAAAAAGAAAGAGAGAGAGAAAGAAAGAAAGAAAAAGAAAGAGAGAGAGAAAGAAAGAAAGAAAAGAAAGTCCCACCACACTGAACCATACCTAAGGCTCAAATCTTTTCAATCTTTGTAAAAAGCTAACAGTGCCTCATTTAGAGGCAGAAGTAAAAAGTTCACCAGAAATGCCCCCATCTGGAAGCATTTACTGGCTTAAGGTATCTCTGTCTTTTGCCATGTTTCTGTGAAGTCACATTTACGAGCTAAGCCAGCCTTTCTGCTGAGACAGTTGGGATACAGAGGCAAAATAAACTTTAGCCCAGAGCCTTGAGGATACTCACAGTGCCTTGTAATATGCTACTGTCACAAAAGTCCCCTTAGCGCAGCACTGCCTGCAAGACACGCTCTAGAAGAACAGAACACAGACATCTCAGGAGGTCTTGTACTCTGCCAAAGGTTTTTGCCTGGTCCTGTACACCCCAGAGTGACTCTTTGGAAGCTACTGGGCACTGATTTCGATGGGGTTACCTCTGCTTGTGCTAGGAAAAGCTGGGGCAGGTCCAGGCAAGGAAGCTGGAGGTGGATAAAAGGGGACAGCTCTCTGGAGAACTCCAGCCCAGGTGAGCAGCCTTGACAGTTCAGTTCAGCTGTGTCCAGGCCATTGTTTTGTTGTGCAGATTCATGGCAACTTTCTTATCCTCTGTGTGCAGATGGTGACTGGACAGGGCCGGCTTCTTCAATGCAAGAGCTCTGAGAAGTGGAAGGAGGGAAAACCTGATGGGAAGCATCTGTGGAGCTGAAGGTGCTGAAGGCTCCAATATCTCTAATACTTTTACCATGGTCCTGGACACAGAAAACCAGAGGGAGGGAAGAAGACAGGGAAGAAGGGAGGATGCTACTACTTTGTAGAGTGAGAAACCTTCCCTTCAGCAGAAAATAGCAAATCTGCCTCCTCTTCAGCCTTTCACAGATAATTCTGGTGGAGGCAGAGGAGGTATCTGGTGTTACCAGATCAGAAGTAGGCTACTGAATTACACAGTCTGATAAAATCCAAAATAAATCCAGGTACATCTTTGTTATTGTGACAGTAGAAGCATGGATAAATGGACTTTAAACCCACTATATTTTTAAGTTATTTCTAGCTTTGGTATCTAACATGAAGTAACCAGGTTGGAAAACTCTGGCCTAAAGGCTTTCTCCATTTCATCTGTGAATGAACTCAGCAAAGGTTTTCCTGGTCTGACTAGGAAGTGGTGAAATTTAACTCATTCATATGTCAAAACCACTTTAAGATCCTTGGTGATGAAGCATTATGGAAGAGCTGAGTGCTCAGAAATTGTGACTCAGCCTTTCCTCTCTCCTGTCCCACCCCAAAAAAACTACAATCAGGAACTGGCTCAAATAGTGACTTTTTTTTTTAACAAGTAGTAATGGAGAAGGGAAGTATTTTATTGGACTCCTAGGTTTGAAGTGACTGTTCATCTTTCCCAGCTCTTCTCTTCTCCTGAAAGGGACAGTTCTGATTTTTTCTTCTTCTTGATGTAGATCTAGATGTAAGATATAAGATGTGACCTACGAGGAGCCATAGTACCTTCAGGGACAGGGAAGAGCTGTGCAGTCTGTGTATCTCCTAAAGCACTACCTCTTACAGCAATGCAACTTCACGACTTCTCTCCTTGTCTGTGATCCCTGAGTGTGCCATGGAGCAGGGGTGAGCTGAAGTCAATGTTGGGATCTCAGAGATGGAGGGAGACTATGGGACCCCAATTGCAGGGTTGGAATAGGCCATGGTGGGACACCTACAGCTTTGGAGTAATCACAGCACTCAAGGGCCTGGAGATTGAAGTGAGACCAAACTCCAAGGTGAGACCACTGCTGCAGTCAGGCGAGCTGGCAAGCTGCCAAGGATAAGGTGTTATCATCATTCTAATTAGCTGCTGAGTTATGATCCCTGATTTCATCATTTTGAGGAGTGCACAAAGAAGACTCCAGGGGGAAGAGCCTTAGCACAAAGCACACTTTCAACACAAAAAGTGGGCTGCCAGGATCACATCATCTTTTGGCTCGTGGACTTACACAGTGGAGAATAGGAATGTGCTGAAAAAGGAAAGCCCTCTCTATGTCTGAGTAGCCCCTAAGGTTAGGGATGTGACAGAAACTTTAAGGGGAATGAAAATCAAAAAAGAGCTAGCTATTTGTTTCAAAGAAAAAAAAAAGAAAGAAAAAAATAATAAAATCACATATAATCAATTAATTTTTTGAATACTCTTCAGTTGCCATCAGATAGAAGTTGCAAAGTGGACACTACTGCACATCACAAGCCCGATAAAAATTGTTACAGGAAATAGGAAGAGTGGGTTTCTGTAGGCTTCACATTTGGAGGGAAGAAACCTAGAAACGAGAGTGAGGAGCTAGCAATAGAAAGGACAGTCTGGGAGCTGGAAGTTATAACTGTGCAACGTTGTGACCTTTCAGGCCTTAGACTTCAAGTGAACCCTGGCAAAATAAGACTCTGTCCAGAGGGCCAGGCACAATGGCAATAGGGTCATGTCACATGAGATATGAGAAAACTCTGAATTGGACAAATAAATTCAGTGAACTCTGCAGCTGGCCCCATCAGCACAGCTTCCCACCGCAGGGTGAGCTCTGGCATCTGCCACCACCTCCTCAGACCTGAGCTCCTGTTTGTCGGTACCCACAGCTCTGGCAAGGATTGAGAGACCTTTGCTCTCCTTTTAGGTACCTTCTTGCCTTTCCTAACGGTATATAACCTGTGTTGGAAAAGAAAAGGTTAATGTAATTAGTCTTCCCTAGTGCCTGTCTCTGAAAAAAATTAGTTTTCCTCAAGTATGCAGATATGGCATCCTATCTGCCATTCTGTAAATGATGGAGCCTTTTAAGCCTATGTGTCTGCCCTGCAAAAATCCCAGTGAACACAGGGCCCTGGTGGCTTCATGGAGACAAAGGCACATGGAGCACCTACACCAGAGTTCTCTACAGCTCTATCTCACAGTCACCAGGGGCTGAAAACAGGGTCTCACAAGAAGCTTTGCTATCACATATAGTCAGCTACTGTAACCACCAGATTTCAACCAGGTGTTCAACAGCAAAGGTACAAGAAGCTCTAATAAAGTGCTTAGAATTGCCTTGGGGATAACAACCCTTCCTGCTTTTATCAGTGGGGAAGCTGAGGCATGGAGAAGCAGGGAATTGCTCGTGGCCACACAGAGAGTGAGTCGCCAGACTCCAACCTCTTCCACTGACACTCTCAGCTGCAACCGCCCCTTTAGGCCATGCTGCCTGCCACCAGGAAAAAACAAGGAGCAGGTTGCAACTCGGCAGCTTACAAGACTATAAATACAGTTCAAGGTTGTGCTGATACAATAATAATCCACAGGAGTGAAACTTGAGCCATTTATGTGTGTGTGCATAACCAGGGCTGGAAGAGATATTTATAATGTTGCTCAGAGATTTCCTTTCCATTATACTCTGAGCAAACGCACACTGTGCTAAAGACAAAATATTCTCTTTACATGACTGCTTTCCTGGACGTTTCCCACCTTCCAGATGCAGTTTTCTGTTCTACCCCTCCCTTCCACTTGCTCTTCTTGCCATCAAAATCCTTCTTGCTTACCTGGATGGGACAATAGGAGCAGAGAGCCACCAGATTTACCCTGCTGGGAATAATGCACTCAGTCTTTCTTTCTTGCAGAATCAGTAACAGGATACAGAGAAATAGGAGGCAAATGTCAGAGAAGGGAAAAAACTAAAGATAGTAAAAGGATAATTTGGCTTTCAGAACACTGCCTGGGAAGTCTCTAGTTTGCACAGTTGGTGTATAGCTATACACCAAACTGTAATCTAAAACACAGCGTAATGATGGCTATCCCTGCCTTCCCACCAACACAGTTTGGGAGTCAATTGAGAAGAAAGGTCACTACCTCCTTTTGCTCATGTTCATCCTTCCAGATATGTCCTTCTTGTAACTTTCTTTTCCTCTCTCCCTGGCTGCCTTGCTTTGCTCAAACCACAAGGCACAACTAGACTCAGGGACAGGCTGCTGGGCCAGCACTTCTCCCCCTTTTTTGGCTGATTTTAATCTCACCTTCATGTGCTTTCAACATACTCATCAACTCTGTTTTCTGTAAATAAGGCAAGGCTTCACTTCTATCCATTCACAGTTTTTGTTTTGTGAGCTTCTCCTGTGAATTCACCCCATGTATTATAATGCTGAATCATGTTTAATTTATGCCAGTCTTTCCTTCAGACCAGCCTCCCTGGCCAGCAGCCCCAGACTTCTCATACCACTATCTCAGTGCAAGAGCTTGGAAACCGGACCCTTCCCTCTAGAGCTCTCTAGGCTTTTCCACTCTTGTTGGCTCAGCTCCTTTCCCTCCCAGCATACTAGCTGTTTTAGGAAGAGCAGCTACTTCAGAGCACCACAGGCAATGACCCAAACTGCTTTGTGCCCTTAGGACAATCAAAGTATGCCCTAGTTTAGGGTGCATTCATGTACCAAATCCCTCTGTGGCCTGACTTCTCAGAGTGCTAGAAACACATGTCAAAGTCAGTGGGTAACAAGAGGTTCAGCATCCCTTGGCATTACAGTCAGGCATGTGGGAAACAGCAGCACCCCAACCGAGGGGACAGATTAGACCATAGGGCCTCATTCAATTCCCAGAGGAATCAGCTGAAATCTTTAGGTGAAGGTCATAACTAGTCCTAGTCATGTCAAATAAGTAACTCCCACAAGCATGGTTTGCACCAACTGGCTCAAATGCATCACATTCCTACTCTAATCAATGATTAAAGAGGAGGAAACCGCACATAAATTCTGTTATTGCAGAGGCTGGACTTAAACCCCTATCAGTTAATATCTTGTTGCAACCATACATCTTTTTCAGTGACAGCAAGATTTTATCAAGAAGAACCGTATATTCCTAGTATCTGGCAGCTGGCCTAAGATCCATAGTTTATAAAATTTGTTTTAAAATAAGCCATAAAATTTGTTACATATATTACTGTAAATATCCAGAGTTTAAAATGCAAGTGTTGGACTACAAAATCATAAGACTGGCTTAAAAAAAATCCCAAACAATCCAGGAGAGTTAAAAAGAAAATAATGAAAAGAATCCGACATTCATTCACTACCATGTTTCTGAAGCTATACTACACATTGACTAAATGTTCACAATATTTTTTCCCTTCAGATATGATCAAATATTTTTGAAAAAACTTGAGATTTCTACTTTCTCACTTTCTTTCAGTGCTGCTGGTTTAACAGAGAAATAGTATTATTAGAACTTGCCATCATAAATATATGAATTCACTGCAAAAAACAAATGAAGTTGGTCATTATGGAGTAAGTCTTTTTCCCAATGATGACACTAACTATGACGGAGCCATGCCAGAAGTCTGATGCCATTTTGGTTAAGATTAGAACATTATATTGTCCCAGAGATACTAGCAGACATTCGAATTAGCTGTCATAGTTGGCAGTAAATCCAGACCTGCCAAATCAAATACATTCTTTAGCTTACGAAATGGACCAAAATGATACAATGGGATCTTCACGGGCATTAGAAGGAGTTGGAAAGGGTGAGGCGATTTGGCAGGTGTAGAAATGAGATTGGGAAAAACAAGATAAATATTTTCCCTGTGAATAATTGTCCACAAAATCTGCAAGTGAGACAATAAAACCCAGCTTTACTGGAATAACTTTGGTCTGTGGAAGAAAGGTCTTTGGTGAAGATGATTCAGAATGATAAGGGAGAGCAAAGAAGCATCCCATACAAATGCAGCTGTGAGGCAGCACTGTGTGAGGACAGGGTGCCTCTGGGAACACCACTGTCTGGTGGGGACTGCACTGACCAAATCCTATTCACTTCTGGAAGTGGACTAGCACAGTCAAGAGCTTCCAGTGGTTCCTCTGGGAAAGGCAAGCAGCTTCTGGTGTTTTTACATGGCATTCCCATTACAAAGGAGGCTACTAATTTCTTCATAAATATTTTGGACTATAGTCGGACTACTGACTCTAAGTATCTAATGTATCACCCTACCACTTTGGTACCTAAGATCAAAAAAGGGGCTCATGTTGTTTGCTACTCACATTGCCTGGCTCTTGACAAAATCAACACATAACCTGTTCCTATGGTACTAACAGGCATCATGTCTGAGCTAAGAAACCTACCTGCAGAGTGGTAAGGATTTGGCCAGGTGGTGTTTGGATTGTCCAAGGATATGAGTGGAGAAAGCTTAAAGCTGTCCACAAGTAACTGGGACATTTAAATAAGGCACAAACCACAGCTGGCCTTCTGCTACCGTACTCTTTCTCTCTGCAGAACGTACAAGGAGCTGGAGGAAGTCAACCTTACCCTGTCACGACCCAGAAATGGGCATCATGTTTGCTATAGATTCTCATTGGGCTGAACAAAAACACATGTCCACCTGTTGGGGAGCTCTTATCCTCCACACACCTAGAAGATGCTTTGATAATGCCTGTAGCAGAAAGCCTTAAGATGACCATTTTATCATCTACTGGTTATTGATTCTGATCATTTTTATCTCAAAATTTATCTTCAAGCCTCCATAGATCTCTGGTACAATTGGCATTCAAAGATGGATAAAGAACAAAAGGCTTTGTACTTGCTGAGAGAAATACTGACCTGCATAATTGCAGTTATGCCTGCATAAACTTCGGAGCAGCATTTGGCCCTACATGTCTGGTTGGGACTCAAAACGTTTCTAGAACAATACATCTAAAGAATCTTTTTTTCTAGGCCATGAGATGATGGTTGTGTAGCTCCCCTGAGGACGCTGTAGCCCTGAACCATCGAGGCTTTGTAAGACTTTCTGGAAAGGCTGAGGACCAAGCAGAAGGCAAGTCTGGCCCAGGTCTGTCTGGAGCAAATGTGCTCAGTCCTGAGCAAGCAGGAGGTCTGGTCTCAAAGAAGGGATGCTATCCTGCAAGGGCAGGCCGCTGAGGACTGTCCATCCTCCCCCTCCACTGTATAAAAGGAGAACACAAAGTCATACAAGCAAAAGGAAGGATTTTGCCCCTACAGTAAGCCTTGAGATCTGTTTTGGAAATATTTCCTTAAGATGACACATTTACAAACAAGCAGAAAGCACACAAAGGGTATATCACTACGTAGTCAGCTACAAAGGATCTGAGACTCCCTTGATTTCATAAAGTACAGAAATATTTACTTTATCCATTGCATGGTGTCAGGGGTTTTGGATATTTGGCCATACTTAAACTGCTTTACTTTTGATAAGACAGAGGGGAAAAAAAATGCTTACAAATGCCTCTGGTAGACACCAGTGGTCCCTCCTGCACATTCAAACAACATGAAGGTTGTGACACAAACTGACAAAAGAAAGAAAATTTATAGATATTGCTGCACCATAAAGCCAACCCAAACATGTCCTCTGTGACACGCAGCTGAAGGAGGTCACTTGCATAGTTTGATTCCCAAAACAACAAAACCACCCAAATTCCCTGCCCTCAGACTCTCAGTGCCTGCTGATGAGCAAACCGTGCAGTGCCTGCATGTACACAAGACGGGGCAGGTTTTCCATCCAAGTGTGTGGTCCAGCTGTTCCTTGTGGTGGGAAGGACAGCCTGGCCATCTTCTACTGTTCAGGGTTTGGGAGTAGGATGGGTAAGTGTCGCATGGGCTCTCATTACACAATGGAACCTATGAGACTCTCCTGGGCTTGAGGCCAGGATTTTCACAGGGAGCAGGGTATATCACTCTACCCATTAAAGCTGCTCTGAACATCATCCCGACTGATAGGTAAAATTTTGTCCTAAGCTACAACCCCTTGGTAAGGGCTTCTGTATATGCAGGGTTTGAGTCAGATGGTTTATCAAGGTTTATCCCATTCCCTTCTTACAGGAAGGCTGTTAAATAAAAATTGTAGGGATGGAAGGTGGTAATGCAGCCACGTCTTTCCTCATCCTTCCTTACTCCCTTATCTCTACCCCTCTTCCAGAACTTTGTTTTGGTGGATGTACCTTGTTCTCAGAATTGCTTGCATTCCCTGTGGCTTTACCAAAAAAACCCCAACAAAACAAACAAACAAAAAAAAAAAACCCACCAAAAAAACCCACCAAAAAAAACCCAAACAAAAAACAAACAAACAAACAAACAAAACCCCACCAAAACCCCCAGCCCTTTCAGGAGTATGCAGAGAGGAAGAGGAAAGCCTCTTTTTACCAGAGAACCCAGAGCTCGTGCTCATCTGTGACCTGTAGAGACATATTCTCTCTTCAGACCAACCCAAACACACGAGAAACTCCATGCTTGTCACCAGTGTAACTGGAAGAACTGGGCCATGTGGCATTTAACAGGCACTCTCTTGGACATGCAGCTATAACCTGTATGTGGTGATTGTGCCAGTGTACAACCCTCCTTGTCTCTGGGGATTTTGCTACATAAATTAAAACACATCAGCGTTTCTGTTACCTAAACCTTTCCTCACTAGGATTATGCATCTGCTGCAAACCTTCATTCTGAAATTAGCTGTGAGTTTATTCTTCTGCATGTGCTTTTAATAATTGAAAAACAGCTATGATCTCCTCAGCTGAGTGGCATTTTGCAGCCCATTTGTCCATATTGAGAACTATGTCTGCTTAATATTTGCAAACCAAGATAAACAGAAACAAAAGAAAGGCAAAACAATTTGCAGCTTTCCAGTGCACACACGTCCAGCAACATTTTTCTCTAACAGCAAATACATCACAAACACACTAGGCCAAGAGTGGCAGATGTGAGGAGTGCCAGTTCTTTGAAATAGTTTGTTTTACAACCAATTAGACCAATCATCCACAACCTAAAAATTCTCAAAGTTGGCAGTCACACCAGGGAAGCAGAGACCTCTGCTAAAATGGCTTCCAAAGATGTGGAGGTAAACATAATTGCTAAGTCTGTTTCTCTTATGTAGAAAAGGATAATTTACGCACAAAACTCTGCTACATTCTCTTTTTTCCCCCGTAAGTACGCTCATAGATTTTTATACCACATAGCCATCTGATTGCTGCATTTGTGTATGCAGTGAAAGGTTTGGGGAGGAAACTACCACCTATATGGTCTGCTTGGCCTCTGCAGTTTTTTACTTTCTTTGTCTGTTGCTCAGGGACATGGGAACAGAGCTGCTTGTCTCAAAGGCAGTTGTAGGAAGTGGTCACTGGAGCTCCACTTTCTGCAGAGTATTTTGGTAAGACCCCAGAATTCACAGTTCTTACTCATCCGACAAACATGGCCAACCCTCATAACTCTTGCCTTTCTTTATGTATTTTTTATAATTTTTTATGTTACGGTATCATATAAGAAAGATGACGGCAAAGCAGTAGCCTCCCAAAAATTGTTCCTCTCTGCTGAAGGTGGAAAGTCTACGAAGGACAGCAGAGGAAATCACCAGGCAAGGAGACCAACATGGCCAGAAAAATGGAAAGCTGTCTTGGCTCCTTCGTGGTTGCTGAACTGTGTTTAAGGATCTGTCCATGACAGTTTTCCAGAGAGCTTGAAGATAAAGAGAGAAAATTTGCTTGATGTTTGGTTCATTTGAAAAATTCCTCCTCAAATGTGCAGAAAGATTTTCTCAAAAATTCAATTAGTGGCCAAGGGGCCACTACAAAAATCAATTTGTGGCAGCAGAACCAGAGCACATAGAGACTGACCACAGAGTCCCCAGAGCAAAGTAGCTTGTGTCTGGAGCAGGTGAGAAGGGGAAAGACAATGGTGTAGTCAAAGCAATGCTTGAGGAAAATTCTCCTTTTGACACAATTTTGAATAAATTCATTTTCCTTTCTGTTCTCACTGTCTTTACAGTTGGTGGCTTTCTAGAGATGAGTTTTCATAGTGCACTCAGAACTCTCAAATTACAGTAATTATGAATTACTCCTTTCAGACAGAACTGAGGTTTTACACGAGATTTTTAACTCGTGCCTTTGCCAAGTTCTCAAATGTCCACATTTCAGGCATGGATATGAAGGCTGGGTCAGAGAAGTTGTCTCAGTTTTGATTGCGTACACCAAGAAATGCTCACCAGCAGGACTGGGCTATATAATGAAGGTGAGAACTGTGAAGAAGCATTAAAAAAATGCAAGTATTCCCCAAGTGCTCAAGGTGAGACTTACAAGGATTTTACCGGAAGTTCTGACTTGCTCCCAAGACCAGAAACATTCCCAGGAGTACACATCCAGGGTACATTAGTCACTATTGGACTAAACAGCAAAACATGCTGTGTATTTAATGAGTTATCCTCAATTTAAGGCCTATAAAGAGCCTACTTTTCCAACAGACCTTTTTTAATTTAGCCCCATTTGCTGAAGATTGCCCATTTAATGCAACACATCATTATGTTTTTATTGTTAGCTTTTTATGAACTGTACCAGATTAGCTGCAGAGGATTTTCACTAGATGCTCTAATTAGACCTTTATAGGTAGGCATAATTTTCTTTTCATGTGCCTATAAAGACTGATAAATTAATCTGCAGGAACATGAACTCCATCATCTTTTCTCCCTCTTCACCACTCACTCCTTGTTATGATAAAGCCCTAATGAACCCACTTGCACAATTCCCTTCTGTTTTGTTTTCCTTTAAAGGCTAATTTCAACTAGACAATTCAACCAGCTGCAATATTTTTCCATATATGATGCCAGAGAATAAGCGGCAAGCATGATCCTTTCTTATATGGTTTAATCATTTCCATTCTGAGTGGAAAACGATCCGTCAACAATGGCAAACAAAGAGGTGTGATCCATAAAGCTTAACTTTGGATCATTTATTTAACAAAGGGGAAAATAAGGCAAGATAATAAACAATAAACTCTAGGGCTGTTAATTGTCAGTTAATTAGCAAAAATTGTCAGAGTAGGACAAAAACCAGTAGCAAGAGAAAGAGTTTTCTCATTTACAGTTTTGAATATGCCCCTCACACAAATGACACCAGTCTTAAAGGATCCAATCTCTGATTCAAAAAACCCCATTCTTAAGCAACAAAATCTTTAAAACTGACTTAAATATATACTTAAAACTTTGTTAACTAGAAGGGTTGTTCTGCTTTAGATGGGATGCCAATAGGTCCAATAGGACCATGTAGGTAGATCTACTCTACCTACATGGTCCTATTGCAGGATCTCTATTCAATATTTTTTGTCTTTCCCAAGACAGAAATCAGTGAAGACAAATAACATGGTCTTTTCATTAGTGTTGGCACTCACTTGTAAACTGAGGACCATAACTTTTGCTGCACTAAGTCCTTTACAATAGCTTGTCTTCTTAAATATTGGCTCAGATTTAGCAATCGGAGAAGAGGCTGTGCATTGATATCTACAAAAAGGCTAACTCCACTCCTAAACACGTGTACAATTTACTTCTTGAAGTAAAAATGAAGTACTGAAATGAAAGAAGTTATCCTACCAATACCAGCCATCAGCAATAATGTGGAAGCAGCATGCTTGCTAAAGAACTATTCAAGATTCATCAGGTAAAAATGTGACTTTGGGTTATTAAATGAATAAAAAACTGTATTAGTGATTCCCATTGAGGGATTGTGGTGTTCAAGTGGTCTCGAGCATGTTTCAAAATGGACACTATACCAAAGTGCCTGCTGTACTCCATTATACCAAATACTAAGGAAGAAAAATATAATTTAAAAAAAACCCCAGGGTGGGAAGGATTCACAGCAGGTAGTACCCACAGTGAGTAGTAAAGGAGCTGAGTCACCGCTGGTCCTCTGTGGGATTACGTTACGTGGAGGAAGTCAGGATGAGGCCCTCATCCACCCTGGAACCAGAAAGACCCACCACAAAGCTCTCCTTAACACAGGGCACTGTAGTTTTCCTTGACCTCCTCTCTTACTAGGGTGGTCTTCCTTTTTTTCCTTGGTTTTCTAAGGAGAAGAAGTACATGTGGTCCTGTGTGTACTCATATGTGAATCACAGAATCACAGAATCATAGAATTGTTTAGGTTGGAAAAAAACCTCTACGATCATCAAGCCTACCATTAACCTACACTGCCAAGTTCACCACTTAAACCATATCATTAAGTGCCACATCTACATGTCTTTTAAATACCTCCAGGGATGATGACTCCACCACTTCCCTGGGCAGCCTGTTCCAATGCTTGATGATCTTTTCAGGAAATAAATTTTTCTTAATGTATGGTCTAAGCCTCCCCTGCTGCAATTTGAGGCAGTTTCTTCTTGTCCTTCACCCTTGTTCTTTGGGTGAAGAGACCGAAACCCACCTGGCTACACTCTCCTTTCAGCAGTTGTAGAGAGCAATAAGGTCCCCCTTGAGCCTCCTTTTCTGTGGCTAAACAGCTCAGCTCTCTAAGATGTTCCTCATCAGCTTTGTGCTCCAGACCCTTCCCCAGCTCCACTGCCCTTCTCTGGGCATGCTCCAGCCCCCCAGTGTCCTTCTTGTAGTGAGGGCCCCAGAACTGAACACAGGATTTGAGGTGTGATCTCACCAGTGCTAAGTACAGCAGGAAGATCACTGCCCTGGTCCTGCTGGCCACAATACTGCTGATACAGGCCAGGATGCCATTGGCCTTTTTGGCCACCTGGGCATACCCTGGCTCATGTTTAACTGCTGTCACCATCATATATAAAAGAGCATACAAAAGAATTTGAAAATGTTTTTGGTAACTGCATGACTATTGACAGTAGACAGAGAAAACAGAAGCGTGTTCATGATCTCACTAAGGCAAAGGTGCAAGATGATTTATTCCTTAGTAGACATCAGTGAATCCACTCAAGGCAGCCAGGACTCACTTGTTCACAGTCCACAAAACAACAAGACGTGTTTCAAGGGGATGTTTCCCCTGCACCTTTTTCAATTCCCCTGCATTGTTGCAGTGTTAATCTGGCCCTAAAAGGTGACACCTGCAAGCCGACTACATCAATTGAGGGCAGGGGCTTTTTGCCTTGGCCCCTCTCACACCTCTCTCCTGATCCTCCTGTGGAGGAGGAGAAGGTACCTCACACCATGCTGGGCCCCTCATCCATCTTACACTGTCTTCAGGCACTCATTTCCTGCAGATCTCAGCAGATCTGCTTTTGCCATGTGCTAAGCAACTAGCACCTCAACTGTTAGCAGCACAGCAAAATTTAAACATCCCAAATCCCACAATCTTGGATTATGCAATCTTGCTCCAAATTTGTGGCTCTTACTAACTTCTGATAATTTTGATCCAAAACAACGAAGCTGAAAAGGAGTAACAAAAAGGTACATGAAGAAGGGAGTGAGACTGGAAAACACAGTTCAAACTCCCCCTAGATATAATTGTTCCAACAGTCTAATGAATTTTATACCAAGCACCAGTCTTGGCAATTTCATTTAATTATGGGACCCTATATGCAACCCCATCAAATTAAGTAATCAGGGGCGTAGTTTGGCTCATGGACTCAGGCAGTGTCTTTCAATTACATTGGGGAAAGAACATTAGGCCTTTGGAACAACTAAAGCCTGTGTATGTTTTTTCACCTTATTACTGGCAAGCATGCGGGATGTGTTTTTGCAAATGCATGGTTCATCAAAAAAATCTGAAAGGCCTGTGGAGCCCCCAGCAAGAAAAAATGCTCCTTAATCCCATTTTACAGGTAATTCTGAAGGAGGTTTGCTCAAGTAAAAATATGCTAACAATAAATAAAAGCCAGAAGATATTTCAGTAGTGCCTGCATGCATGGCAGCAATGCCAGACCTACCATGTGTTCTGGGCAAACACTGGCATCGCAATGAATGACATTATCTACCAGGTGCTAACTCTGTGCGTTACAGGGCTCCCAGAGGGAGCAGGTTCATTATCCATGTCTTCTATTGCTATCATTTGCCTTTGTTTAAACCCAGAAACTGAAAAATTATTCCCTGACAAAGAATAGTTACTACTGCCCTCAAAGGCACCAGCCTTAGCTTTCTAACACCCGACCCACCACAACGTGCTCAGCCCTGCCCAGGTCCCACACAAACTGTGTGCTCACAGAGCCTCCTCTGGGCTGGCCACAGACTTTTAGAGGCAGGGGTCCAAGGGGAAAGGCTTGGCTCACAGCCTCAGTTAGAACTAAGCTACAGACACGAGAGCCAGCGCATCCTATCGCGGCAATTCACACCGTAGCTGCTTCCCCAGGCAGCACTGCTGCCTAATCATTACAGTGAATTATGCAGCCCAAAAGGAGCATTTACACAATCTTTATGAGGTGCTCTAACTCTGAAAGGGGCAGAGGGGGCTTTTTAGGAAGTATGAAAGTCCCACGAGCTCAGTGTCCCTAAAGGAACTGAATATACACAGGATTGGACCTTTTGGTCAAGTCTATGTTGTGGTGAACTCGGATACTCTCTATGCATACCAAAAAGCATTATGATTCATCTTTAGGGATTTGCATGGGATCCTCTCAGTGTTTCTGCTGCTCAGCAAAAACAAAACAAAAGCATGTTCCATATATTTTTAAAGCAGAATCTGTCCTATACATCTTAGCAAATAAAAACATTTATTTGCTTTAAGGAGCTAAAGCATTTTGTGTCAGGAATCATTCAACAGATTTGGAAACACCAATGGTATCCCCAGTGTAATAGCACCACTCCCCAAGCATTCAGAAATCATGAGTCAGATGTGTCCCTCAGAAAGAAAAATCACACGATTGACTTCAAACCATGCACATAAAAAGTGTAATCAATTCCATACATGGTTTTGGATTTCTTAGTATATAATTGGGGTCATGTTTCAATCATTTTTCTGACAAAAAAAGCACTAGAAATTTTCTTTGCTTTTCAAAGCAGAGCTAAGAGATTCTCACATAATCCTTTGTTTCTAGGAGCTGGGGTTTTAAGCAAAATAGAAAACACTGTCTCATGACAAAATCATAAAACTGGCAGTGCTGCTAGTGTGATACTTTTCTCCTACCATTAAAAGCCTGGCAAGGAAGGAAGAAACACTGAGATGTTCAAAAGGCTCTAAACAAACTCTGATTTTTCATGTCTAAAATTACCTTTTCTTCAATTTTTGCTCTGTGCATTAAATTTGATAGGGATCAAATTCTTTTTATCAAACCATCACTGCTGACTAGCATAGTCATCTACTGCAAGAGCTTCACTGGAGACCTCTATTTTTGAAATCTTCAGTGTCCTTATAAAGGTGTCACTGGGACGTGAGGGCATTCAAGTCCCGAGACCAAGGCACTGGGATGTGCCAAGTGCAAGACATGCCACATGGCCAAAGATAAAGGTGGATATGTATGCTTGCACCAGGCGAATCAGTCCCTACAGAGGCCTCCTCTCCCTATGGCCAACAGCAGTTCAGACCAGTAGCTCCAGGCTGTGCAGCTATAGCAGTCTCAGATTTTGGCACCACTCGTTATAGTGCCAAGAGCTCTGCGCCATGCCCCACGACCAGCTCCTGACCCTTCGGCTGGCACAGAGCTTGTCTGGCCACTCGTGGTGGCGTGCTGAGCCACAGGGCAAGCACAGGCAGGGCACAGCTCAGAAGCTTTGATAGCTGGCCTTACATGTGAGCCCTCAAGGGCTGCCTCCAGGGCCTGTTTGACTTATGTTGTAGACGTACTCTGAAAGCTTTCACTTTTATCTTAAATGGTCATGTTTATCTCTCTCCTCCTGTGTCACACACTAACAGGCAAGGCATATTTCACCTATTTGTATAGCTCTAAGAAGGAGTCATTCACGCTAAACGTTTTTGGTTTTATTCAGTGGAAAAGAGTAAGCATTTTTAAGGTATTATTTTTTCTGACCTATTTTGGATGTTCATAGCTCAAATACTACACAAAGTGTTCTTATTTCACTCCATGGACACAACAGGATCCTGGAAGATCAGCTCTGCTATAGATGTCTAAGATTTGTTTTGGAGGAGGGCATTGGAAAACTCAATAAACACATGCAAAATAAGATTTCTTCATTAAAGCCACAGCATCCTGCAGATGCTCCTGCATCTGCCTTATTAAGAAACAAGAAGGGATGACCATTTCCCAAATCACCATTAAACCCCATAGTCCCTCCCTAACCACAAGGAAAACCAAGCCTGTAACCACCAACAAAGCAAGTTTTGCATCCAGCTCAGATATAGACTGTTTCTGTGCTCAAGAAACCAACACTATGCCTAAAATGTCATTTATAGCATTGTACATTTCTTATTGGACTCTTTGGACAGCATGAAAACCACTGTCACCAGCCAGTTTTTAGCCAGATTTGACTAAAGCCAGTGAAAATTTGGCCACAGCTGTGTGAATTATGGGTCCATATTTTGTTTCCTAATGAAAAGACAAAAACATGCTTGATTATAGCATCTGCTTCTTGCTGTTCTGGGCCTTTTGTACAGGTTTATAGGAGTTTTCTACAGAAATCAACAATGTGTGTCATACCTGGGAGGATGTTTCTCACTACACTTCCCAAAGGTGACTCCTGTCCAATCTGGTCACGTGTAACAGCACTGAGCTCAGTGAAAGGTTGTTGATACCCACTAGGAATAATGTTTTTGAAGATGCACTTGGAACTTAGTGAACCCATTTCACTCAAGAATATAACCTTGCCTTCCTCTGCACCTCAATTCCCTTCAGGTCTAGGAACAAACATAATGGTTGACTCTGACGTGAAGAGTAAGTAATTATTCTCATGGGGCCAAAACTGGAATCCGTATCACCAGGAAGATCAAAATACAGATACTCCTGTTTTCCTGAGAGAGGGAGCTAACACAATACTCACAGAGAACGTTAAGCCAGGAACATTAAGCCTTTGAATGAAAGGCAGTCATTCTGAATCCCCTAACACTGGGCTCTACCACAGTGCCGACGGCCCTGCTCAGTGGGAAGGAAGTGAAAGACCAAAGAAAAGCAAGCATAGTAGTGCTTTTTGATCCTGGAGTGATTGTAGTAATTGTAATCTTTTATATCTAGACGCTCTTCACAGTAAAATAATGAAAACGATATCAAGACGTAATAATTTGCTAAACATCCAGAGGGAAAAGGAAACCCAAATAATAGGCAGCAGAGATTTAAAATTAGTGTTTCCTTTTATTTTAAAACACACACTATTACCAATGGATAAAATCTTAAAAGAGAAATAATTCAGTACGCCAGAATAGGGCCACTGTGATGTGGTTTGAAAACTGGCTGAAGGTTCATAACCAAAGTCTAATTCTCATGTAAATATAATGAGTTCTGCCCTGTAAGGCAATGCATGAATCAGTGTATTAAAGTGGAATTTTTTTTAGTACTTACAAATAATCTGAAAGAAGAAATAAACAGTTCAGGGATGAAATCACCAACTGCTAACAGAACTGGAGAAACATTGAGAAACAATGAAAACAGCAGAATATTGCAAATGGAAAGAAACCTGCAGTTAAAAAGTGTAAGAAGCTGATGTTTAATTCGGGCAAAAAATGGCAACTTGTTGCCTGTGGAAAATACTTACTTGGCTCACATACATTCAGCAAGGTGGAGTCCAAGTGCAGATGAGAGTAAAGAGGAAGAGCAGATGAGTGCCATAAACATGCACAACCAGAGCCTCAGCAGTACCCAAGCTGTCATTTCACACTTCTTTGTACAGGAATTAGGTACTGCTGTCCTCCCGAGAAATTGGTCCTACAGCACATCATTATTGACCAGAGGGCAGGAGTCCGCAGGTGTATGATCCCAACATAGGGAAAACAGGCTTCCACATCCTGGCATTGCTGTGCCGGGAGGAGACAGGCGTAAGGGGACTGAGCACGGACACACAATATGGTCTCAAGTGGTCGAGTCTCCCCAGTGTCAGGTGTCTGGGAGGGCATTCTCAGCTGTCAGTGAGCCAACAGGGCTGCCCTGCCCAGAGCTGGCATCAGTGGGTTTGCTAGAGCTCAGCATGTGTGGCTCCAGCCCTTAGGGCTTTGGGTGGCCCATAAGGTGACACTGTGTTGGACAGAAGACAGGATGAGAGAGATGGGGGCAGTTCATTCCCTGGCAATAACTGGATGGACAGAGGTGATTGTGTCCTGGAGGCAAGATAGCATGATTTATGAGGAAAACTCATGCACTGTATGGAGAATCTGGCAAGAAATAAGCAGAAGTAAACATGGATGATAACAACCTGAAAATGCTTAAAGGATGTAAAAATCTGAAAGGTAAGAGTTTATGGCCAACTTTCCACAAAGGATTCAGCCTTCTTCGGTATTTACATTTGTCTGCGACTAGTACTTGCAAAGAAATGAGAGCTGAGGTCTTCTGAAAATCAGTTACATAAACAATATGAGAAATGGAAACAGGAATTAAATCCATGCTGAATCTCAAAAAAAGACACCCTGGTGCTGTGAAGCTGTGGAATGGTATCCTGAGGCATGTTTCTTCACTTAGGCCTTTCCAAACTGGACTGAAGAAAGCATTAGCACTAGTACTGCAAGGAATCCGTGCTTCCGTGGGTAAAGAGGCAAGCTGCTTGCACCAGCAGGTGTTTCCCTCGTCAGCGTCAAACTTAATTACACAGCACAGGTTCACTTTTGAGCATGTTACAGGAAAAGAACATTTTGAGCCCAAACCCATAGTTTCCCAGTCTCCCAGAGCTCTCACCCATTTGCAAACAATTGCGAAGGTGGAAGAATTCAGGGAACAGATGTAGCCTGCCCCCCTAGTCCCATCTGTTCACATCAGAGAACCACCACGCAATCTGGCAGGGAGACCTCTCTCTGCTCAAGATAAATGCTGGCCTGGGCTGAGAGGGGAGAGGGAAGGGGGGTCAGGGAGGGGCGGTGGTCACGGGTCAGATCCGAGAGGCACTGCCAGTGTTGCGTGGGAAGCTTGCACAGCATCTGCCAGTACCATGTCTGGCTCAAGTCAGAGCAAAAATCCTTCAGCAAAGTCTGTCAAAACACAAAGAACTTGCCTGAAGCTTTTTGCATCCTCCTGAGCACACATCTTCCCACGAACACCACTGCGGCGAGGAAATGTCTCTCGCTCCAGCCAGCCAGAGGAGGCTTGTAAATTTGGAGATGTAGGCATGAGAAGATGTGCCAAATACACAGTGTTGAAGGGAAGACTGAAGTAAATGGGTGTTCAGAGGTGCCGACATGAAAGGCAGGGGAATATGGCCCGCAAAGCATTTGTATATTTTCTTCCCTGCACTGCAAATCGTTAACAGCAGTGCTGGACACCCTTGACTGGGATAAAATCCCTGTGATTTGGGAGCCTCAGTGGTATAGGCTTAGATCCTGTGTGTCCAGCAGTCCCTGCTTCTTCACTGGAAGCCTGACTCAAGGCATTGCCTGCTCACCCTTCCCGTCTTCATCACCAGCTCATCCTGCAGCCTTTCTGCTCATCTGGAGCTGCTCCAGACCACTTGGGAGCACACAACACAGTGGCGAGGTGATGCAGCTGCGGTGTGACAGCCACCAGCACTGGGCAGAGAGCAGAGTTCAGCTGCCAGTTCACACTCCTCCCAAGCCTCCTCCTTCTGTGTCTGTGGAAACAGGCTGATATGACTTTTCTCCTTTTCAAGGGTGTTGCAAAGATTTAGATCCATGAAGCATTCAGCTAGTGCACCTTCATGCAAGGATCTAGGCTGTAACATAGCCTCAGCACTGCCCTAACTAAGCCATTCTCCACTTCTCCCTATGGCAAAAGTAGTGTAAAAACAGCATACAGCCAAGGTAAAGCAATAAAATGATGAGAAGAGTACACAGCCTGCTTCTAAGTAAATAGGGAGATATAACATCAATGAAAAACAGCAAAGCTGTTCCTCCCCCACTGTTGGCATAATTCAGCACTTCAGATGTGAGATCACAAAATATTAATGGGAAAAGACAAAGCCATAATGCTTTTCTACTGATAGCTGAGGTGAAAACTATTTTTAATCCTTTTCTCTTTTTTTTAATGGAAGTTCTTGTGGTGGTGTTTGGGGGTGCTTAATATCCTCTGGGAAAGATAAACATCAGTGATTATTTTAGGCCTGTATGACCTTGCTGAGGAGTAACATGACTCCTTGCAGGGCTAAGAGCAGACTTGGCAGAGTCCAGTTGTAAGGAAGTTTTCTATTGTGCAGACTTGCTTTGCCTGTGAAGCAATATGATTTTTTGTCTTGCAGAGTGGAGCTCAGAGAAAAGGCTCAGCCTGCACCAAATTCTAGCAGAAAATGACTGACTCATTTTCAGAAAATCAAACAGGATCACAGGAGGAAGTAATAACTGGCCTTTGGAGCTGAACACTTTAAAATCCTGATCTTGACTCACCCTCACAATGGCAAAGGAAGAAGATAGCAAATGACAGTGGAAAGCAAGGCACATTCTGTTCAGTTTCAATCAGTCTTTGATTTATGACAGATTTCACTAAATGTTAAAAAAAATGCTCACCCTAACATGTCCAGCCATGTTTTCATTTAAACTAACAAAGCAGCGTTTCAAATTTCTGACCACATCTTGGTTGGCCAACAGCAGAGCCTCTTTCCTGAACAAAATGATTTGTTGTAGCAGAGTGGAGTAAGCCACAACAGCTGTAAATCTGCGTTTGCTTCCCTGCACAGCCCTGCTGCACCTGCAGATGAACTTTCAGTTCTGAATTTGAAACAAACAGCCCTCGCAATAAATGAATTTATTAGCTGTCACATGTCCAGACTTCTGCAGGGCACTTGAGTCATGGATGGAGTTATGAACAAGGGACACATTATAACCAAAGCAGCAGAATGCAATTATTTTTAATGCTGCTTCCACCTAGTCTATCACTCCTTTTAAGTCCTCTACAATTTTGCCGAGGAAGCCCAGGGCACTGTAGTGGTCTGATCTTTTCTCCTTCCCCTCTCCCCTCCCACTCACATATAGCTGTGTGTGCCATGCACACTTGCACTGTGTAGCATGTGGCTGCAGTCCTATGCAGCATCTCTTGCCCCTTCCCCCTCAGCCAGCTGCTGTGCCCAGCCCTTAACAAAGAGTAACCCATCTGGGGTAAATGAGTGTGGCCCTGAGTTATCCTAACTGAGCTGAGATTTCAGCACAGCTTGAAATCCTTTCTAGATTAAATTTAAGATTATCCTTTTGGGTTGATGGCCTATTTTAAAATGGCATCAAGAAATGCAGGACTGCTGTTGCTATCCCTGAATTCGGCAGTCTCTGCAATACCCTGAGTGAAGAATTTGGAAGGATCCAAAGAGCTTTGGTTTACATATAGGTCAACCACTAAGAAGTAGCACTTCCAAATAGCACAAGGAAGTTCCCAGGCATCCACAAACTTAATAACATCCACTTCATAAGCTTATCTTTGCTATCCCCTCCCCATTAGAGTGATTTAGGTATTATCAAGCAGTCCGAAAATCTGCCTTGGTCAGCTTGATGAGATGTGTAGGAGAAGGAAGGTGCCCTCTTGCAGCTGTGTTGATGTGTACCATTAGCTATTCTGCCTCCACAGAGCTTCCACCTGGCTGAGACAGAGGTAAAGAAATGCCCCAGGAATTCACAGCCCTTGCCTAAGTTTGTAGTAGCCATGTGAAGCAGCAAGGCTCTGTTAGAGGGAGGCTGGGGAACATGGGTGTCTCCTCATCCCTCTTTTCCACAGGCTGTCCGCACTATTGCCAGCGCCCTTGATTAGTCCCTCTAATTAGTCTCTGCCTAACCACGGCCTTTCCTTCTCATTTGGCTAGCCTGAAATGCTGCTAGCTGGTCAAAGCTATGACTTCAGTGAGAAGACACCACTAAGCCAAGCAGAGGGTACTTCACTGTGTACAGGCAGGCTTTGTACACCACTGCCTAATAAAAAAAAGGCATCAGGACGAGGATGCAGTTAGGTTTGAGGTGAGTTTACAGCTTCACTCCAGCTTCCTCTCTGTCCACTGCCCTGAAGCTCAGACAAACTCAGTTCAAACAGAACAAATCCCCTGGGGCCAGAGGAAGGAGCGTGCAGAGGTTTCCTTCCCTTTTCCCACCTCACCCCAGTTCTGCCAGTTTAACTTCCCTGATACTTGTAGAAGAACATAAGCACCATTGACACCCGTATCTGGGGGCCTGAAAATGTTATAAACTAACATAGCAAGACCTGCTGCAGGACATATCCTTAGCTGGGTCTCGCTCAATACTATTAAGACCATTTTTGCCTCAGGGGAGGAAAATAAACAAGAACTCTGGAAGCTGACTTCCCAGCTTTCTCTGACACCACAGTATGCATGACCCCAGAAGATTGCTTGCTGCAGTTTACACCAACCAGCTCCTCTCTGGCTAGTGGAGAAAAAGCTGAGAAACATTAGGATCATTAAAGAAGGAAACTTCAGTAGTTCCTCAGATGGAGCAGCATACAAAATAGCATGCATTTTCAAGACATGGTTCAGTTTAAGGATGACTCCCTGAATGATAAACAACTTTGTGGATACTTTCGCTGTGCACTCAGCAGTAGCTTTTCCTTTGGAAAAACAGTGGTAGAACTGGGTCCAAGTGTCATTAAGAAGCCCAGCCTGTATGCTCATCAACTATTAAAAACAATCCCTTCATTTCATAAGACCTCGCTGCCTTTGAATTCATCTGCATCTGTTGTCCTCTTGGTTTTGTAGCTGAAAAGACTTGGAGCAAATAATCTCCCGGAGTAAACTGATGTGTTGTCAGCTGATGTCAGTAGTGCTGCACCAGTTTGCACCAGTGGCAAATCTGGCCCCAGCCACACAAGAATCAGGAAACTGAGGTTACAGAAAGAGGTTTTTGTACTACAGGAATGAATGACAGCGCAGTTTCAGTTTCCTGTGTGACTGCATTTCTCGTATCCCTCACTTTTGGTCTTTCTCACGTGCTGCATCCCAAGCACAGCATGCTGTGAGGAAAGATTAAAGATGTTGCAGATCTCATTAATCTGGAGTGTCCCTGAACATGCAGCTACTACAACTCTGTGGGGAGGACAGAAATTTCCGTACTGAACCAGTAATGTCACAGAAATAAGTAAGAAAAAAAAATGGCAGGATAAGAGCAAGTCTTTTGAGCAGACATTTAGCTTTAAAGCAGCAACCCTTCATCTCCCAGGGTAAGTACTCTGCTGGTGTAAGCTGCCACAGCTTCATCAAGCCATATTATTTACACTAGTTGATTTGTCCTGCTATATTTGGAACACGAAGTTAGTCTACTGTGTATTGTAACTTCTTGAGATATCACAGCCACCAAGTAACTGGAGGATCATCTCCCAAGACAAATCCTGTTAAATGCAATGAGATACAGAAAAGAGGCAATGGCTTCACTGACAAACCGTGGGTGGATCCTGTGGCAATACCTAACCTTTAGACCTTACCTAGATCACAGTGAACCAAAAGAATTTTCTGTCACCTCCCATGTTGGCAAGATCTGTCCCCAGCTTCTCAGCTGGAGCTCCCAGCTCAATCACAGAACACTACAAGCCAGCCTAACATCAGAGACTGTGATGGTACCCAGGCAGTTCTTTACCTTTGGAAGTAAACAGGTGGTAACGCTGTTGGCTGCAGTTCATGGGAGTCTCACATGGTCAGAGGTTTTACAGGATTCATCTCCTGAGTATGACAGGAGGACTGCAAGCTCCAGAAGTTTGTCACTGACTCATGCAGAGTCAAGATTTCCCTGTGTGTTCCCTGGCCAACCCCTGTAGGAAGTAATTTTGCTTTCTTCTTTTCTTTTAGAAATCAGAGCTTTGCTAGATGACAATTTATGATGCATATTTAGAACACCTTTCCTTGAGAAGTGTATGTTAAAATAGGACTCCTAGATGAATCTATTATAACACTGAACAGTCACGTAGGAAATTCTAATTCAATAAAGAAAATCAGAAAATTACCAGAATCCTGTTATTTCCCACCTTCTCAAATACATTTCAGGAAGAGGCAGTTGCCTCTGTCTCAATCAAATGCAACATGAGAACATGACATGGCAGCCAGGATTGCAGCAAATGGTCAATTGCAACAAATAATACTATGCAGTGGTGTTTTAATGCTTTGGAATAACCCTGACATCCCACACCTAGTTTCTGTACACTCAGAGGGAGTGTGGTGAGAAGGCAGTGGCTAACCAGGGATTCAGGCAGGGTCTAGTCTCCTGGATGAGCCCTGTGGCCCCAGTTTTTCATCCTCGAATGTGGGAGAAATGGAACTGGCTGCTTTTGTAAATGGCTTTGAGATCTGCCCATAGAAAGTGATTTGTAGAAAGCATGCATCACTTTTAATTCCACCTCCAGGGAATAATGGCACTACTCAGAGTACAAGAAGCTCAGTATGAAGATGATAGCTTTTTGCTGGACCTAGGCCTTGATTAATTTTTTTCCCTGTTTACACTGTGTATTTACTTTTTGCACTTCATTCAGAATAGATAATGAAAACAGTATAGTCTGCTTCCACTTTTGTTTCTGGAACTGATCAAAGACTTTAATGGACTCAGACTCAGCAGAACTCCAAATGGTCCTTTCTGTACAGATACAGCCAATTAAATGGCTCTGTTCTCTTCCAGGAGGATTACTTCAGATTTTATTATTTGCACTGCTCTGAATTCAGTCCTTAGAAGAGAGTGGACACATTCTGCCAAAAAAAAAAAGAAAAAAAAAGTGGAAAATAGCATAGGATTTTTTCTGCAACTCTGTATTTAATGCAATCAGCCTTAGCAAAGTGCACTGCACTCCTCCTTGTTAAAGCAGTCCTGTCCTTTTCTTTTTCTCCCTGCCTTGGAATTGCTACAGAGGGATAAAGTTCTGCATGGCTCACTCACTCTCACAGTTGTAATAAGTCAGAGCAGGTTGGCTCCCTGCCCAACAAAACACAAACTCCCCTGAAGTCTCCAGCTTTTCCATGGCAACACCACAGTCATCAACACAGCAAACAATCTCTCCAACCCCTTCTATTTCTCCCCTCTTAGCACAGGGAAGGATAGCATTGCACCCAGCCCATGGACCTGTGCTAATTATCAGGCATGAAAGCAGATAGTGATGGAGATCATGTAACCCTCTGCATGGAGATTTATGTGAGATCAAAAGAAAGAAAAGGCACTGAAACACTTAACACTTCTCACTGTACTTTGCTTAAAGGAAAAGACTGTTGCTCCATGTTCAAGGCATGAAACACCAAAAAGAGTAAGTACACTGAGACTGAACGGGGGTGCAAACAGCGCTACAAAGCAAGAGTCTAACCCTGAGTAGAGCCCTTTAGCCCGAGAGAGCCACCTGTCACTCCAAGGTGTCTAATGGCCTGATCCTTGCCATGGTTATTGATGCGCCGGGCCAGTGCCTGGCTTTCAGGGAATAACAGCAGGATGATGGTTCTGCAAATAGGATTGTTCCCCAGCTCTGCTGTGAGTGGTGCTGCTCAAGATCTCTGTAGAGCAGGGAGCAATTACAGTGCTGGGGCCCTGATCTGTCACTGCTTTGCACTGGCATCCTTCACACCTGTCCAAATGAAAGCCAACACCAGGACTGAACACCACCATCCTCATCTGGTAGCATTTTACTCACACTTCGCATAGGTATATAAGACCTCACAAGCTGCAAGGCTATAGAAAATTAGGCCCAAAAGGCCCCAAAGTATCTTATTTAAACTAAGAGCTAGTGGTTTTCAAGCTGTGGTCTACAGACCCACGAGGGTCTGAGGACTACTTCTGAAGGGTCTGTGAAAGCTAAGTAAGAAAAGCAAGTCAATTGCCACGAGGCTTAAATTAGTGGTAAATGAACCTTCACATGTATTGGAAAACTTTTAGAGGATCTGTAGTTTATAAAAGATTGACAGGTATGTCCACAGACTTTATACTCCCCTGTAGACATGGTAAGAACCTGCTCTGTGCAAGAAAAGCTACCCTGTTTTTGGATAATTTGAGGGTGTGACAGCATGGATAAGCATATGGGCAGTTCTCTGCCACTAAACCTCAGCAGTGTAAACTCAAAAATGGTTTTCCTGGCATAAGCAATATTGGAATTTCTTTGGACTAAGATTTTTCTTGTCTAGCTTTAAGGCCCTCGTTAAAGTAAAAAAAGCTTTGTAGGCTGAAAGTACCATAGGCCGACTTGGTCCTTGTGGACAAAGTAATTTTTAAAGCAAATTGGCCCCAAACCAGCCATTTCCAATTCAAATCCTGAGGCAAAAGAACGTTCTTCAGGGTTTACAAAATTATTTAACTATTTTCATAACATTTGAAAAAATTATTTATTTGGAAAAAGTTCAAAATGGAAATAATACTCCCAGCATTCAAGCTTAAATGTAGGCTGAGGCAGCCCTGTGCTTTCAGTGTGCCTGGCCTTGGAGTAAGCCTGTGTGAAGGTGTGAACCTCTGCTGCAGGACAAGTGACCCGAGGGTGTCAGTCCCCACTGCAAAATCCTGCCACCATTAGCCTTTCTTCACTGACACACGTATGACTGAGGCACTGTGGGGCCACAGTCCCTTGCACAGAGTTCTGCAGTTTGTCTTGGTCCAGTACAACCTGTAGGAGAATTCATCCTTCCTTTTGGGGTAGATGGTACAAACAAGGACTCTGGTGGACTAACAGCACCTCAGTTACATGTGTTTCAGTCCAAGTTAGTGCAGAACCGCTCTGAACCATACTCCCAGCCAGAACAACTTGTTCAGACTTACGTTAGAGACATTTTGGTGTGAATAGCTCAAGAAAGAGGGTGAGCTTTCTACATGATAGACATACACATAGCTCAGGCAGGATTTGTTGCAACCAACACAAATCTTGATAACCTAAGTAACATTGAGCTGAACTCTCACTGGCAAGAGAAGTGATACTCTTGATCAAGTGATATTCACTTGATACCCACAGTGTGATGAGGTCCTAATGATGGTATGTTCCGTGTCATTTTAAGATTGCTTCACCCAGGCTGCTGGGTTACATCTGCACAGTACAGGCCAAAATGTAACCCGCTGGTCAGTGTGTGTTATGCATCCATTTCTGTGGCTCATCCACACAGGAAATGAGTCTCTCAGCTACTACCCTAAAAGAGCTGGTTCCTCAGCCCACACTATGATAGCTCGTAAGTTTAATTCTAGAGGTCCCTGACCTCTAGAATTTGGTGGTGGTGAAAACAGTGGTTAGCATGCAAGTCTCTGTGTGTTAACATGAACGAGGACACAAAAACGGAAGTTATCCTATGATTATGTACTGATGACGTGAACAAAGCCAGTCAACCCAAACTGAGTTCTTCCATTAAAATGATTTTTAATTTGATTTTTTCTTGTCTTAAGAACATAGCATTCCACTTTAAGGTTGGGCCTAGTCCTTTTCTCTTCAGTGGCAACACGAACACTTGTCTTCTGTTCGAACAAGCTCACTAGCACAACCCCAGTGCCTCCTACTGAGACACAACAACAAAACTTCCTCCTGGGAGTCTGTGACGCACTGCCACAGCAGTCACAAAACCTACAGACAGAAAAGCAATCTAGAGCTTTGCATTAGTCTGCCTCGGCTGTGATAAGATTCCCTCCAATAGGCTGTGGAGCCTTAGGATGAACGTGACGTTCCCTTTGTCACTCCCTCATGTGCCACTGGTGATGCCTGCAGATGTGTGTCAGGATGTGAACCCCATGGGGCAGCCTCAGCTGCAGGAGGTCAGATTGGTTTCCAGTGGGACCAGTAAAGAAAAGATGAAATGGCTTATTAATCAGAGGTGAAATTACAGCCTTGTTGCTATCGGTACTGATTCTCTTCTTTCTCTCACTGATGTTAATCAGAAGAAAGTAATGAGATGGGGTATAAAACTGAAGGGTCCTGCCCTAGCCAAGGGTCTACATGTCCACTTTGTGCTTTGCACCCAGCTGCTCAAGTGCCTTTCTGCATGCAAAGCCATTCTCTGTCAGTAGATCAGACCTTTTCTATCTTCAACACCAGGTACTCATTTCCCTCATAGACAGATGGGGTGAAAGCTTTCAGCCATCTGCCTGGTGTTCTTTGCAAGCCAATGAATCACTTAGCCCACACTGGGAAAGCAAATGTGAAGCCTTTCATATTATCATCCTACATTATGGCTCATCCCTGCTCAGTCAGAAGTGTCCCTTGCCATTAGCCACAGCAGCCCCAGGTACCAGTTGCTCTGGTTTGCACGCCTGCACCCCCCACCACATTGGTGTGCTGTCTTCTGCTGGCTGACAGCCTTTAGACACACCAGTGGGCACCATCACCAGTGCAAGCTGCAAGTGTTCCAATAGGCACCAAACACTCCAGCTTAATTTTGTTTTCTCTTTCTCAAGACTGTTTTCATGAATAAGCAGCCCTTCTTCTGCCTGCCGTGAGTGGGAAAGGCACGCACTGTGTCTCCTGCTAAGCAGCCCATCCCAGCTACTGCAGAAAGACTTGGCACCACCACATCCCTGAGCTGTCTAAGAGGCAGGAAACTTTGCACATTGGTTCATGTAGGGTCACGCTTTATTTCTCATGCTGTGTCCTAGAAATACAGTCCTCTGTCTAAAAGAGCTTAAGGGCCTTAATGAGCCCTCAAAAGCACCTCTGGGTGCCTCCCTGCCCTACTTGGTTTGGGAATTACTTGTGTGAAGGGTGCGTCTTTCTTACCATTTGAGTTTCTCACTGGAAAAGGTTGCCCAGAGAGGTTGTGGAGTCTCTCTCACCGGAGATATTCAAGAACCATCTGGATGCAATCCTGTGCCACAGGACACACAGTCCTGTGTGTAGGACAATCCTGCTTGAGCAGGAAGGTTGGATCAGATGACCCACTGTGGTCCCTTTTAACCTTACCCATTCTGGGATTCTGAGTTTCTGATGGAGCATAACTAGACAGCCCTTTGCCTCAGTAACTGTTATGTAAAGGGAATTGCTGAAAATGTTTCATTGATGCAAGAGCAGACAAAAAAAAGAAAGGGGGAGGCAGCGAGCAGGAGGGTTAATTAACTGGACCATCCTAACCATGCGTTACTGAGCAGTGCCACCAGTAAAACTAACTGAAAATAAACACTGACAGTAGCTGTAGCTCATTCCCATCAAGGAAACCAAATGAAATGTAAAGGTGTAGAAACTGCAGGACCTCTTCAGAAAAATGGTCTCATTAATAATATTTCTGAGTGGTGATCAGAGGTATCCATGGCCTTGCATTTGAATTTTGCTAGAGAAACTCTCTAAGCCACAGCAAACCTTTGAACAATCCATTTCTGTGCTATACTGTCTCAGTCACCCACACCAAGTCTCTGCCACCAGGTCCTCACCACCTCAAAGTCAGTGGGATGAGAGAAGGACAAGGTCTGCTGTTTGCGATGCTCATTGCCTAATAAAAGAGTTTGTAGAGCTCTTTTAACCTTCACCCAACACTAGTTGTCATGTCTCTCTGCCTCATGCTTTTACCAAGGCCCCAGTCTCCTTCCTGTCATTCCTTGATAAAAGGATAATAAATGCAGAAAAGATACTAATGTGTTAGATTAGATTAGATTAGATTAGATTAGATTAGATTAGATTAGATTAGATAAGAGATGGTTACAAGAGACCAGCAGAGTTATTCATTCAGGACTTAAATGTCTCTGGCTGTAAGCACCTTTGTTTTGCTTTCAAGTCCATTGCTCCTGTAATATTGTACTTTTACAGACCATTTCAGAAGAAGCCAGGTCCTAACATGCAGTTGACTGCCCCTATGAGAGGCCATGGCTCTGGCCTCCCCTACAAAGCACTCACATTAAGTTGGTGCCCACACAACCTTCAAAGTGCATGCACAGAGAGGTTTGTAAGGCAGGAAAAGGTGATGGCTAACGAGGGATTAAGTGCTGAGGAAGAAAACCTGTTCTGAGGAGACAAAGCATATCAAGAGACAGAAAAGCACAAGTTTTAGATGTGCAAATGTTTTGCAATAGGCCTAGTAAAACAGGAGATCTGGCCACTGGCTCCTGTTGCACTGCTGGAGTGGAGTCAGTCAAATTGGTTCAGTGGGGCTTTTTCCTTGGAATATGACAAAAAATAATTTACTACTCCTTGAAAGAATGGCTATCCTGCTCTGCATCAATTTGCTTTCCTAGTCCCAGGGTAATTTTTTCAAGCTTCCTTTGCTTACATGTCATAGGATTGTACAGAGCTAGACACTTGAGCACTGACAGCAAAATTTCACTCTCTTCCTTTGCCCTTCAGCTCTTCTGCCTTCAGCTCCTAGTACTGGCCTCTTAACACCACACTGAGATCAATGGTTACCATGTGTGCTGGCAAGTCCAGGCATCCCATCACTCTGCAAGGACCGTGAGAAACAGTGAGCCTGAGAGACAGTTTCAGCCTTAATACTGGATTTCCCAGCTGGGACCTGCCTGTGTGTGGTATGCCTAGAGTCCTTTACAGGTAAAGACCTTTCAATAAATTATTGCCTTTAATTTTTTAAAATACATTTTTGGTAATATATCTATAGAATGAAAAGCCAAAACAGAGGGAAAGCGGAAACAGTGACAGACCAGAAGGCAATGATAATAACTCAGCCTTCTATGAAGGCCCAACACTTACATCACTGGCAAGAAAAGAGACTGGACTGTCTCTCACTAGCACAATTCAGGATTTTTCCTAGACCACACATTCTAGCAAGGAAGGAAATGGGCCTTTTACATTTGTTCTCTAGTATTTCTAACTGTTCAAAAAACAAGAAGGCCTGTCTTTATACAAGGCATTTTAAATAGTGTTTTCACTGTACAGCAAACCAAAATATCAAGTTAGTACTACAAGCATAATTTCAGAAAGTATATAGGTAACTACTTCTTAGGTAAATACAAAGAATACTCTGTCCTCTGGCACTGATGGATGACTCATTGACTGACACATTGATGTCACATGTCGGCATGTTTTTTTCAGCCATGGCTCCAGTCTGTATTCTCGACTCAAGCAAAATCTCCTAGGGATAAATGTTCCAAAAGTCTCCAGAGATTTTAGGCTGAGATTCAAAAATACAATTATATGTCTAGTTCTCCTTGGTTTCAGTTCAATACAGAGAAGATTTGATGCCTACACGTTTTAAGTCAAAAAGATTTGGACTCCTAGCTGTTCCCAGATTGGTCATTGGGATGCAGGAGAGGAATCCAAGAGTCCAAGGGTCCAACTTCCTGTCAAACACAGTCATAATGCTAACTCTATATGAAGATTTCCTTTCTAAGACATAATTGCTCCTCATTTAATGGCAGTTGCTTTAAATAATCTGCACCTGGGTACGCAGCACACATTATCGAACATTCAAGTGGCAAGTAGGCAGCAGCACTACCAAAACGTGTTTAGAGCTCAGAGACACTCAGATTCCAGAGTGAGTGAAAATGTAAAAGGTGACCAGGAGAGCCTCCACATTTTCTGCCTTGCCTGCACCACCCAGCCCTATTTAAGAGTCATTAAAAATACAAGATAGTGGATGTACTTTTATTCTTAAAACTTTGGTATACTCTTAAGTATTTTCTAAATCAGACCAATAAAGATGCCTCCTCCAAAATGGGGTCCACTTCAAGGAAGCAGCACTCAAACAAAAAAGTATTGAATCATATGTTTAACGCCACACATATTCTTTTAGTATTTTTCTGAACTGGAGCCTAAGCATTCACAACTGCATGCCCAGTCTGTGAATGCTCATGGCCTGTGGTGAGGGGCCAGAGAACCTTCAAGTGCCTTGACAACTCACAGAAGTTTTTGCTCAAAGTTTCTTATGACAATGGCACAGGACCTTTGAGCTCATCCTTTATAAAACTAATAAGAGAAGAGAACATGCTCATGGTCATTAGATTTCCCATTTAAGCAAAAAGCCAGAGAAAGCTAGAGAAGCAGTATGAGGGAAGATGAGGAGAATATGTGGAAAACATGTGTTCAGCATGTCTCTCTTAGCCTGGCCCTCTGGCCTTTCCAAACTAGAAAAGCAACATTACGAAGCAGCAGTGTCAGAAGCATGAAAGGAGAGATGGGAGGGCAATAACCCAGGTGAGAGGGGGTGAGTGTGGAGGAGGAGAAATGACTTATAGCTTTAGGAAGTTGAGGAGAGGGAAGATAGACAAGAACTTTACCAGGGGAAGGGGATGAATGTGACTTCAGTGACTGAAAGTGGCAACACAAGGCTGGGATGAGTCCTTCTGACCTGTGTGAAAGAGCCTGTGCTTTGATGGCAGCCTGGGAGACCCAAGCACAGACAGTATGTCCTGGGAGAGGGCTGCAAGAACCACGTAATGAAGTGTTGCAGTAAACAGCCCTTTTGGCACACCAGTCATCCAAAGGCTGTCACCCTTCAGAGGCATGACAGAAGGAACACACATCCAGTACACTAGCAAGGGGGTTACCAACCTCACTAGCCATCCTGGCTCTAGCAGAGTCCCTCAGATGTATTGTGTGCAGTACAAATGTATGTCAAAGGCCTTACATATGGTTGGTTTATATAGAAAGTTCTAGAAGTACATGCTGTTTACTCAAGGGACTGGATTAACTTCTGCAGAGCTATTCTGGTCCACCTGTAAACACACGGACTCAAGGGCCTTATGAAAAGTAGTTACTGTGTATTTCCAAGTGGCACCTTTTAAAACCTGGATATCTTGTGTTATGAATGCTGGGGGTTTGTTTTGGTTTCTAACTACCAAAAATGACAGGAGCATGCTATACAACTACTGGATACAATACTTTTTTCCCCCAGTTCAAAGCTGGCTTTTTCCCTCCAGTCCTCTAGGGCGAAAAAAGTTGTGTGTTAAACTTGCAGTATAAACTGCTGCTGGTAATTGCCCTCATCCCAAAGCCCTTGCTTGGTTGAATAGAGAGCCCTCTATGGGAGTGACCAAGGGGACGAGAGGGGAGAGGACTGTGGTGCTCCCAGGCCTGCTTACACGGGAGCCTCACAGAGCCAGGCACATCTACAGTTTCCTTAGCTGCTGAGAGTGACACTGATGGCATCCTAAGGAGTTCTTACATGAACGGTGGTCATGCCTAGTCTGAGGATGGCCTTCACACTGCACCTGGGGCTGTGCTCTCAGATTCACCATCCACACACAGACAGCAGATTGTGCCTTCAGGTTGCCTCAGGACACCCCTTGAAGGACAGTTTCCTAGACTTACCCAAAGGGATGGCTCAGAATAACTGAGTCTGGAATCAGCCATTAGCTCTGCTCTCTAAACTATGGCTTTGACAGAAAGCAAGAGGATTTTGTGGTAAAGGGGGAAAAAACCCCAGGGAGACAGGGGGATGGGGCCAGAATGTGTTTGCAGCTGCTGGCCATCAAATTTCAATTCAATCAACACGACTGAGTTCCAGCTCCTGAAAAAGAGAGCTTTTGATGACATATTGACATAGCCCGAACTACAGTGGTCCAAGTGGCAGTGCTGTAATTATAAGGATTATATTTAATACTGCACTTGGAAATGAAGGTCTGAAACACTGTGACACTCTCTCTCCCCCTAAAAGCTGGCCAAAATATGTCCTAGGAACCATTATGGTAATACACAAAGTTGGTAGGAAAAAAGAAATGTCAGAACTCAAATCATTATAAAAGGGGATCATGTGGCTGGCAGCTCAGGTCTGCTGGGAGCTGAGCAGTGAGAAGGAAAAATGAGTGTGAAAGGAAGGGCAATTGGATTTGCAGGAAAAATGGAAAGTAGTTTTTAAAAGTACAGAATTAACTGGTTTAAGGAAATAAGTCAATTGATAATTAATACACTACTCACTTCTGAATTAGGATTCTTTTTGTAGCATGTCGTGGACTTCAGCCAGGCTGAGGCCTGTTTGCTGAACAAAGACCAAACCCTGCAAATATTTCTTGACTTGCTTAATTTGACATATCTTGATTTCAGTGTGATTACCCATGTGTGCACAATTAGCACACGCATAAGTGTTTCCGGGAACTGGGCCATGGAGGTAAGCGGCCGCATGTTGAACACCACGTCTATCTAGCCTGGAAGGATGTCGAACCAAAAGCTTTCAGAGAAGCAGAGAGAATGCATTTCTTTGGAAAACAAAATAATTAACTATAAACTAGCATAATGATCAGAAATAAAAAGCCTGATCCCACGAGGCTGATGTTCCACAGTGCCACGTCCACAGTATTTCCCATAGGCAGTTTCAGGAGGGGCAAATCAGATCATAATCAAGACTGAAAAGCTCAGATGTTGAGATACCATAGCAGTGAGGAAAAGGGGGAAAAAAGAAAAAATAGGGAGGAGGAGAGAAAAAGAGGGAAGGTTTGGGAAGGTTTGGGAAGGTTCGGGAAGGGAAGGTTCGGGAAGGTTCGGGAAGGTTCGGGAAGGGANGAAGGGAAGGGAAGGGAGGGGAAGGGAAGGGAAGGGAAGGGACCTGGAGTGTCTGGAGATGGTTTCTAAAGCAACAGAACCCTAAATAAATGGTCTGATTTTCCAAAGTGAAAAACATAAACTGAACAGCCCATGCAGCATTTTTGCCAACTGTCACTGAGGTGGTATTTCTAAAATCTGGTGGAATGACTCATCCCAGAACAACAACTGTTGCCAACAAGGTCTTTCCTTCAGGTCTAGATATCTGAATAAGAGAGATACAAAAACAAAATAAACAGGGAAAAGTCAGGGACAGGTTCTTGTCTTGGGGTTCAACTCTGGAGCTTCCTGTGAAGTCGCCCACTCTCCAAGGTGCTTTCCCAACCTACTGAGTAGGAATCCATGTGATCCTCTGAGCCAAGGAAGGGATTGACTCTGCTGGGGTAAACCCCCTGTTTGTTAAACCAAATTCTTCCTTCTGCACCTAGTCACCACCTCTCACACCATGATATGTGCAGGATGCATCCTCCTGAGCCATTCTGCCCTCCACAGCAGCAAACATTACTGGGGAAGCATGACCCTGCCGACAGGTAGCACAGCCCTCAGGTGGTTTGAGACAGACACCCTTAAGCTCTGTGGGAGCAAAACTGGACCAAAGACTACACTGTTGTGCAGTAACTAAACACAGCCCTGTCAGCACCAAGGAACGTCCTTCTTTGGCTAGTACAGAACGTAACGATTTCAAAGACGCTTTCTGGACCAGTGTTGTTTTGCTGAATAATTTATGTCTCCGAGTCTTCTGAAAATGAGCAGCATACACTTCAGTGCTGCAATGACTATTCAGTGGAGACAGTGCATGTTATGTTCAGTAAGCTCATTGCTTAAACACTGTTGCCATGACTATAAGAAAGTGATTATACTATTGTTTACAAGAGACTCTCAGCAAGTCATTACCACGGTAGCCAGAGTTTTGCCTCAAGTCAAAATGTTGGGGAAGAAAAAAAATCTCACAGGTATAATTATATATGTTATCAAGATAATCCATTGAAAGACTTCGGAAACTGAATACATCCTACAGTGAGGAATGAAAATAAGTAAGGATCACTAGTGTCTCAGGACTGTTGACTTACTAGTTTTCTGACTGTTTCATGGGTAAATTCTATTGAGAAGAAAAGCTCTGCTATTTAAATAACTGTTGTAACTCATTTTCAAGGAAGAAATAATTTACAGGGCAAGCACCAATACAGGAGGTCGACTGTGATGGGTAGTGCTATAAAAACAAACCACTTTGTACGTAATGTAAGGGGAAAAAAAGACTTTAAAATTTTGACTTAGAAGAAATATTTGGGATTATGAAATATGGCTTTTCAGTGTCCTGGATTGAAATCAATACCTAGAACACTTAGTTCTGAATCCTCTAGTGGATATACATGTACTAGAGTCCAGTACATGACCTCTTTATCTCAATAATGTGCTGATGATCAATAGTTTCCAAAACTAAGAAGCAATTCTGAGGCTGTCGGAAAGTCATCCTCACATTTCCTATGATCAGTAACAGGCCATGGAACACAAAGCAAAGAGATGATTAATAGAGTGCTGGACTAGGAGTCAGGAAATCTGGGCTCCGTTCCCAGCTCTGCCACTGACCTGCTGTTTGGCCTTGGGCAAGACACTTGACCTTTCTGTGCTTCTGTTCCTCCTTCCATTCTTTGTCTGTCTTGTCTCTTGAGGCCCTGAGCAATGCAGGCAAGGGGCAGGTTCTCACTGGGTGTTTGTGTAACACCTACTCTAGGGAGGTGGCTGCAGATATCTACAATAAAGCCAGGGTACCACCGGGATGACTCTTGCACAATAGCATGTTTTGTTTCAAAACAGAATGGTCACGATGAGCCCTTTTAGGGTTTCATCTGCTAGTCCAGGATCTTACCAAGTCTTTCAGCCAGCTTCAGGCTCAGGAAGGAGGTAAATGGGTTTGCGAGATCTGCACCCTCACTTGCCAGAAGCACTTTCATATCGATTCCTAATTGGTACTAATTTCTGTCCACCTTAATTCAGCTGGGTTTGCAAGCACATCAGAATCATAACTGAGTGACACAGATAAAAATAGCTACAGAAGCCATTTCTGAACAAAAGGAATTTCTTCAGGGAAATGCCAACACCTGTAGGTGAAACCATAGATGTGAGGTGTTTTCAAATTAAGACTAAAATAAATTATAATTTTTCAGTAAGTGCATTGGAATTTTGTTTAAATTATTCAATTAAGCAATATTTCTCAGTGTTTTTCTCACCCTGAGCCATAAATGTGAACCATCCTCTATCACTACCAGATGGGAGGCAACACATGCAGGGCAAGGTAGCTCCCACCTGCTTTCACTGGGGAGCAGCTGCAGCCTCACAGAGAACTGACGGTTTGTGTACACACTCTCAGTTCCAGTCCCACTTTGCTCCCCGTTTGCTGAAGCATCAAGTACATGAAACTTGGACACAGATTACTTAATTGGGAGATTAATTTGAGCACAAACTGATGCAGAATCAAGAGCAAGTAAAGCAAGAAAATATAAAGCATACACATTCATGATTATAAACAAAAAGTTAAAAAAATGCTTTTCTCTCCTAAAAAGAAGGGTCACTGCTACATCCTGCATTTTTATTGTGCATATTGGCAACTAGGTCTGGAAGTCATGTGATTACGTAAAAGACTCATTCGGGTTTGTATTTCCAGTACTCAGATCTGTGGGTCAAAGGCTGAAAAGGTGATTTGAATGCACCTCAAAGATTTTGTCAAAGCAAACATTCAAAACTCCTGTCTTAGGCTCCATCAGTAATGAATTTGACTTCTGAGCCATAAAACTCACCATCACCTCTCAATGTACTTTACAGAAATGATAAATAGCATCTTTCACAGGGGAAACTGAGGTTTATGGAAGTGAAATAACAGGAGTAATCTGTTGAATAGATCCTAGAGTCAGAATAGAAACACCCAGATTTTAGTTTATAGCATGCTCACCTAAAAACCGTTGATTGAGATTTGCAGGTACTTTGGTTGAGCTATGGGTGTTGGCACTACAGTACAATTAGGGACTGATTACCTGCATCTAAAAATACTTTGGAAGAACCTGACAAAGTATAACAAATTCACAAGTTGGCTCTCAAGTGGCTATAGGAAGCTTTCCAATGGGAATCTAGGGCATAAATAACTTATGCTTTTATTTAAAAGAAAAAAAAGCACAGAAAAAAAATCTGTATCTTACTACTGCTAAGTTGAAAATTTGATCCAAATCTCACTCAGCACCACCTCCTTTTCTGCAGCCAAGACCACTGCCTCTTTCACTGCTCAAAGCTGTTCCAAACTGGAGTAGCATGATATAGGTAAGACCCTTTTCAGGTTTACAAATGCTGATTAAGATTTGTGGAAAACACAGACCTGTCAAGAATCCCATCAGTCTCATCCTACTGCTGCTGGGAGTACCACCACTGGGAATTCATAAGAGGAAATGCTGACATGCAGACACTGGAGAGAGGTCAAAGAGCAAAGACCTTCTTCTTCTTCTCTTCAGAGCAGCCAGGTGGCCAAAGCTCTTCTAGGTACCATGTAGCTGATAGCGTGTCCTCTAAAGTGTTACACAGTGGTTGCTTTAATCGCCTGCTTGAATTCCATGACGTGATGGTGTCAGGTCATTGTCGTGGAGAGTTGAGCCTTCAGCTGAAGCCAAGGTCCCACGTACTAGTGAGACTGTGCCACCAGAAAAGCTAAAGCATAGGAGGGAAATAGTGGCACAGCAGGAGACATTTGCAAGACCACAGAGACACTTTCTGGCAGAGCTGGCACCTCTATGCCAGTGCTTTGTTAGCTGGAGCAGCTTGCCAGCTTCCAGCTCCTCCTACACCACATAGGAAGTGCAATATAAATGAAGCAGTGGAGATACCACCCTTCTCAAAGTTGTCAAAGGGACCTGGATGGAGCAATTATTTTCCAGTAATGAGACAGGGGTGAAGTTTCAGTTTCATAAGGCAGCAGACTTAATAAGAAAGGCAGACTATAACTGGCCTCCAAAGAAAATATCTTGGTAGAAGGGACTAGAAGCAGTTAGGAAGAGGAAGAGAGGCACTGAGGCCTTTCTTAACTTCCTAACTGACTAACCTAGCTGCTGGGGCTTTTTTGGTCACTGCAACCTAACTGAACCCCACATACTCCTTCTGCAGGGAGTGTTCTTTGCAAGGGGAGAAGTACTAATAGTGATGCGAGTCAAAGTTTTGGCAACACAGTTTTCTGACTCAGAAGTACCTTTCTAAGATTCAGATTTCCCCACAGAACAGCTCACATTTTTGCTGGAGTCACGCTTTTCAAAGCAGAACAAACAGAAGCTGAGTATCACTTTCCTTTGTTGTGGTGCTATAGACAAGGGACGCAATCTGAGTACTGCAGGGGATGCAACAACTCTCTCAGAGGACATGCCATAATGGCCATGGACGTTAATAAACCCATGGGTTGGCCTTGGAGAGCACATCAAATCTGGGCAGAGACATTGTTCCTCTGCTCACTGCCTACAGAAACTTTGGTGGTGGAAATAGTCTGTTAAACAGTGTCAGAATGGAGGAGACTTTCATTAAATGTATTCAAAGCTTAAGAAGCTTTAAAGGGGGCAAGTGATTTGATGGGAGAGCTAGGCCTGAAAAAGCTCCTACATACTAGCATAAATTTAACAAATTCTTTTGTTGAAATCTTCATTTCATACAGCTTCTATGCAGCTTCCAAGGAGTCTTCTTGATTTTGGTTTGGAAAATAGTCTCATGGTTAAGTGGAACAAAGATTTTAAAATGGCACCCATGCCCATCCTAACTAAATGGCTCACAGCAAGCCAGAGGGCCCATAACAGCAGATCAATGTTTTCCACCCACACAGGCAATGTGACTTACTCATTTTACCTGACTCAGCTACATAAATTGTCATTATGAGAACACAGCTTGACTCCTGCAGAAGCCCAAGGAGCAGACAGCAGTCCTTCATCTCACAAACAGGACATTGCCATTGCTTTGGCACCAAACTTTGTGCCACTCAAAAGATTGCACTCTAGCTTTGCAGAATGGTTTGTGCTTTAATCTACCTGTCCTCACCACACCATAATGTCACTTCACCCCATAGCTAGTCACCTTATCCTGCTTGCTTGAGAGCCCTGCCAAATGTTTTGTACATCCACAACCAAAAAATGCAAGTATTTCTGCAGGGTACCCTGACAGCCAACCAGCAAACAAAACAAAGAGCTTGGGAGATGGGATAAGTGTCAACTTGGGCAAAGCTACCAGAGCACAATCTCTCCTTTTAAAATACTCAAGGATCTTTAACATTAGCACAGAGGAGGCCAAACCTCAGCAAACACAGTGTGGATCATAAAAAAAAGTCCTAAGGAAATTAATTCAGGATCTCCACATAAAATAACTGCCTAAATTGAAGTTTTATAAATCAGTCTTGGCTCTTGGTGCCAGTCAAGCAACCCTGTTTTGCACTGAGGTCCTCTGGGAACTGGGGCAAACCCATTAACTCTTCTAGATTTGTACAGCTGTTGATGAGAATTTAGGGGAGCAGGAGGAATTAACACATTCCCCTCTTCCTTGGATAAATCACTTTTATGGGATTGTTTTCCCTTTTCTTTTTTCACCTGCTTGCAGACCACTTTCACAGTCACTTTTCCAAGTATAGAATATATTAATGTATTTAATTATTCTAAATTAATTCTTATAATGATAAATTCAACACAACCGTGAGATGGGTGAAAGTAGGACAAGTCACCTATGACTGATGATAAACATCACTTAACACACTCACAGCCACAGGGGCGATGGCTGCAATGAAAGAACCTGACCAGAATAATACACTCTGCCCATGAGACAGAGTTCCCAGCTTGCACAGAGCAAAATGAACGGTGCTCAGCCTGTGTCGGAAGGATGATGGAATGAATTGGCTGCCAGAGACTTGAAACTGCAGTGCAAGAACTTTGGTATTACCAGTTCAGTGCTTAAGCTGCTGAGGAATGCCCTCCAGAACTAACTGTTTATATATAACATAAATAGTATAAACAGCTAAGTGCTGGAGGGCATATACATACATATAGATGTATGTCTAAAAGAAAGACAGAATATTTTATTTGTTCCACTCTACACCATGAAAAGTAACAACACCATATAAATAAACAAATGTCAGCTCTTGGGAAATGCAGGAAAGCAGAAAGTACAAAAGCTTCCCTAACTGTGTCCTGAAGTATAAATTTCTCATTCACACACACCCACATCCATTGGTCCAGCTAAAAAAAATCTGATCCCCAGTCTCCAATTGGAAAATGATGTTGCCAAAGATACTGTCTCAAAAATCAAAGTAACACTGTTAAACTAAGGCCAAACCAAACTCCTCTAAAAACTCTCTCTTCTGCCAGTTTTAAACTGTCCACTGGGAAAAGATAATTATCAAATAATAGTATCAACAATGTCATATAATCATTTCAGGCTCTTTGATATGTTCAAGGAAACATTGTTTCAAATGTTACCAAGTGTCAAATATTTACTCGAGTCCAACTGTGTAAATGACCCATCCAATGCCATTAAACACGGCAGGCGCACGTGTAACAAGAGCAGTGGGACCTGCAAAGAAGAGGAAACAAACAAGCTGGGTTTTGCAGACAAAGAGCATCCTGATAGCCAGAACTCCCCAGCAAGAATTATGACTGCGTTTGCACTTATCTGTGTGGAGCTGTGGAGTTTTTTTTAACTGGTGGACCTACAGCAAGGCAAGTGGAGCTTTACATTCCCTTTGGACTCAGGTGTGTGTCCAGTGTCACATGCTCAGTGCGAGATTCACACCCATGCTCTTGTCTTGTGCTTCCCTGTGCCAGAGCTGTACCTGCCACAGCTGAAACACAGAGCTGCCCCTTGCTCCAAGAGCCTGTGCACCTCACATCCGCTGTAAAGCATAAATCTGGAGATAGAGGAATAGTGCATATAAGGCTTCCACCTGATTTCCTCTTGGGAATCACCCCACAGAGGATGAATTCTGCTTAGAGATTGTTCTCTTCCCATCCATTTATAATGCACAGGACAACAGGCTTAGTCTACTTCATCCTTCCTCTTCAAGTACCCTTGGAATTACTGGCAAAGCTTTTCCAGCTATAGCTGGAGGAAAAGCAAGACTCTGTTCTTTCCCGGTCCATCCCTGGCCTCTGAATTTTCAAGAACAGGAACACAAAGCTGTACTACCTGGTGTATGACCCTCAGCCACTTGAATTCATCCCACTCAGACACTGTGTGTTTTGCTTTTCCTTGTTAATATTTGCAACAATGTTCTAAGGAGCTCTTGGTAAGGAGAAGGTGTATCTCCATGACACAGAGACGTGACTTTGAACTGATGCCTTTCTCTGTTTCTTAATTAGGCAGCCTTATCAGAGCAGCAAATGAGGAATGTCTGTGTCAAGCATAGAGTGGGAGTATGTGCAGTGATACCACTACAACCATGCTGTTTCATGAGCCAGCATTTCCTCGGTGTCAAAACATGGTTCAGGGCCCAAACATCATGCTCACTGAAGTCACACACCTTGTCAGCAGGATTACCAAAGGCTAGCGTGCAAAAATGATGGGTACTTTGTCAGACCTTTTGCTTCTCAAAGACACGTGTGTGTGGAGTTTTCTAGAAGGTAATGCAACATGCAATGTAGAGCGAGAGCCGTGCACAACATCTCCAGCAAGCAGCAGGCTAATAACCATTAGTGGTATTTCAGAAACAAGGACAACCTCTCTGCACTTAAAAGATGAAATTCTTTCAGTATTTTCTTGGGAGTTGTTTCATTTAGCATTTCCAAACAGCTGTCTCCAGCTATTTCACAATAATAGTAACAACTAGCAAAAAAAAAAAAAAATTGAAACCAAACCAACCAAACAAACAAAAAACCCACATAGGTCTGTTGCCTGCTTTCAGAAAGTGAATTTTTCTGGGATGTACACTATTAGGCAAAAGCCTTTTTTTTTTTCTCATAAGGCAAGTGTAAAGCATTACATTAATACACACTGGAAAAATAAGATAATGGCTTTCTTGATTGTGATGAGGAATGTGGGGAGATTTAATCTGAACACTGAGTCAGGTGGAAGCGCCTAAACTCCCCTCGGACACAATGTTATCGCATTTAACGCTTACATCATCACCCTCACGAATGATGCTGAGTAACACAGCCCCAAACGTCGGTCCACGCACCGCACGGGTAAGAAGGGAGAAACGACCACAAAGGTCCCGTTTTAGAATACGTCAGGCACTAAGAAACATAAGTTTGATGTCTGGAGCAGAGAGAGCGATCTATTTTCAGCTGTTCGAATAGCAGCCGCCGGCCTATCAGGACGCAGTCACTCCTCTCAATGTTTCGCATGTGTGCCGAGAATTAAAGAGTTGGGAGGCAGCACAGCGCAGCATACGCCTTCAAAAGCGTGGTGCACTGACTGCTCGTAATAAAGAAACAGGAGACAAGGCTTCACCTCCTTGACATGTTCAGAGCAATTTCCAGTTGAAAAAGGTCAACGTATCATTTACAGAGAGGCAGTGCCTGGAAAACTCTCGTAACTCTGCTCCGCGAAACACTCTGGGTGACAATAACAACCTGAGCATCGCTGGCGAGGCCGGCGCTCGGAGCTGCCCCGCAGGCGCGGGCGTTCCGCTCCGGGCAGTGCCCGCTGCCCCGGGCGGAGGCACTGTCCGAGTTCCAGGGGCACGGCAAGAACTGAGCGAGAATAGGTGCCTGAAGCCCTGGCGAAGGGGTTGGAGTGGGGCAGGGTGGACAATTCTGAACGCGGGCGATATTCTAGCGCTACTTTTCACCCCTGCTCGGGAACGCGCTGACAGCGTCTGCTGCCGGTGCCCTCCTCAGGGATGCAGCTGTCACCGCCTTGGCAGGGCAATGGCAAAGGCGCGCGGCGCGTTTTAAGGTCCACAGCGTAATGTAAATTAACCCAAACCAAACCCAAAACAACACCCTAAGCAGTCCCAAAATCCCTTTGAGGAGCACACACACGACCCTCAGCCCCCCGGCTCGGCTCCTGCCCACCGATGCCACACACTCGATGCCACCGCGGGGTCCAGCGCCTGGCAGGGACCACCGCGAGGCGCAGCGGGCCGAGCCCACG